>OY731405.1:4260122-4860122 GCA_963425845.1 Sphenostylis stenocarpa | reverse complement strand
TTCAACGAGAATTCATAACTGTTACTTCTCATCAAACATGTAATTATTATTATTTATATTGTCGACCTTCTCACCTCTCTTCTTGAATTTCCAACTAGAATAGTTTTGGGTTTGTTCTCTCCGAAATATAAGAACTGTGGGAACATGGTATTTCTGCAATGACAAATTTTCCCAAGAGTGATGCAGGCACACTCAAAAACTACAATTTTCTATTTATTTTTTAACTGTTAACATGATTGGTACATACCCACAAAAATAAATCATAGTAAACAATAACATAATAATAAGTAACACTATTATGAACTTTGGATAATCAACATTGGCGTTATATATCTCAGAGCTCAATTTGGCAAAGAAATCTCATGACAAGTACAATTCTAAGTGGAAGTTAGATAGTACAAGGCTCCCCTGTTAACAAGCAATTGACAGATATGATGGTGTCCCCAGATTCTAGCCATGTACAAAGGGGTAGCACCCCTCTTATTCACAGCATTAAGGTTCACACCGTTCTCGAGCAACACCTGTACGGTCCCAACATCGCCACTCTCCACCGCCATATGCAAGGGCACGTGACCTTCGTCATCTTCACATTCCAAGTCCAAACCTGCTAACTCAACAAGCACCGCCATCACATCTTTGTGCCCTTTAAAAGCCGCAGCATGAAGCGCCGTCAAACCATATTGATCACGATATTTCACACTCCCACCACCGCTTCGCAACAGTGCCTTCACTTCATTCGCATCTCCATTCCTTGAAGCCTCAAATATTGCTTCTCCCAACTCCACCACTTCTTTCTGAAATGAAAAACTTTGAGCAGTATAATTGATGGGCCAATTAATTTGGGTTTGGGCTTGACTTACATTTGTGTTTGTATCTTCTGCCACGTGTACTACATCAGAGGCATTGGGGCTGGGGACTATTCTCAAGCCGGCTTCAAGGAGGAGGTGAACCATGTCGTCCGGCTTGAGCAGCTTTGTGGCGGCGCCGAGGAGCGAGTCGGCTTCGGCGGGTGACAAATCCGCCAGCATCGAACGCTGTCGTTTGATCAAGTTCCTAACGGCGCCTAAGTCCCCGCGCGTGACGGCGTCGTTAAGGAGTAGGGGCCCCACGAAGGCCACCTTGAGTTTGATGTCCCGAGTTTTGAACCCGTAGGGGCGTGAGGCGAACCACGAATTGATCGACTCGAGGTGAGTGGACACGGACGAGTTCGCGGCCAACTCGGCTGTTTTCACGAGGAAGCGGTCGGAGGGGGAGCGAGGGTAGGATCGAGGGAGATGGGACTGCGGCTTAAGGATGACTTTGAAGGTAGCGAAGGATAAAGGGGGAATGAGTCCACTCGGTGGGTTGACCAGGAACTTGTTTGGCGATGATGTTTGGATCTTGAAGGCCACCGGTGCGGTTGGGGTTAGAGATTGAAGCCGCACCGTGGCTCGGCATTTGCAGTTGAGTGCGAACTCTATGCGCACCTCTGCGGGCTCGCACACTTCCACCAGTGCCTCCATCTACCACTACTTGATTCTCTCGGCTGGATTGGGCTTCGTGGTGGGTGAAGTATAGATGAGCAATGAAAATGAGAGTCACGTGATTCTGTGATGTAAACGTAACGTCAACGTTCCTCAAGGCGCGTGTCTATTTTTAGTTTTACATGGTGTTTTTTCAGCGAGTACTGATATTAAAAAAATGTTTATTACTATTATATTTATAAAATGATTGATTTAAAATAAAATTAATTAAAATTTATAATTTTATTAATAAATGGAGTTGTTGAAGAAAGTTTTGTTGATACTTTCAATTTATTTTTTAATTTTTCACCTCTTTCTAACGAATCCACCTTGATTGAAAAAATAAAAAATCAAAATCGTTGATCATGTGGAGCCCAGTCTAACAGCTCGGAGTGCATTAAACGACGGTGCGCTGCCTGCTTCTCCATTGACACGTGTTACGGTCAAGCGTTGTAGGACGGGAAATTATGTGCACCTTCGGGTAGCTCTTTGTTTGCTACCTTCGTTAGTTAGCATAGGCGTGTTTGTTACTTGCTTGATACATTACACTATTTCCACATTGCATTTGGCGCGTAGGGAGTGTTGCGAGGCGAAGCGTGTGCATAGTGGTGATGGCGAGTCTTTTTTTATTTTTATTTTTTTTACAAGGTTTATTTTTGAAATGCTTCTATCTTTGCGTTTTTGAATTTAACATAAACTGAGTTTTGCTACTTTGGTGAATACAGTTTTATATAGAGATAGTTGAATTTCTCGTCTCGAAGATGTTTTACTCTCACCAGCTTCTTGCTCGGAAGGCTCCTCTTGGCCAAATATGGTAACTCCGTTTCTGTTCTGTATTTGTTTTAACTATTTATGACAATGGTACTCTGTTTTCTTACATCATCACTAATTCTAATGTTGGTTATCATGCTTGTCTATTTTTTTTTTGTTTACGCAAAGCGTCTACGAGTACGACATCTATATAGCTACTCTTTGTAGAAAATGTGATGAACTGATGCAAAACCAATTACGTCTTGTCGTTGTTGATTTACAAATGGTTTGGTTGTTTCCTTTTTTATAATCCATGCAACCTTAAGGGGATTCTGGAATTTAATTTTGTTTAACTTCCATGTTTGTTTAAAAAAATGAGAAACGAAAATCTTAGTTGCATTCTTATTGGTTCTTGATGAAGGATGGCTGCGACTATGCACGCAAAGATAAACCGAAGAAAGCTGGACAAGCTCAACATCATTAAGATCTGGTAATGGTTACTTACTTGCACGCTTACTTTTTTTCTGGCCAAGAGTTATATATACCGCCAACTAAAGGGGCTGATATATTAGTTTTTGTTTCTTTTGGCTGTTTTACAGCGAAGAGATTCTGAACCCATCGGTTCCTATGGCTCTTAGACTTTCCGGAATTCTCATGGGTGCACTCTCTTTCGTTCATCCAATGTTATTTTCAATTTCAATTTCCATTTCAGTTAATAGGTAGAAATGTAGTATATATCAGCGCCTCTGTTAAATGGTTATTGCGTTTTTATCAGGAGGAGTGGTGATTGTCTATGAGAGAAAAGTGAAGCTCCTTTATGGTGAACTTTGAACCCTGTTTTCATGATTAATGTAGCATTAAAATGTTAGAAGTTCCCTTTCAGTGCACAACGATTTGATCTGAATTTTCTATTTTTTGTTTTTAATTTTATCTTCTTTTTTTCTCGCAGAGGACGTGACCCGTTTTCTGGTACGAAATTCAGCGTTAACACTTCCTAAGAATTCAGTTATTTATTTTATTTTTACTTTTCTTTCGTATGGGTACAAGGTTGAGATAAACGAAGCGTGGAAGGTAAAGACTGCCCCTGATCCTACATTGCTCCCCAAAGCAAAATCCAAGGCCAAGTTAGTCACATTTGTTGCTCTCGTTATTCAAGTTATCCATAATATACTTACCTTTCAGATAAATGTGACTCAATGAGTAATTTCATTACTGTTTTCAAAAATTTAATTCTACTATGCTCTATAGTAACTAACTCCTTTTCTCTCTGACAGAAAAGAAGCTGTTACTCTGCCAGGGATCGGTGAGACGAACGTGGCAGATATTGAACAGTCCCTTCAGTTTTCCAACACAGGCACCACAACGGGATTCCAACATAACGCCTATTTTACCATGGTATATGTATCTGGTCTCACTGCATGGAATTAGAAAGGGAAAAGAACTTATCAATAGACATTGATCATCAATTAGGTTGAACTAATCCGTACCCTTTTATATATTGAAGCGACTTGATAATGTCGATGAACCCTTCATTAGTAATGGAGCAAGAGGGGACCAGGATCCATCAGAATTTCTCCATCAAGGTTTTCTTCCTTGAATTTGCTTAATATATATATAGTTCATGCAAGTGTCTATTTGCTCACTCTTATCACTTTCAGCTGAGGTAGAGAATATTACCTTATTTGAACGCTTTGAAACATTCCAAGCTAATGCGGATCCATACAATCGCTTTGAGAGGTTTTTTAGTTTCAGTTCAGTCATCCTTATTTTGTATAGTAGTTTTTAATATCTTGCGACATTTCATTTATTTTTTGAATGGTTGTGTCAGGTTTGATATTGAAGGAGATGAGGAAACACAGGTGAATGTAACTTCAGGAGATCAGATTCCAACCATGCTTATTCCCTCCCCTCCTCGTCAAGACGAGCCTACCAGAGGTGATTAGGATAACAATCATTTGTCTGTCTGTAAACATGAAGATTTTGGATAATGTTATTTTCATTTTTAACATTTTGTCATTTTAATTATTGGTAGAACACGCTTTCCTTATACCTTAATTCAGTTATTTTCATTGTTGTCCCAACATTTCCCTAGTCTGTACTCTACGCATGTAGCTTATGCTAATACTGGCGTTTTGATGGAAGAGAGTAATGCACCATCTAGACCAAAATCGGCCATTACGTGAGCTTAGAAGCTTGGAAAGTTGAGTTGTCCGGATTGAGCTTGGCTACAACTTGAAGTGTACATATAGCTTAAGGGGTGTAAAGAGTCATGGAGTGTCATATTACTAGTGTTGTACATATAGCTTAAGGAATAATAGTGCTGCTCTACCTTTCCAACCAGAGAGGAGGTTTAGTTTTGACACATGACTCTGAAAGATAAGTGTTAGTTCTCAAAAGTTCCTCTTTCATCACCTATATTTCGTCTTAATTGAACCAGTCTCCCATAACCTTAATACCTTCTTTTATCCGTTTTCTACTTGGATTTGGGCTTTCGTTTGTAATATCCTACATTCGGTTACTATCCATTATGCGAGCTTTCTGATAACAGGCGTAAGTTTAGTCGAGATTCCTAGGATCGTATCTTTAAGAGAGAAGTTCATCATGTGTCCGATCTTTTAGTTCGAACACGACGAGATGGATTATTCCAACACCACAATAAAGTAGTAAAATTTTATTTTGGTATCATAAGTTGACTCGTAAAAGGGCATCTTTCGCATAAAAACTGAATAATTATTATTAGAGTTCAGTGATTATGGGATGACATTTCACCTTCTTACCATTTATTGTGAAAATAATATAAGATATAGTTTTTCCCTTATTACTCAAGCAAATAATTAAAATATACAAGTGTCGTGGAAATGACTAAACACTGTCATATGTTTCAAGTGTCTGCTGACATATAACTTCTGCAGCTGATATGTTTCAAGACCTTCATCCTGGACACCAGGACATTCAGCAACCTAATGAAGCCATGACACCTAGACAGGTACCATAATTATTTACAATGACCGTTACGATTTATGACAGAAGTAATTACTAACCTTGGAAGTGTAATGCAACAGGAACCTAGAAAGCGAGGACCAAATAAAAGGAAAAGAGAACAACCATCGGCTATCGAAATGGATTATGAGCAAACCATTATTCCTGTTCACATATATCAACACTGGCTTCAAAATGCCTCTGATATTGTATCGCGAAGAGGAAGAAAGAAAAAGGTTTCTCAGTTGTTTTTTATAATTGATATTTTATGAACTAGAGAATTTTGTTAGGAGAGTTCAATATATTTAAAAAGAAGAAAAGAAAAGAGAAGCAGATAAAATTTGTAATCCAATTATATCTTCAACAAAATGCTTCCACAATACAACACTACCTTCTCCCTGTTGCAGAAAACTAATGTCCTGACTTCAACAAAGATAGCCAACCTCATGAAGCTGCCTCCCGTTGCGCTAATTGGTGGTTTATTTACTGCTGAAAATAACCATATATATTATCCAGCACCTATTCTTGACTTATGGATCAAGAGCATTCAACCACCCCACGATTCACCTTCAGGTCAGCATAGAGTCTCTCTCTACGGTGTCCGGGGAGGGGGGCGGTTTAAAATGGTATTAGTTGATCTTAAGAAACTACTCAACCTTCATATGGAATTTATCAGATAGTAACAAACTCAATTTTATGCAGAAAGGATTTCAGCCCACCATCCTCCAGAACCATCCTTTTCATCGCCTCCAGGAGTACACAATGGAGATTTCATGCAATTTGTTAGTCTTGTACATCATCTTTTGCTTTCTTTTCTTTATTTTAGGAGGATATGTAACTTATTTCTGATAAATTTCCAAATGTGAAGCCTTCTGAAGATTTTGATCTAGATTACCAGCCACCTCCAGTAGAGAAGCAGCGGAAAAATATCCTCATGGATGAACTGACGGCTAGCCTTTTGAGAGGGCATGAATCTACTCCGCATGTCTCATCGGTGAAAGCCGGTAATTTTCATTGATTTGTTTATTGGATATTTCAATTCTGTAATGGATGCCGCCAACGACTAAGAAAGTACGAGATAATTGTTCTTCGACATGTTACTCTAGGAGACAGTGCATATTCCTTTCCAAGACCAACGTCTGAGCATGGCCCTGCCTCACATTCAGACTTTGATTCGGGAAGGTAGTTAGTTCAATTTATAACCTATTGAATATTATTCAATTACTCATTATAGTTTCAAATGTCCATTCCATCATGATATCCAAATGACAGAAAGAGATCATAGTTTTTGCACTTGTTGTAGTCTGATGCTTCAGAACTATTAACAGATTCAAAAATAAAAGGTATTCATCATCTGCAAACAGCAGTGGAGGCCTTGAGCCATTAGTGGAGGATGTAAATTTCAAGTTAGCTAGGCTGTATGAAGAAGGTCCCACACCTGATCAAGGTATATTACTCAAGGCTTTTTCTAATATTGGAAGAGGACTAGCTGTAATGGTATATTCTTTATTCACCTATCACATACGTCGGCCTCACAAGTCCCTTTTCAGAACTCCTGGTGGAAACAGGACCCACGCAAACGCAAGTAAACGTCAATCATCCCAGTGACAAGATAACCGATTCCATCCAAGCGTATGAATCTCTTTAAGTAATTATAAACCGTAATTACGGAGATAATTTTGAGTAATAATAATAATACATATTCCTTGCATTTGAACAGACAGATGAAGGCACATTTTGACACGCCTGGAGCTCCTTCCGTTGAATCCCTTCGTAATCTAGCTGCTGGAATGACACGGACATCAGCTGCACAACTTTTCTATCAAATTTGTGGTATTTTTTCTGTAGTTCTTTTATTTATAGTATATTTAAATTAAACTTAAATAATTTCAAGTCATTAATATATAATTTATTTTTGTTTTAAATGTTCAATTAATTGTTCTTTTTCAATCACTATTTAATAAATTAAAAATTTCAGTTTGAACATCTAATATATGTTCATCAAATAAAAACATGTATCACATCATATAATATATTTAATTAAAAAAATATTAATTACTTAAAATAAAATTTGATCCTAAATTAAAAATATATAAATTTAAAGGTTGGATGACTGTACCACTTTACACCACCTTTCAACCGTAAGCTTAGACATTTAAAATGATTATTGTAGTATGATTGGATAATAGGATACATTTATTTTACAATAATACATGTTTTCCTTTTCCTCATAAATTAAAGGGCAAACATTATTTAATCCCTAGACTTTACTCTTCTTTACTCTTTTAATATTTATTCTAAACTTTAATTTTGTCTTAATTGATCTCAAACTTTTTTCTCTTTTACAAATAGGCACTCCGAACTTTGATTTTTTTTTTTCTAATTGATTTTTAAACTTTACTGTTTTTGTGTATAGACGCCTATTTTTTCAATTTTATTCTAATTGATTAAAACTTATTATTATTTTATTAAGTTATTTCCCCAACAAAATGAATTGTGACAAAGAGAAGAAAAAAATTAAAGAATTATTGATATTTAATGTAAATGACTAAATTAAATTATATTTGAATTTATAAAAAAATTGAAAAAAAAGGTTAAAGATTAACTGGGATAATATTAAAATTTTAGTTGTTTGTTTTTAAAATTAGTAAAGTTGAAGAGTGAATCACAACAAAATTAAAAGTCAATGTGTGTATTTGTAAATGATATGAATTTGTGAATCAAATAAGACAATTAAAATTTAGAGGATTAAAGTAGACATGGAATGCTCCAATGACTAATGTAATTCTTTCATGCGTAGTTCTTGCTTCCCGCGATGCGCTGAGAGTTGAGCAAAGCGTGCCCTATGGAGAGATTCTCTTCTCTAGAGGATTAAAAATGTGACGCAGTTTTTGTTCCCCCTCAGTTATCTATGTTTTTCTAATTTGCTTCTTCTCTTTCGAAGTCTTATTACTGATGCAGCTTGTGTTCTTTATCAGCAAGTTGTATTCATGCTTAATTTAGTGTGCAATCATTAGCTACTACATACTCCTTCAAAATTTACGCAACGTGTCTCAGTTATCCAATAGTCATTGCTGTTTGCTAGGATTACAAAAAAGTTATTAATCCCTATCCTCACTTTTTTCTAAATTTTATCATGACAAAGTTATTTGAAAATTATTTTGTCAGTTAAAAGTTGTCTAACACAAAGTTGGGTTCTATTCAGCCTAGTTAAAAGTTGTTTTTTACGTTTCTACACTCTTAATATTATTTCATTGATTCTGGTCTTTCCAATATTTCATACTCTCAATCCTAATTCTCTGGACACTCATGTTTTTTCCTTTTTGCAGAATACAAACGTCTTTTATTAGAAATAAAATTAACAAAGTGAACTATAACTTTAATATAAATCAATCTTCTTAATTATATGTTAAAAAAAGCGTATTGACTATATTCTATATTCTAGTTTGTTCAGTTTTTTTTTTTTTTTAATAATGGGTAAACCGGATTTCCTCTTTAAGGACGATGTTTTCATTTTTAAAAAACCCCGATATATTTAAAAGTATATAGATTTTAAGTATATGATATATCTCATCCTTAATAATTATGTAATCACTCATTACATTACAAATGTCACAGTAGTTTAAAACTTTAAATTAAATGTTTAATTAGTTTAACTTTGTCTAAAAAAAAACAAAAGTAAGCTGAATTTTAATCATTTTTATTTTCGGTGAAACAACTTAACCCAGTCACCCACAGTGCATAGAATCAGGTTGCGTATTTCTTAAAACTTTCCAAAAAAGTAATTTGGGTTAGACTAACTCACTCTTGAACAATCAGTGCAAGTCATATCAATCCACTCTCACAATTCTAACTGAATACAATATTATTTTTAGTTATATAAAATCACTGTAAATCTATGGATGGGAAAATTTTCTCAATTAATAATTAACACATTTATATGCTTAAAACTCGTATTATTCGTCAGCCAAATGTCTTTTCTATGATCAAGTTCGGGAGTAGCTTCTTGCTTCGCTGGATAGAAATTCGTCATGCATGCTTTGTTACTCGTATATAAAAATTATTAGTGATTTTTTATATTCGCAAATCCTCGATCCATGAATGTTTTATAAAAAAATTACAATATAAAAATAATTAACAATTGTTATTGTAAACATTGAACATTTAAACATATTACATATAATTATAAATTGATAAATTAAAAGAGCTGTGAAAAGTATTCTGTTTAACTAATTTTAATGATTGTTATCAATTTTTTTCTAAAAAGCAATTTCAATACCCACAAAATGTATTGTATATTTTTCTTAATTTAATTTATAAGACTTGTAATATTTTAAGATATAATAGATCGTTCAAAAAATATTTCTAAATATAAATTCAAACAAAACTATAATTTAAATCATAAATTTTATTAAAGCATAAATATCAGCAAGTATAATATACTTTTACAGCAATATACATATTATTCTTTTATTCGTGATAGATTTTATTCGTAAATATATACGGGTACAATTTCTTTTCATCCTTCCTTCAACTTATACACTTTTTTTTTTCGATAAAATACCCAATATATTTCTAACACCAAAAACACCACTAAGGAAAATATATTCATCACTGCATAATAGACCAACCCCCCAAAAAAAAACTACGTTTTCCTACAATGCCTTTTTAACACATTATTATGCAGTATCTCTAACTTTTTATTTTCCTTAATTATTTTTCTGAATATTTTACCTTGCACGTGTGAAGCCATTGTCAAAACTCAAGATTTCAAAACCTTCACATTAAAAATAAATTTAGAAAGGCATAATAAAAGGAAGAAGAAACGCACATGCAGCTGTAGGTAGGGTTATGATTATGGATGGGCAATGATGATGCATCATGAGTAACACCAACCTTTAATAACCCCTTTTTCCATTTATAGCCCCCACTCTCTAACGCTTCTTCTCCTTTGCGCTTTACCATCTCACTCCCCTTCAATACCTTCAAAACCCTTTTCCCTTTCCCTAATTACTTCTCATGTGGCCACCGTGGCTTAATTCACCGAACCGGTTCCGCAACGCTCCATCACCGTCACCCTCGTCATCGCCGTTGCATTCTCGAACTCGCAACTTAAGCTTCTCCTGTTCATCTTTCAAAGACATTCAGAGCCTCCTCCAAGAAAAGCCTGAATCCGGCCCCGCCGCTCCCAAATCTCCGTCGCTCTTCCGCCGCGTCCGGATCTCCACCGCCGTCCTCCGCGCCTGGGGAGCCTCGCGCGCCACCGTCCCGGCCGCCCTCCCGCCTGGCCTCGACCAAGGCGTCGTTGTCTACTTCACCAGCCTCCGCGTCGTCCGCCGCACCTTCGATGACTGCCGCGCCGTCCGATCCATTCTCCGCGGCCTCCGCGTTGCAGTTGACGAGCGCGACGTCTCCATCGACGACCGCTTCCGCGACGAGCTCCACGCTGTCCTCGACCGCCGCAACAACCTCGCCCTGCCACGCGTCTTTGTCGGCGGAGTCTACGTCGGCGGCGCTGAGGACGTCCGCCAGCTCCACGAGAGTGGCGAGCTCCATCGGCTCATCGAACGGCTTCCGCGCACGAATCAAAACGCTTGCGACTGCTGCGGAGGCTTCAGATTCGTAGTGTGCGATGAGTGCAACGGAAGTCACAGAATCTTCACCGAAAAAAACGGATTCCGAAGCTGTTCGTCCTGCAATCCCAACGGTTTGATTCGCTGCCCTGCATGCTTCTTTGTGCACCCGCGCCACACCAAATAACTTACTCCATCGGTTAGTTACTGTTCACAGCTCACAGACAACTCACTGAAGAAATTAAATTAATCATTTATGTTTATAAATAAGGACTTTCTCACTCGCATCTCATCAATGTTTCTACGTTACATATATTAATTGAAATCGTGTAGTCCGGATAATCTACAAAATCTGAATAGGTTTATATCATTATTAGGTTTTAATTAATCACTAAATAGTATCTTATTATTATATGGAGTTAGAGCTTAGGAGCTAGGTTTGATTTGATGTAATGGCACACTTCAACTTTAATGATTCACATGGTGCATGTCATGATGCAGTCATGTAGTGACTGACAGCACACAATGGTATTTGGGAAAGGTTTCCTTTTGCATGGCACGAAATAATATGAAATTATTTGTATCCGGTGGTGGGTAATGCCAAATTTGCTTCAAAGGGTCGAAACTATTCTCACCGTTTTCTATTCAGTTTTTGTTCTTGTTCATAAACAACAATCATTGGGGTAGATCGTGGACTATTGTCTTAGAAGGTGGGAACAGCGTGTGTTGGACCTCGTTTAGGGTCTGGCCCATTTTCTATTTCCCTGCTTTTTCGGAGTACCGATTTGATTGCTTGGCCCACTTCTTTTATAGTGCAAATTTCTTCATGCTTAATTCTCATCTTTCATCACGTTAACATGACCCCAGTTTGTCTCTTGATCTTATATTTTGTTTTTTATAATGTAAGGACTGAATATTGATAGAATAAAGAAATATTTTATTTTTAAGAATTGAAATTATATTTTAAAGCGTATTCATGTCTCGTGGGATTCATAGTGCGCATTAAATCAGAATGAAATTGGTAGGAAGTTAGGAACTAGGATGGACATTGACAATGTTTATCCAAAATCCTTCAAAGAGGAAAAGTTCATTGGGTGCCTCGGCTTATTTTATTCTGTGTTCTGAATTCTATGCAACATGCATGAAAATGCGAAGTTGGATTTGACTCGAGCATTAATTTTTAAGTTGTTTTTTCTGATTGAAAATTATCATATGTTTTTCAGTCTACACGTTTAAGTCAACTTTTAGATTTTGTTTTTCATAATGAAGTTTCAAGTTAGGAGCCACAAGATCTTTCAATATACAGTAGTATATATATGGAAAATTAGTGCTCGTTGTTTTTCTTACCAACAAGATCACATTATATATCATCACACTATATTTGGGGTTTTTTGAACTCTTAAATTATAGAAATTTTTAGTTCTCGTTGGGCAGGAAATTTGAGATTTAGTGGACATGGAAGGAAATCTAATTTTTTTGTAACGTGTATTTGTTAGCCATAACAGTAGACGTAACGGGTATAAGAGTAATTAACATAATAAAAATCGCTTCCCAAAACTGTTATAAAGAAAGCAATGTCGTTGCCAGCTGTGGCTATTCTGCTTTTTTTAATCCTTCTAGTGAAAAACCTTTTGTATAAGTGTAATCAACATAATAAAATTATCTTTCCAACATCGCATATAATTAATTTTACTCTTGGCCATCCCGAGCTAACTCAACTCAATGCAGATTTGAGGACAATAACTTTTACTCCGCATCACATATAGCAAGAACTCAATCCTCAGATATTTGACCCAAGCTTGAGTTTTGATCCCTACCTCAGCTTTGTCAACTCTTCTACTCAAACTCAACTGCCAAAAGGTACCGTCTCATCTAATGATTACTCACAAGGCAGAATTGTATAACTCAAATATGCCTTGATCCCCACAACTCATGCCAATGCTTCACAATCCACAGAATATTCTTTTCAATATCATAGATCATCTTGACTGGAAAGATATCGTTTATGAAGATGTCAAGGTTCTACAATAACACATGTGAAATTGCTCCTACCACCATTCACATGCATATCATGATCTTTAAATGTGTTTTCAAATCAAAACTTAAACTTGCTGGGTCTTTAGATATCAAAGGTCAAACTTGTTCCTTACACGCTAATATAATATGCATATTTTTTTTCACTCTAATCTTGGATCACAAAACCTAATCTTTTATGTAGACGAGATCTAAGTCTGAAATTGCCCTATAATTGAAATAAGCTGCTAACATGGTTGATTACAAGCTCAAGAGCACCCCGGTTGCTGCTAAGACCAAGAGCCCAAAAGTACCGAAAACATCATTTTCCTCGATGATCCATCCATGTTACATTTGTGTGTTTATTGTAGTTTTACAATACCTCGCTTTTTGTCGTGTAGTTTTTTTTTTTTTTTTATAATGTTTATCTATTATGCACGTCAAATGTCATACTCTTATGACGTGTAATGTAAGTTTTCTCTTTACTTCCAACCCTACACTACAGTGGATTGCCAAGTTATTCTACCAATTTATTCAGCTAACTATGTATCTTGTTTTGGGAAGAAATTTCATCTCATGGTGCACAATGAAACAACACTATCTCTTGCTCCAACATTAAAGTTGAATATGGTTATTATTAACATCACAAACTAAACCCACTTAGACGACATTTCATTTTAAATATCTTTGCATTACATTTGTCTCTCCCTCAATCTCAATCTTATATTACACTGTGATAATTTCAGTGTCCTTCATGAGCATTAAAATAGTTTTCCTTGCAGCAACAATCATATTGGTTTGGATTATCATTTGGTATGCGAATTTGTTGCATTCTTGTCACTCACATTTTTCTACCCTTAAACATGTATCATGTTTTTTAAGCAAACATTGCCCCCAACCTTAGTCCGGAGGTTGAGTATTAAGAATACTCAATTCACTTTGGACATATAATGAGATTTATTGATAAAAAAAGGAAAACCAAAATTGTTGCAAAAATAAAGATGATACATCACAAATATCTTCAATATCAAAGGAGAGTCGTTGAATATTAAATTCTGCACGTTCAACAAAATAAAATTATACATATATATTTTGAAAGAAAACTTCGGACAATAAATTACCTAAAAAAAAAAAAAATCTCGGACAGCCAAACACCTATTAAAAAAAGAAAACTTGAATAATAAGCCACTCACGAAAATAAGAAAATTTAGACTATAAATCAACTATAGTGGGCGTGTGTAGACCCAAATTATACAATCACCATGTCATTATCTCCTATAGGCGTTTTCTACTTTTGCATGTCTTGTATTTTAATTTAGTAAAATATATCATTCGTCCCTTTTTTTTATATATATATATATATATATATATATATATATATATATATATAACTAAAAATTTTATATTAAAAGATCAACCTATTATCATGTAAAAATAAAAATATTATATATTCAATTTTACTAATTATATTTAAATTTTAAAAATTAAAGTTTATTTCATCTATTTTTTTAAATGTATCTATACTTTTATTTTTAAATATTTTTAAAATGTAAACTTAATTTATTTGATTATATTTAAATATCAAAATCGAGTATCATAAAATATTAAAATAACTAACTAATTTATAATAAATAAATAAATTTATATCAATATTTTATATTTTTATATTATACTACACGTATTAATTTGTTATAAAAAATAATTTTGTTTATTCTTTTTATTAAAAAAAAATAATGTGAGGTATTTTCTTTATTTTAAATTTTTTTTTCTTGTGACTTTTTGAACAGAAAAAACACTAAAAAATTACAATTTTTATGTTATAGATATTAAATTATAAAAAGGAAAATTTTAAAAATTAAAGGAAAAAATTTATATGAAATAAAATTGTGAAAGAAAATAATATGAAGATGAACTAGTGATAAAAATAAAAAATACAAATGTGACAAGATAAAAAAAATATAAAGTGGGAAAATATAAATATGAAAATAAAAAGATAAATAACATGAAAAAAATGAAAAATTACTTAAAATAATAAATATGATATTTATTATAAATAAAAATTAAGAGAAGAAAAAAATTTATATTTATAAAAAAATTATTTAATTTTTAAAAATTATATATATCCATTACCTCTCGAATTATGTGTATTTATTTTCTCACTCAAAACAAAAGTCATATTCAAACTTGCACATAAAGGTTTATTATATATATATATATATATATATATATATATATATATATATATATATATATTTTAATATATTTCAGAATTTTATAAATAATATTTATTTAAATATAAAAATATATCTTCCTAATATAATTTATAAAATACTCATAGGCGTAGACCGAGTGATGCTTTGTTAAAAATAAAAAAGCTATTGGTAAGATAGATCGTTATAAACATAAATTAAATTGTACTGTGAATTCAAAGAAAATGTTAATGAAAGAGAGTAAACACCCCACTTTGGTGATAGGTTTCTTATATCGTGTATAAAATATGTAAATATTTTGAACTAGTTTCATAATTATCTAAAATTAAATGGCAACAAATAAAAAGTTGTTTTATAATATAAAAATTTATAAAAATAATGTTAATTAAAAAATTATCACATTGTTTCTGTGTTAGAAATTTTATAAATTATGTTTTTAAATTAAGAAATCACAGTCCATTAAAATTCATCAACTTTATAAATAAAGTAAAATTTTAAGAGATTTATTATTATTAATTTTTATCACATACATTACTCGCATCAACGTCCAATTAAATGTGGAAGTGTGTTATATAAATACACTGATATCCAAACACATCATCAACTATTCTCAGAAAAATGTGGTCAACCTTATAAAACATAAATTTAAAATTACTCTTTCAACTCTTTTTTAAGTGTTATATTTTTTTATTTATATTAAATGTATTTATTAATACTGTGATAAAGATATTTATGGTGGTTGATTTTTAACTTTTTAACACTATAAAGATATTTAAACTATAAGTTAATGTATTGATAAAAAAATAAAATACATAATTTTTTCATGTGAAGTAAAATAATACTTTTTTTATTTTTTTAAATATCCCGCTAATGCGAAACCATAACATATTTGGTGAGCTGAAATATATAAAGTTTTAAATCAATGGATTAAATATTTTGAGATAATTAACTACACATCATAGAAAACCACAGTTATATAAATTAAACAAAGGATGATATTCCGGGTTTAAATTTTAAAAACATAATTGACCTTCAGTTTTGTGAAAGAAAAAAATATTTTTTAATACAAAAATAATTAGAATAATACAATTTCTGTCTCAAAAGAATGAAATAATATTTTTATTTTTTTATCAATAAATACTGAAAAATAATGATTTTTATAACATGTCACAAAGTATTAATGTAAAAAGTAAGATATGATACAAAACATATTATTTTAAAATAAGTTTTAATGTGATATATTTATATGAAAAGATAATCAAAATCGTTAAAAAAACAATTTTATAATAATCATGATTAAAAAATTGATTTGAAAGAATATAAGTAAGACTTATTATATTTATGAGAATAAAAAAAATCTTAAAACTTAAATTTTATAACACAGCTATTATATGATAAAAAATTATTAAGCATCTACTCAATTACTCAAATATATTTGCTACAATATTTACATAATTTTTAATGACAAAAAGTATGCTGAAAAGTAGTACTTTTGTTTGTTGTCAGAGTTGATGATGTGATCCAGAAAGGGACCATTTAACTAGTCTAGGAGAAAGACAGTGTTGATATAATCACCAAAACTAAGTCAAGCAATTGAAGCATAAACACAAAAATGGCACCAAAATTTTCCATCTTTTTCTCATATCATATCACCCTTACTAAACACACAGCCATTCATTTAGTCTTCTTTCTACAGTCTCCTCCTTGACTAAGACTTGTGTTTGACTATGTAATAATAATAATAATAATAATAATAAAAATAGTAGTAGTAGTAGGTAGCTTAACTTTAAAATAGAAAACATTAATTAATATAAAAAGGTTATAAAAAATATTTTAAATTAAAATAGTTATATAGTTTTTAATTGTAATTAATTAAAATATTTATTTTATTATAAATAAGATAGTTACATATATTTTTACAATTTTTAATTATTAATATTATATGAATATTATTTTATATTACGTAATAAATTATGTGTTTAGAATTTTTTATGAAAAAAAGTATTCATAAAAAAATATATCATAAACAAATTTTTTTTTATATATATTATATTTTTTTCACATAGTTTATAACTATTAAGATAAAATAGAATAATATTTATAAAGGAATAAACATATATTTATACTGAAAATATATTAAAAGGGTGTAAAAATTTATGTTAAAAGATAAATTGATTTTGTGAAAAAAAAAAACTGACGTGGTGAAAAAGGAAAATTTAGTCTATTACTAAGAATATTAAAATATACAATCAGACTTTATAAGCAGACAATAAAAATTTTTATTAAAATCTTCAAAGAATGAATAATCTCACAAGAATTTTTTATTTCCCTGAAAATTAATAATATAGAAATGATATTTTTACATTTCAAATTATATAATTTTCAAAAACAACTCATTTTTTTAATATTAAATAACAATTTTAATTTTAATTTATTTTTATTAAATTATTTTATAATTATTATATCAATAAAAAAGTGAATTATTTTAAAGGTTGTTTGTTTATGAAGTTATAAAAATATCACTTGGAAATAACCTATGAAAAAGGTTATTGAACATGTTGTTGTCCATCCCTCCTTGCACCGTTACCACTATTATGACTTGTTAGCTCAGCGACAGCAAACGCGCTTTCAAGTCTCTTGGGTCCATACATTCATACAAACACTCACTAATATCAACCGAAGGTGTGTCACTACATGTTACCTTAGAAATAACCCTTTTGCCTCTTCCACTCTAGATGTTCTTCAACTTGACTTTTTCTTTTCTTATTTCGTTTACACCTTCCAATTTTGCTTCCTTTGGCTATTAACCTTTCTTTCTTGCAAGAAGGACCCTATTCTTGCAGCAAGAATGAAAAAGAACAGGCTTTATATGGCTTTGCGCCTTGTGGGTTATTTTTTCTTGTTTCAGAACTTGGGTTTTTGCTGGTCTTTGAATGAAGAAGGTACTTGAGTTGTGCTGGGATTTTTGGGTTTGTGGAATCTTGTGGCTGCTTGGATGATGTTGAGGCGTGGTTTCTGTTTGCAGGTAATGCTCTTTTGAAGTTGAGACAGAGAATAGTGAGTGACCCTTTTGGTGCTTTGTCAAATTGGGTTGATGATGACGCATCTTTTGACCCTTGTTATTGGTTTGGAGTTGAGTGCTCAGATGGAAGAGTTGTGGCATTGTAAGTGATGATTTTGTTAGCCCTTTTCTCAGAAACTCGTTATTTGTAACCAATGCTGTGGTATAATTTATGGTCACACAAGAAAAGAAGAGGAATATGTATGTCTTTTTTTATTTCTAAGTTCTCTCTCTTCATCCGTGTCATCAAATTCATTTGGCTCCACAGAGAGTGGCTGTCATGTTACGATGTTTCATCATTAGTCTCGTATGTTAAATGTACTCACTAGTGTTCATATTGTTTAACATGAAAGATTTATTTGCTCAGGAATTTGAAAACTCCACCGAAACAGGCTGTCATCATAAGAGTTTTTGAACATCACTGTCATGTGTTTTATTTAATCACTAGTGTTTTAAACTTGAGAGATTTTTTGCTCAGGAATTTGAAGGATCTCTGCCTTGGAGGAACTCTGGCACCTGAGCTTCTGAAACTTGTCCACATAAAGTCCATGTAAGTAATTTTTGTTACTTGGTTGCATTTACAATCTCAGTTTCTTTCCTTCATTATTTCTATCTTGGCCTTTGTTCTAATCATTGGAGCGTGAGTATGCTGCAGTATTTTGCGGAACAACTCTTTCTATGGGACCATACCTGAAGCGTTTGCGGAGTTAAAAGAATTGGAGGTTTTGGATTTGGGATACAACAACTTCAGTGGACATCTACCTACAGATCTTGGGAGTAATATCTCACTAGCAATCCTGTAGGGTGATGACCCTCTTAGGACAGTTCAATTTCACTTTTTTTTTTTTTTTTTTTTTTTTTTAATTCTGACACATATACTCACTCGTTTCTTCTTATTGCAGTTTGTTGGATAACAATGAATTTCTTGTTGGTTTTTCTCCGGAAGTCAGTGAACTGAGGATGTTTTCTGAGTGTCAAGTAGATGAAAATCAGCTAAGTAATGCTGCTAAAATGCCAGCTTGTATAGAAACAGCCACCACATGGTATGTTTATAATTAATTGAAAGGTGGTCCATCTCTGGAATGATGTGCTTGTATTTTGTATCCTTAGTCGTGTCCATCATATATATGCTATTAGTATGATAGGGTTGTCGTATTTATTTTTTAAATAAAACAAGCTCACACAATTTTCTCTTTTTAAAGGCATATTGGTCAAGGTAAAGGTACTCGTGGCCTACTAGAACATCGTAAACCATTTACTCGTGATCATGAAGACCCTCGTAGTCGTGCGGTTAATCCAAAACCTCAAAAGAACTCCTCTCCTCCCTCTGCATCACCACCAGTCTCAGCAAAATCCCCAGTATCAGAGCCAACTCCCTCCGGGAAAATTGCTTCTAAATCTCCTTCTCCCCATTCTACACCAGGATCTGGAGCATTATCTAAAACTAAAAAAAACACCTCATCAAAGGTTCATATTTTGGCTGGAGTCGTAGGTGGAGTTGTGTCTATTCTTTTTTCAAGCATTGGCATATATCTTTGTAAAACAAAGGTGACTAATGTCAGACCTTGGGTTACGGGCCTTAGTGGACAGCTTCAGAAGGCATTTGTAACTGGTAAATCAATTTTTATCATGATAAAACTTAGATACAATTCCAAAGTGTTTTTAATGTTAATCTCAAATCAAATTTGAATATTCTATGATCTCATGTGAATTTTATCATACATGTTTACGAAAGAAAACTTAAAATCTAAAATGAGAGTATCACTAAAACCACCCTAAGGAACTGCCTTTAAATTTTGTCTATCGTGCTAGGACCTTCATTATTAGGTATAAGGTCTACTACTTGTAATTAAAAAATTGTCTTCCTGTTTCCAAGAAGGATCATGTCTTTTTAATAAAAAAATAGAAGATCTAAATCCCATATTGCATACTGACTCAGGATTCCTGAAACGCGACAAACAATAAGAACTTTTTCATAGGGTTCTTCTGTCATCTAATTGACCTGACTTTGAGTGATTGCATGTCAATATTATTGAGCTAGATTTCTAATGCTCATATGTAAGTGTTTGCCAATGTACATGCATGACAGAGTTTTAGCTTTTCAGGCGCGCAAAAGCTAAGGAGATCAGATCTTGAAGCAGCATGTGAAGATTTCAGTAATGTTATTGGTACTTCACCCATTGGCACACTGTACAAAGGAACTTTGTCTAGTGGCGTAGAAATAGCTGTAGCTTCTGTTTCGGTGATATCATCCAAGAATTGGTCAAAGACCTTAGAAGATCAATTTAGAAAGAAGGTATCAATTATCATAACAGAAAAAAGATCAAACTTAAATGTAGAATTGCAATTTAACATTATAATTATGACTAACTTTTTAACCGTTGTGGTTTCAGATCGATACATTATCAAAAGTAAACCACAAGAATTTCGTCAATCTTATTGGGTACTGTGAAGAAGAGAAGCCTTTCACCAGAATGTTGGTTTTTGAATATGTCCCAAATGGAACACTATCTGAGCATTTGCATAGTAAGTATTTTATCTTCCTAGAGTAATTCTTACACCAAATATAGCAACATGCATTCTTTAAGACGTTCTAAATTATTGGTTAAATTTATTGAAAATCACAAAATTGTTATTGTTGAGTTTGCGTTGGTAAAATGGCTGATGTATTTGTTCCTGTTGTGAATGCCAGTAAAAGAGGCTGAGCACTTGGATTGGGTAACGAGGCTTAGAGTTGCAACGGGTATGGCTTATTGCTTGCAGCATATGCACCAATTGGACCCTCCTATGACCGTTAACAAGCTGAATTCTTCAGCTGTTTACTTGACTGACGACTATGCTGCCAAACTATCAGATTTGAGTTTCTCCTATGACATAGCCTCAGCTGAGACAAAAGCTATTGACATGCCAAAAGCAAGTCCAGAAAGTAACGTTTATAGCTTTGGTGTTTTGTTATTTGAGATAGTTACTGGTCGTCTCCCTTATTCAGTGGAACAAAGAGACTCACTTGAAAACTGGGCATCAAACTATTTACAAGGGAACCAACCCCTCAAAGATACGGTGGATCCAATTCTAGGATCTTACCAAGAGGATCAGCTGGAACAAGTTGCTGCATTGATTAAATGTTGTGTGCACCCTGATCCAAAGCAGAGATCAACAATGAAAGATGTCAGTGAGAGACTAAGAGAGATAACAAAGATAACACCTGAATCAGCAGTTCCAAAGCTTTCTCCACTTTGGTGGGCAGAGCTTGAGATTTCTTCTTCAGAGCGCGTTGAAACCGGTGAAGCAGATTGCAATTAAGACTGAGAGGTTTTAGCGTTGTGACCCTTTTTCCTTTGGTGAAGTGAAGGCATAAAAAAAAGTTAAAAGTATCTATTTTTGTTGTGATGTACAACATGATGGCAAATGACGTGGGGAGACCAAAAAAGTGGTTCTTCAATTGTGGCTAATGGAATTGCACAGAGAAGTAGCTTTTGTATATCAGTTAATTTCAATTCAGTTTACGAGGTGAATCAAGATATTTCCAACTCTTTCTGTCAAATAATATACATATAAATATCTATATAAAATAAGTATGACAACGAAACATGTTGGAAAAGAGATTTGTTCTCTTCATCTCTATTCTCATTGAAGGCAAGAAATATTCAGAGATGATTTTATATTTGAAAATGTTCTAATTATATCATTATTATCTATGATGAACAAATATGTTTCATCTTGAGACTTACATGTATTTTTGTTCTTATAATTAGACAAATGTCATTATTATCTAATTCATAGTGTTATTTTATTTTCAAATTCTAAAGTTAATGTTGGAAACTAGTTACCAATAAAGTCTTTGCGAAAATAATATTCTCACAAAGTTTGTATTAATCAAATTTAAATATAATAGATGTTTATGTTATTGAAAGAGATATTTATTTTGAATTAAAAAAACACGTAATTAATTAGACATCTCTGGCGAAAAAGACTGTAATTTATCCTAGCTCAGAAGAAGTGTGGATAAACTTTTTTAAAAAGAAAAAATAAACTTAAAAAATTAAGAATATATTTGTATAAATTAAATTAAATTTGTAAAAACTATTTTAGTCTAATGTATTCAGAACTAATTTTGAAAGAGATTTAGCTCTGAATAATACGTATAAGATGCTATACATTTTTGTATTTGTATTCAATTTATTAAAAAATTGGATTGAATTATACTTTCAAATCTTTTATTTTGTTTTAGTCTTTAATTTTTTAGTAGAATGACGGTTTAATCGTAAAACTGTATATGAGAATAATATATTATCTTAATTTAACACAACTTTAATTGTTAATACATTTAAAATATTAGTATAGCTAATTATAAATTCAAGGAAAAATCATTTTGATTATTTTACTTTTATTTATTTATTTATTTTTATGAAAAAGTGTATCCAAATTAATTACCAGCTACACTCTAAGCTTAGCGTGTCACTTAACTGAATCAACGGCTTTTACTCACTCAATCTTTTGTGTGTTGTCCCATCCCAAATAACAATGACAAACGCTGAAGAACCTGCTCTTCCCAACCCTAATAATCACACTAAACAATCCACCAATGGCGATGCGGAACCTCACCACCAACACGATATCGAAGATGAAGTTGAAGACGAAGAAGATGACGAATACGACGAGGACGACGACGTCGTTCAACAACCGAATCGCGGAACTCCCCAATCCGCAGCGTCCAAGCTGCGCGAACAGCGTTTCAAGGTGGAAACCCTATCGCGAAGGTTGTCGTCGGAGCTGGTTCCGATTCGAGTGCACGACGTGGTTATAAACGGCAACACTAAGATAAAGGATTGGGTTATTGAAGCGGAGCTCAGAGACATCGAGAACGCCACCAGCATGCAGGAGCTTGTGCAAGCTTCGCAAATAGCCATTTCCAGGCTTCAAGACCTCGAAATCTTCGATTCCTGCAAGATTCGCCTTGAGGCTGGGCCCCGAGAACTCCCAAACACCGCCAATGTCATCGTGGACCTGGTCGAAACCGGTGACAAAGTGTCTGGCGAATTCAGCGTTTATACCAAACCCTCGGTACACTTTCTTCTTATAAGATTGATATAATGCATTGACTTGAACTGGATACGTGTGACTTTGATTTGAGGCATTGCATTGTATAGAAACGTGTGGGCAAATATATGAGACCTTAGCAAGTGAGAAGTGAGAAAATTAACTCTGATTATTCAGTCTTACTTAGCTGGTGAAGTATATTATATTTCAGTGAAACTAACCTGGACAGTCTATAGCAGATTAAATGGTCATGCTCTCGCGCTTTCTATGTATATACTACTACGTCATAATATTTTTTTATTTGTCTCTAATGTGTTGTCTCTACTATTTTTCAATCAGAATTGGATATTCAGCTCGGTAATTTATATAATCTTTTAACACAAACCTTAATTACGTGGGTTAGTGAGATGAAACTCTAATTCTGATGAGAGAACAATACAAACAACACCGATGGAAATGTATTTAAGTTTTGTCCTAACAATTTTTCCCTGTTAGGTATGAGGTGTGAACAAGGGCATGGGAATCTATTTTTTATTTGTCTGAAAATTTGTGTTGTTTGTAGACTAGTTCTTGGACTGCTGAAGGCGCTCTTAAGTATAAGAACTTTTTGGGCTATGGTGATCTATGGGATGCTTCTTTGGCCTATGGTGCCAACCAAATGACTGAGGCGAGCGTCGGGGTGCATGCCCCTCGAGTTAAAGGGTTTTTAACTCCTATTATGGTGCGGATATTCATGCATTCCCAAGATTGGCAAGAGGCTTCCTCGTACAAAGATCGGTTACTGGGTGCATCTCTTGGCTTGATCTCGACAGAGCACCATGACCTAGCATACGCCCTTGGATGGCGTACCTTAGCAGATCCATCACAGATGTCATCCAGGTCTATAAGAAGGCAGCTTGGTCATGGTTTAGTGTCTTCTTTGAAGTATACATTTAAAATTGATAGGAGAAATTCTCCTATTAGGCCAAGAAAAGGATATGCTTTTCTTTCCTCCACACATGTTGGTGGCCTTACACGGGATCCCCGGAGCTTGCGATTTCTGCGTCAGGTGTGACTAAATCCTTTCATTTTCCTTAAATTAATATTAATCTGATACTCTGTAAAATTTATGTGCAATGTTTAATACATATTAACTCTCATGTTAAATGATTTTAGTGTAATAATTATTGAAATAATCGTGGGATGGCCTAGAATTTCCAAATTGATGCAATCAGAAATTTTAGAATGATTTGATAGAATGAATAGGCAGAGTAATATGTGGCCAACACTTCAGATTCTTTTTATATGATAGGAGTTCATCTCCTTTGTCAAAGATGTCTTCCCTTAGAAGAGAACCTAGTATGTGCATTTGAAAAAACACTAAAATGGTTTTTTTTTTTTCTGCTTATGAGTTTTTGCTTTTTTTCCTATTCATCATTTGTTACCATGTTGAAAGCATTCGGTTGAATTTTGTTGTTTGTGATGATAAAGGGGAACTTGAAAGCATCCTCAACCTCTTAGTGAGAATAAAATTTCTCTGCAAATGTCCATGGAAAGATTTCACAAGTATGAGGTTGAAGGAACTCTTTTCCATTTGCGGCCTATCCTGTATTAATTATATGCAAAGTGCTCTCTAATATTTTAACGTTTGTCAAATCAGTTATAGATTTTGAGTCTTCTAATTTTAAAAGATGCTAATTATTTACATGCTTCATATAGGTGCATGTGAGATTAGCCTGTAAACTAAGACATTACACCAAGATAAACCTTACTAACCAAAATATGTATTTCCTTTTGAACATTAACATGGAAAAGTCTAACAATTTTTTCATTAGGTGGCCACCTTATAGAAGGAAATAGATTCCGATTAAGATACCTCTTACACTTCATTCAATGTGGAGAAGTATAATATATGCTATGTTAGTAAAGCCATACCGGGAATGTATTTTAGTAAAAAATTGCCTTGTTCCCTTTTCCAATGTTTCTTGGATGATGCTAACAAGTGCTACTTTAATCTGACATAGATTTTTATTTTCTATAAAGCTCAATCCTATTGATTAAATCTTGCTATTTTTATAATTAATTGAGACCTTGAAGAAAATAATAGAAAATAGAAACAAGAAATACATAAATAAATAACTAAATCAAAATAGATTTTAGGTCATATTATTGGTCGATATTATGACTAGCATTTTGTGGTTTCTTCTTTCTTTCCGCTTGTTTTTCTATGAGTTAGTTCATGGTAATTTGAGTTTTTACCTTTTTTTTTTCTTTTTTTTTACCTTTCTTTAATAACTTTAACCAGTGGTAGGGAAGAAAGTCCCAATAGTTTCTGAGCGGTTGCCATAGGCTGCTCTTTTTTTCTTCTTGGTGAATTGTGTAGTATGCTTTTGGTTATAGTAATTGTTGAGGATGAGCCAGCTTATAAGGCATAGACTACGGTCACAGTAACATAACATTTTTGTTGTAGAATACATTGTGTAAACCCCCCATTTTCGTCCCTGAAATTATAAAGCGATGTCATAATAGTCTTGGGTTAACTCTGGGAATCCCTGAAATTGAATTGCGTTAGTCACTGTTGTTAGTTATCCACTAATTCCTTTGACCAATACGTGATGTGGCACTTCATCTACCATTTTGACAGCCCTGGTATTTTACAATAAATTTGACAATGTAAAGAAGAAGTAACCATTACTACAAATTTCTGTCAACTAGGTCCCTGAATTTCTCCTTGTTGGTCCCTCTTTATGTGGCTATAACTGGGCATCCATTTTCCGCCAAAAGGGCAGATAATTTGCCACATGAAACGCTGGTTAATAAAGTTAGTGAATGACTATTTAGAAGGACTAACTTCACTAACAGTGCTTTACATGCGGAGACTTTTATGCCAGAAAGTTACATGTGGAGATTATTATTATAGTGCTTTACAATGTTGGCGACAAAAATGAGGTTTATTCTTTCTATATTTTAATTTTTAGTTTCTTTGCTATGCTATTTTGAAAGTCCTTTTTAATGAGCAACTCTGTTAACTCTAAGTTCTAATGCAGGAGTTTGATTTTCGCTTTGCTGTCCCTTTTGGGTTTTACAATACAGCTCTAAACCTTGGGATATCTGCTGGTGCTGTTTTTCCATGGGGGCATGGATTCAAAACCAAGCCATCTCCTCTTCCAGAAAGGTTTTATTTGGGTGGTGATTTTTCTCCAGTTTGCACCCTAGGAGGGCCAAGAACATTATGGGGATTCAAAACTAGAGGATTAGGTCCTACTGAACCTCGGAGGCAAAATAGAGATGGATCTGATGATGATGACGTTGATTCCTCTGGATGGGACTTCATTGGCGGAGATCTTGCTGTTACTGCTTTTGCTGATTTCTCTTTTGATCTTCCAATTAGGTGGTTGAGAGAACATGGAATACATGGTCATGTTTTTGCTGGTTCTGGGAATGCTGTTAAACTAACTCAGAACGAATATAGGAACTTCTCTTCTCGGAAGTTCTTAGAATCCTTTCGAATGTCAGTGGGATGTGGATTTGTTATTCCTACTAGACTCTTCCGCCTAGAGGTCAGCATCTATTTTAATTTCTTCATATTTACTGTAAAAGAAGATCAAACTAACCAAAAGTTGAGAGTTTGGGCGGAGTTTGAAGTGAAATGTCAGTGATGAAGAAAAAATATAGAGAATTTTGGGTAACCATTTTATATTTTTTACCATAAAGAGTAAGAAGAAAAGAAAAGAGAAATATAGATTCCTTTTAATCTTTAAATCTGTTTAGTGGTATAAAATAATTTTCCTCTTTTTGGTCTTTCCCACTTTTAGTTTTGATCACTTATGACATGTCTGTATGTATTTATCAGCACTATGATATAATTTGGTATTTGAATAGCAAGGTAATTTAGGTGAACAATCTGTTGAATTGATAGATTAGCATTGTTACCAGGATTAGTAAATCTCTTTTATGTTGTACCCATCTCCTTCACTCCACCATACCTTATTTTTTATTTATTTAATTTGCTATTTATGTGTTTGTTCTCCAACATATTTCTTGTTCCAGGGTAACTACTTTTACATACTCAGAAAGGGTGAGCATGATCGTGGAAAGACTGGATTTAGGTTTAGTTTCTCAGCTTCTTCGTAGCAGCTGTGTTCTCTGCCATTTTCTATTCTATTTTTACGTAGTTCTCCAATCATTAAATGTTTTTGGCTGTCTATCTCGGCACGTTTTTCATTTTCTTACCTTAAATCTAGCAAATAAAATGGCATTTGTTAGCATATTTTCTTACCGAAAATAATGCACCATGTACTGCAATTTTAGTAGCACGGCCACCGAGAGAATTCTTAACTTTTTCTGGCCTGCTTGGGTTGTGAAGAATAATACACCACTCTTTTATTGGTTGAGATTTTTCATCACTGGAATTTTTTTTTTGTTCATATTTTGTAATTTCAACGTATTTGGTTTGTGTAATATATTATTTCTTACATATGGCAGGCAGCAGATAGGCCCAACCTACCCTGTCAATATTATAAAGCCTATGTTTTCTAAATTTAAGTTGCTTTAGACATTATCTCTTTTTGGCTTTAATAAATTTACTTTGCAAATGTGCTTTGAGACCTGAACTTGGTAATCTTCTCGGATAAAATTATTCATCGGATGCTGTCTATAGTTATATTTAGGAAACTTTAATCTGTCTTAAGGGTAAAGTTCAATTGTTTAAGAAATTAGGATTTAAATGAAAAAAGGGTTAAAACTACACAAAGCAAGAAATCGAAGTGAATTGAATTTCAAATTAGAAATTCAGGTAAAATAAAATGAAACTTAATCTCAATTTTTCTCATTTGATTTGTCTTAATTTTATTTCGTTACTGTTTGTCCTAACAAGGAAAAAAATTGAAAATAAATTTTCGATTATTTCTTTTCCTTTTAATTATATATTTTACCAACAAATCCAAATTATCCTTTATGTTACTATTTGAATTACATTTATAGAATTGCGAATTAATCGACAATGGGCCCATGTAAGCTCAAACAACATCAACAGCAAACAATTATCATTTATAAATTCCTTCTTAACGTCAAAGTGATATATAAATCCATTTTATCTCTTAAATTACTTTGGCGAGAATAAATAATCACTCAACAACAAAAAATGGCTATTTACAATTATTTTATAATGATATTTTATGTTGGTTAAGTGATGAAAATTAAGTATTACTAGAAGTTCCATATTAGGTAGGAACAAGTAAAATGAATCATATATAATAAAAAAATCCATAGATTCATTGTCTTAAAATTTTGAGAAAGAAATGGATCATATTTTTTCTTGTTATAGACTTATAATCCATTAAAATAACGTATTTTTTGTTCTTTAAAAATGAATTAATTTAAAATTTGAGCCCTATAATAATTTTTTTTTATGTACTTTATAATTTTGTTAAAATATGTGTTTTTAATTTTTATCATTGGATAATCTTCATTCAATGATAACTTAGTCAAATCATTCACGTGTTTAAACTTAATTAGATCCCACTTGACCTGAACTTAAAATCATACATGTCAATAAAATTAACGATTAAATAAATATTAAGAACCCAAAATGAAACTAAATAATTTTTCAGATATAAAAAAATATTGAAGCCCTTAAATTTACTACTCTATATCACCGGCCTGACGTTTATTTAAAGATTAAATTTAAGACTTAATCCCAAAAATGACAAAATCGCTCAATTTGTACCACTCGAATCAAGAATTTTCATTTACACATAAAGCTAAAATTTCTAAAGACATCATAGACATAAAGACAAGTAAATACAGTTAGGAACTTGTCTTAAAAGACCTATATTCTTAAAAAATTCTATAAGCAAGCATTTGTTCAAGTGATAATAAACGGCTCATCCAGGGATTATTTCCTAATCAACAATCATTGGCAAAGCTCCAAAGTTTTGATACCAAGAATTGTAAACAACAAATGATCAGCATTTTTCATGTATACCATTCATTCACAAAATATACAACTGTGAAGTGATGTGATCACACCCCCTACTCTACTAGTGTTATCATCAAACAGAATGATGAGGCTGAGAGCAGAACCTATTGAGGAACCTAAGCAGTGCATCTGCTTTTCTCCTAGCTCTCAAAGATCCATCAGCAGCCAAGCTTTGAAGAGAAGGAATGCTTCTTGGATTTGCCAAGAGTCTCCTTGCCACCACTTCCCCCTCTTCTTTGCACAGTCCTAGCAAAAGGGTTATTGAATTTTCCTTCCCTTTCACTGAACCAAATCTCAGAAGATCAATAAGAAGTGGCACCAATGCTCTACTATTCCTTATCTCTTCTAGCCCATCAGAGCAACCAAGGAGCGAAGCAAGCACTGCAAGTGCATCATCTGTTATGCCAGCCTTGTCATCTATCAGCAACTCAACCAGTACAAGAACTGCCCCGGCCTTAACAACACTAACCTTGTTAGGATTGTAGACTGCAAGATTGAACAGTGCAGATGCAGCATCTTTCTTCCCTATTGGAGTGCCTTCTTTTAAGAGTCCAACTAAGGCAGGTATTGCCCTTGGTCTTCCTCCAATTTGCACCTTGAGCTCATCCACCATAGACAAGCTATATATTGATGCGGCTGCATTCTCCCTTGCCTCCATGGTCTTCCCTGATTCAAGTACTTCCACTATGCTATCAACTGCTCCTGCTGCCATGATCAAAATCTTGTTGTTGTCGAATATCGAGAGGTTGAATAAGGTTGTCACTGCATGCTCTTGGATTCTCGAATCTTGAGATCCTAGAAGTGTTACAAGAAAGGGAATAGCCCCTACCTCAGCTATGACACCTCGGTTAACCATGCCGGTTTTTGCAAGTAACCGAAGTTCATATGCAGCTTGCCTTTGGATATCAGCAGAACCAGTAGCCAATTTTCCAACAAGAAACTCTGCTGTCATTTTGACAGCGTCTGCAGCTGCTTTGTTTGCAGAAATATGGTCGATAGCTTCCTCCTTCGAGTTCTTGTTGTTGTTTCCCTCGGACTTAGGCTCATGAACTGGGACATTGTTGTCATAGCACCATTGCTGAACAAGGCTCTTCAATGCATAGTTGGGTATTAGAGCCGTGTGAATTAGCCTTTGCCCACTTTTGGGGCAAGTGTGATTGCCAGAGTTTATCCATTGTGCAATTGAGGTTCTATCATATGTGTGCCCTGATGACACAATCACGGGGTCCCTCATTAAGTCAAGTGATATTGGACAACGAAATTCGTCAGGAACATTAGGTGTCATGGACTGAGAGGATGAAGAACTATCATGTACTTTGTTATACAAAAATGAAGATAGTGGCTTACAATCTTCTTCATTTCTGTCACTCTCTCCATCTCTGAATATCATTGATTTGGAATAAGAGACCAATGATATGAGGTTGTTTATATTGGAGACGATTAGCAGTCCTCCTGTGCCAGCTTGGTTCTGAGCTTCAGCCTCTAGCTTAGATATTTCTTCATCATAATCTGATGTGGTTCTCATACCAATGCCGCTTAGTATTTCTTCCACTTTTCCAAAGTCAATAAACCCTTTGTTCTTCTTGTTTTGTAAACTATTGTTGGCCATTATTTGTATAATCTGTTCTCTTCGTTGAAGCTCTCTAGGATCAATGAGTATTTCAGCCCTCTTTGCTTGCTTGTGAAGAAGCTCCACTTGTTCCCTAACATCTGATGTTACATTAAGCAAACTCAAAGGAAGGATATCAAGGGCCCTTCCCATCTCCTTTACAAGCACATAAAATTGGTTGGAAATGAACTCTAACTGTATGAGACTCCAAAGAGAACTTCCATCCTTGCAACCTTGGATCAAAACTTTAGCTCTTCTTATCACAGAGAAGAGTTCTGTGAGACACAGGATTGAAGAAGGAGGAAGTGGAGTATCCGTTTCTTGAATCTCTTCAAACAAAGAAGAAAGAAGCTTGATCCTCCTTGTCATGGATGAAACGTTTCTTATGTGTAAGAAGGGAAACTTCTCCATTGAGCCAACTTCTTTGGATATGTGAATCAAAGAATCTAGCAAAGATCCAGATGGAAACAAGCCTTGGGAGATCATCATTGCAGATAGAACATCATTCATTGTGCCCCTCACCTTAATAGGACGTTTCTGTTCATTCTCATGGTTCACAAAATTTGCTCTCTACAAGGAATTGGATTATTCTGAGAGCTTCTTTAAGGCATTTTTTTACATTAAAATAATTGTCAGAGGTTAGCTGTTTAATTAAATGCATGCTATTTTTTGTCTCTTTCTATTTGTGCAGTTAGTGCTAAAGACAGGAAGAAAAATATTAAAGAGAGTTGAGTATTACTTGGGGTGCTGCCATTTGGAGGATTCTCCTAGCTTGCAAGATTAGTTGTATTCCCCAGACAGTTTTTTTATTCAAACGTGAATACTTTGAGCCATTTTTCTATTCAGACTTGAATATTTTATGACAATGAGCTTTGTCAAACATAGTTTTCAGCTGCTTGTTCTGTTCACCTTTGAAAATATTTTTCATGATCTCCAAATGAATATTTTTCATGCAACTTGATGTTTGATAAATGCAGAGTCCAACAGCACCCCCAACAGATGCATAACATTTCATTTTCTTGATCTGTCGTTTCAGGAAAGTTAAGCACTATACGTAGATTATGCCTCCTGAAATACTCAACGCCTCATTAATAATCGTGCCATCCACTTACCACTTCTGATCCCATGTTTGTCATCTCTACCATATAATCCAATATTACAGCCTCTATAATATGCCAACTAGTGTATCACACTTTCTCTAACATTTTATAAAAAAATTATTAGTTAGAATTCATTCGAAAACTATAATTTTCAGACTATCTCATTTCTTGCTTAACAAGTATTTTTCCTTGAAAAAACAGATTCATAAATAATGATAAAGTTTATAACTTCCAATCTATCTCAGAAAAAGTATTTAGAATCAGAGTGATGGAAAAAATGTTACTAGGATTTCTCATTGTAACATAATGTTTTGGGCAACAGATATTCCACGCAAATTATAGTACCAAACATAGAAGAAAATCGTAGATTTCTCATAAAATCAATGAACCAGATCAACATAAAAGTGGCTCTACCAATCACTAAAACAATTCTGGAATTTTGAATCATTAAAAGGTCTCCACTGTAGCAAAATGTGTATGTTTCTGGCCGTTTCGTCTGCTATGTAGGTCAAACTTTTTCCCTACAATTCTTATAATCATTATCATGACATGTCCCAAACAAGTAAAACTAATGTACTTTCCATATACAAATATTTGTGCCTAGGAAAAAGATAGGTGAACAATATTTTAGGCACCTAATACCACTTCACTTGTCAATTTTTAAAATTTGTTTCTCTACATAACTCTGAGAAGAGAACAACTTCAATTGCCAAGTTTTGTGTAAAAAAAGTAATGGAACCTTCCTTGAAGTACTATCTATGTCTTTGGCTTCTTGCATTGGTGTAACATCACCCATGTTTGGTGTTTATGTTAAATTTTCCGCATTGTTATGTAATTTTGTCGATGGATGACAAAAGTGAGGAAGTATGCAAAGAGATGTGGATAACACACCATACAACTATGGAAATACAACAATTTTCTAAAAGAATTTTGATAATCTCAAAGTTTCTAATTATTGAAGGAAAGTACAAATATTCAATATAGAAATAAAAAACATAACATAATAGCATAGATTGAACTTTGAAAATATGGTGTGGGAATGGCAGTGCCCCAGGCCCTTTTGGGCCACTCAAGTTTCAGCCCAGAACAAATTTAAATATTACTCACCTTTGTTCATCATACACGTACTATAAAACACAGTTCTTAAAACAAAAATAAATAGAATAATAGAACATTAATATTAGATCGTACCATAAAATATTATCTAATATTTAATGGTAAGAGAAATATAAATTCAATTAAAATGATTTAAAATACTTTCATACACTGTATAACATCTATTTTGATACCACCCAAAAAAAAAAAAAAAATGCCACTCCTTTTAGCTTATTAGTCTCAAGCTGTCTTTGGATATTCATTTGGAACCTTCTAAATTGAAAATTCTTTTTCAAAGAAAAAAAAATCAAAGAACTAAGAAAAGAGATGAATTTTACCATCACCTAAATTCCAAACACACATTCATAGTTTTACTTTTTTGGTAATAAAGATGAAAAGAAAATAGAAAAAGGAAATGAAAGAATCTTAGCCAGTATCTCTACGATTGCATGATATTACATGGATTCCGTGTCACCGCTTAATTATTTAAAAAAAAATTCCTGAAATTTTGTATACTATTCTCGATGACTTCATAGCCCAGTGTAATTTGTTTCTTTTCAAATATATTTATCATTAATTTCAATTAAAATATTTTATAACTGGTAAAGATGTTCATTTAAAAAAATTATTTTGAATGTAACTAGTAAAAATTAATTGATATTAATTAAATTTGTTAATTAACGTAATATATAGTTAAATTCATTTGTATTTGAGTTTAAAAATAATATATGTTTACTTTTATTTAATATTATTCACGAAACAATTGGAAAAACATTAATGATGATCTGTTTCTGTCAAAGATGAAAAACAGAGAAAATAAAACGCATTACGTGAGAAGAAAGTGTAAGTTCCAAATGTTTTATATCTTAAAAAACAAATGTGAGATATAATTGATTATATTACTGAGCATGATTATCCTGTAAATAAGTAAAAATCAATTATATTTTAAAAAAAGTAATAAATAAATTTCCATCAATAAAATTATTATTATAAAAAAATACTAAAAAATATTATTAATAATAAATAAACTTATCTTATTTTATATTCATCTTCACTTTTTTCTAATTTAAAAAAATTAATTAATTTATTTATTTTCCTCCCTCAATTTTGATCATCTATTCTAAAATACAATATATATACGATTACTGAAAACATATTTGATGCAAACTTGAAGGCGAGTCAACCTGTGATATTGTTTCAGGCCAAGATTCCCTTGAATGAAGCCTAAACCCTATGGAATTTGTTATAGGCAATGCCTTACAATTGACTTACTATTTAACTTCAAAGCCATAGGGTAGGTGCCTCCATCATCATCCATAGGCATTAAAAATGTCAATACTTTCCAACTTTTAAACCATTTGACTTCACTTAAATGCTCAATCATTCCCAGTATCTTCATCTATCTTACTACTATTTCTTCCCACTTTTTATCTCATCAACTTTTCATATTTTTCATGTCACAAAATTCACTGGATTTCTTCTACAGCACCTCAAGACATATCGCTTTACAGAACCTACTTTGATAATTAGGTAAACTTATGCACAGTTCATTTTCAAGAAAAAAAAAAGTTAGAAGAAAAGACTTTAAATAATGTTTATAATGAAAAATTCAAAGAATGCATAATCCCTCCACTGGTGTGTGACAGTCACTTTCGAAAATAAAGAAAAAAGACGCAATAATTTGTGCATGTCACTGATTTGGTAAGCAGTCAAAGAGTCGATGATATTTGGTTTTACTTTTTTTGGTTTCACTTTAACGTGATTTCTGAACCAAGAAGCTGCAGGCACTGTCTTGATTATTTAGTAGGAAGAGAAAATTTTGAGGTAGCTTTTGTAAACGGTAACTGGTCTGGGTTAGTACCATTCCCCTACCTCCTCTTCGGCTGTTATGTTTTTCCTTCATTTATTGAACACAGCTTCAACATGTTTTCTCTTCCACTGTTATGCTTTCGCCAATCATTCTTTAATTCACACTCTTTCACCCAACATACCTATTATAGAACATTAACAATAACATCAAACATATAAAACTTTAGTAATCCAAAAATTAACATCAACCATCTTAAAATATTAACTCGTGTTTAATGATATAAAAAATTATTTAAAACATTTGGCATATGACATTTCTATAATGAGATTAAACTAATTTTAGATGCAGATGTCGATATCTGAGAAGAAAGACAGATAAGATCATCTTCTATGAGTTATTTTTTATATTAAAAAATAGAAAATATAAATTTATGAGATTATGAGATTATATAATTTTTAAATAATTTGATATTTATTTTATTCAATTAGTATAAATTTTCTTAATAAATTTTAACAAACTCATTATCTCTATTATTTTACCTTATTTTATTTATTTTTAAATTATTTAATTAAATAATTATAAAAAACATTTAAACAACTTATCATTATAAATAAGATTTTTTCAATAAAAAATTGTTTCAAACAAATATAAGTAAATAACTCCCGAAGATTCATGAAAATTAATAATAAATTCAAGATACTGAAAATCTGTTTTTCACTAAAAGATGTTGTTTTCCTTTTCTGCTCAAAGATTAGTAAAAAAAATATTGTCCCAACTTTTTTTCAAATTTTTATTTTCCCATTTTTTTTAATTGTAATCAATAATTAAATAATAATTATTTAAATAATAAAAATTATTAAAACTAAATATATATTCTTTTATTTTTCACATGTTTTATTTTTTACCTCTCAATCTAAATAATCTTATTTCATTTTTGTTTTTTATATTTATTTTATTTTTCACTTTCTTAAATTCATTCTTAATCCAAACAAAGATAAGGGGTGTCTTACAATCATTTAGATCATATTCCAAAATCTAAATTAATCAACTAACTTTCGTCAATATTTAAATTATTCAATTACTTTTGTACAAAGCAGCTGAACCAAACTATCTCTATTAGGAGCATCTTGGTTCAATTAAAATCAACCGAGTCCTCTTTTGAATAAATACGTAAAACTCTATTTTGAAAATAAATACATGATCTTATTATTAAAAGATGTAACCGACAATTTTTTTAAAAGTAATTGACTTCCATCAAATTAATTATATAATTTTTAAAAATATATAATTATATCATAAAACTCCATATATAATAATAATAAATGTATTTTATTAATCTGGTTTAGATTTATCAAATTCTTAAATCATAAATAATATTTAAATCAATCAGCATCTAGATTAATTAGTTTGATTTAGATTAGATTTGATGAGACTAGAATTATAAATCAATTTATTGGTTGAATGTTAATGAGCCTTAGTTTTTAATTGTAGTTTATAAAAAAATTAATGTACATGGTAATTCAACTAACGGTGATACAGTACATTTTCAATAAACCAAAAAATAAATAATAGGACATTAATAATGGTACTCGAGTTTAATAAATAGGTGTGAGAGAAAAGTATTGTAGTTGCAGCTTTGACCGAGTCAAGCTAGGGCCAGCAACATGAAAAATAAAATATTAATTTATTCATTCAGAGATTTTTATATACAAATATGTGAGACTGTATAATCTAAATATAATTAAAGATTCCACTTATATATTTAATAATTAAAATATATTTATATAACAAATTACTGTTTTTCTATTTTTATCATCAAATATTTAATCACATGTTTATTTCTCTCTCAAAATATTTATTTAGATAACTTTATGTGTAAGAGATGCGGAGCAGAGAATAAAATATATGTTTTTTAATTACATGAATTAGAAGGATCAATTTAAACTGAAGATCAAAATTAAACATAATTTAAATGTATTGAAAAAATAAACTTCAAATAAACTTTAAAGAATTAAAAATACATTTAAGTGTAAATATAATTAGGGTTTAAAGTTTAAATCCATCTAAGACTTGAACCAAATCAATTCATGAAGATCCGAGAAGAAATGTTGAGAAAAAAAGAAAAATCAATGTAAATTCTGAATTCAATCCTCAATTTCTCTTAATTATTGGTTGATTAGAAAAAAAAATCATCTGTATTTATACGTTATTTGTAAAATTTAATACTATATTAAAATTATATTTTTTATTAATTATATTTTTATTTGTGTTATATTTAATAAAAATAATAAATTATTATAAATAATTTCAGTTAAAAAAATTAAAATGATAAAAATATTATTACAAATATAATAATTTTATTAAAAATAGTATTTATTTTAATCTATATAATAAAATCTTAAATGATAAATAATAATACTATTAAGTTATTATAAATAATTTAGATAAAGAAATATAAAAATATTATTAAAAACTACAAAATAAATTCTTAAACGAGAAATATTAAAAAATGTAAAAAATAATATAGAGTGGGACATTATAAAATGGGGAAGATAAAGGTCACCTCAAGCTGAAAGTGATGATGTGGTGGTAGAGTGCGGAAAGGGATGGAAGATGATAATGCACCCACCCTCCTCCAATTTCTAACGCAGACCCCACTTCTTTAATGCCCGTCGTTTTCCCTTCAAACAAACAACTCACAATTGGGTCTGCCAACCAACCTTCCATGCCAACCGTCGGATTGAAATCAACGCTCCACCTTCACCAGCTACACTGGATCGCAGAACAACAGATCAAACCTTCCGCAAAATCCGTGTTGGGAAAAAAATTTAACTCTTGAAAATAAAATTATATATATATAAAATTTATAAGATTTAGATTTTCTTTTTAAATTGAGTAAACTTTAAATTGTATAAAAAATTATTTTATATTTAATAAAAAGGTCACTTATTATATTTTTTATAACAGTATGAAAAACTTAAATCTCACATCTATTCTAGAAAAAAAAAATACAATATATAAATATAAAGTAAAAATAATTTATAATATTCATAGGTCTATCCTTTCAGTACTCAATTAATTAAAAAATAAACATTTATATTTAACTTTATTTTTTCGGATGATATCTATATGAAATGATAACGAGTAAATTAAATAATATATTATTAATAAATAAATATAAAAATATTAAAAATTAAATTTATAAATATATAAATAAATATAATTAATAATTATTAAATTTTCAAAGTATAATTTTTAAGTTAAACATATAAAAGAAACTAAAATACAAACACACATGATTTTCCTCCCAGCGTCAAACCCTTACGTACTGCTCTGAAACGATTCGCAATGTTTTCTTTTCTGGGAAACTTTTATTTTTTTCCAAATATGGGGTCGAATACGAAGTTCAAATGCTTATATTCTTGTAAATTTACTGTATCACTAAGACTGAATCTGAGACTCAGATATTTTATAAACTCATATCATATTAAAAATAAATTTATTTTATGTTATAACATTTTGTAAAATAAAATTTACACATTAATAACATCAATAAATTTAGTCCGGTATATAAATAATCTAGTTTTGAATATTAGTCTTTACACTAGATTTTCCTTTTTCTTATTTGCTGCATATGTTTTAAAAAAAGTGAAATATGTAATAATTCATATACAACAGTTTAAAACTGAATAAATTTAAAAAATAATTTGAAAATAAATAATTTTTTTAAAATTAATTAATTTAATTTGAGAGTAAAATTGAATTGAATTATAATATATATTATTAAAATTAAAACATTAAATAAGTTTACTTAGTTTATTTAGGACATATATGATTAATTATCAAAATTAATATGAAAGAATTAAAACTATAAATATCATAATTAATTATATATAATATTTTTATAATATATTTTTTATTGAATAATTATTTATTACAATATATTTAATAATTCCATAATATAAAATATTACAAAAATCCTTAAATCAAATTACCAAATATTTATTTAATTTTATTTGATTTAAAAAAATTAAAATAAAATTAAGCTAAATAAACTATATTTAAATTTTAGTTTTAATTTAAATAATTTTTTAATACACAATCAACATAATAAATATTTCTAATTATAATTTTTATTATATTTGTAATAAATAATAATCAGAGTCTAATAAAGACAAAAATATATTGCTATAACATACGAATTTTGTATAAATAATATGCTTTATACTTTTATTAAAATGTAAAGACTAAACGTAGGAAATAAAACAAATTAAAATTTATTTAAAAGAATTATAATAAACAATATATGGGTGTAAGAAATAGAACATAAAGATAAAATTGTGTAAGAATAAGATTCCCATAAGAAATTAAATTGTATCTAATTCTAGTAGTTTTCTTCTTCTTTTTTTCTTTTTTTCCACCTTTTACACAATAGTATGTCATACAAGATTTTAAATTCTTTTGATAAAGATTAATATATTTTTTACAAGATACAAAACTAATTGTATTGTGTGTATTCAGAACCTCTAATTACACAGAAACAATTATGCGTTGTTGATGATGGTGTTTCGTAATATAAAGAAATTAGTTTAACAATAATACTGAAGTAAAAAAACATGAAACAGCTTTAACCTGAATTAAAAAAAAAAAAACTTTTTAATTATAATTTTGAAGTAATTTTGGAGAGAGAACATTACTACTACCTAAATGTCGGCAAAAGGTTATCAATTAATGTCGAGATTTTGGGGGCAGATGAGTTGAATCAATGGATCAGCATGACCTAGAAAATGATCAATCAAACAATTAATTATAAGGTAAGTTCATGCATGTTGGTTTATGTAATGTAAGAGACAGTTAACGTGTTGTAGGAACTGTTTTGTTCGATATACGACAAAGAAAATGTTGAGTGTTTAGAGTATTTAGTACGTGGATTCCCACATATGTCAAGGTTAGCATGGTGGGGTTGGTCACGAATGACTCTGAAAATCACAACGGGTGCTTCTTGTTGCAATAAAACAGCACGGTTAGACCCACTTCCTTCGGCAGAGAGATTAAGAGAATCAAACTCACAATAGTAGCGTTGCTGTCTCTATACTAAATCCTGTCTCAAACATGTAGTGAACAGTCACCTTCACCCGGTCCACCCTCTTCACTCTACTTCACCATAATTCACACACCAAGTCTCTCCTTCTTTCTTCTTCCTTTTGATTTTTTTTTTTTTGTTTAATATATATTTCTTGTCTTTAATAACCAAACAACACCGGAGAGAGACAACCAAATTTGGCGGTAAAACGAGACTGGTCAGAACATATCTGTGTTTTGGGGCACAATTTCATGGTCACCATATAATCAAGAGAAGAATCAACTTCTAAATCCTATTATTGTTATGACAAAAGTGAAATTCAAAAGACCAAGAAAATCATTATTATTATTCTGCAGTTCCTATTATTATAAGAGTGTCTCTTCAAGTTGAGTAATTTATCTCAATAATTTGCGATATGATTTAATGATTCAATAGAAACTTTGAAATAAAACTATTCCAATCATGATAGAAGAAGAACACCAGCCAAAAGCAGTTGTTCTAATAGCTAGCTTAGGAATTATGAAACCAAAAGATTTCAAAAATAACACCAACTCATTGAGGGAGTGCTTATTTATTAGCATATACAACACAGTCGCTGCTTTTGATTGATCAGAATTCAGAACAATTACAACAAAGGAGAGGGAAGTAGAGTGGGGGGACATAAGATCACAATATATAAGGGATTTGAATGAAATCATCGACCGATTCATGTCTGGTCAATGGTGGAGATTGAGAGGAAGAGGTGTGGCAGAAGTTGTCATTGAAATCAGCGAAAGAGAAAAATTCAGGGAAGGGTGGCAAACTAACATGGGAATTGAAGGTATCGGTGGTGGCGGTGGTGGTGGTGGTGGAAGGAGTGGTGGCAGCAGCAGCATAACGAGCAAGACGGTCCTTAGCAATGGCAAGGTCATGTTGAAGCTCCACCATCTTCCTTTGAAGTAGAGCTATGGCACCAATGCATCCATAAATGGGGTCCCTAAGCCTCGCTTCTGCCTCATAAGCAAGAGAATTCACCGTGTCCTCTCTCTGCTCCTCAGGAACTTCGATCAGGATCTTGCTCACATTGCTAGCTCCAAACACCTTGTGGACCTTGGCGAATTTCTTGCACTCATCAGAGCGAAAGTAAGGTGCAAATATACAATTTGGTATGCATCTTCTCTTCAAGAACTTGCAGGCTGCACAAGAGGAACTTGAACGTGGCTCATAACCCTTCATGGCTCTCAAATCTTCTTTCCACTTTTCTATAGTGTTTGTGTTTGCACTTATAAGTAGCTGGTTCTCTCATTAGGTATATTGCAGAATTGGTATTTAAGGCCATCCACGTTTCCTTGCCCATTGGCTTTGCCAGGTCGCAGGTTGGGGCTTGCATGGGCCAGTGCTGTCTTTTTCCTACATTTTTTTTTCATTTGTTCATCATTTTTTTTTTTTTTGCATCTATGGCATTCATTCAAATTGGGAGAGCAAAAGTAGGTCCAAATAATTGATTCATATGGACAATGGGTGGTATGAGTTGGTAGTTTTCAAGTTAGATATGATAGTTCATGAATAAAGATGGGGATATTTTGATTGATTGGAGAAAAGAAATATTCTCAATAAAAGCAAAATTATCCCTTGGCAGTGAGAGGTATGGTCACTAGAACGAAAGCAATAAGATCGAATTGAGTACTTTCGATGTAGTTGGAATCTTCAGTACAACATAGTGGAGCCAAAATTAAAGTTAGTGAGATGTTGTTTTTATGCTTTCTATATCATTAGATATTTCGTTTTTTCCGTTATTTTTTCTTCTCATAGTAGCCTCATCAACCTGGCTTTTAAAACTATATATATTATCATATTCAGTTACTAGATTGCATTTTAATTATACAAAAATTGAGTGAAAGGAAAGATTAATGTGAAAAACATAAGTTTTCAGTTACTGACCTGAAACACCTTAAAATTTCAAGGATCAAATTCTCTGTCATGTCCTTATTTTTTGCAATTCCCGTTGCTTTCCAACAAACTGAAACGGAAAGTTTAAGGTGAAGCACATGCAAACAAAATGAATGCGTGTAAAAAATATAACCACATCAAATTAAACATCCTTTGAACTTGCATAGGTTTCCTTTTCATTCTTAAATAAAAGAAGAAATAAAGGGCGTCACTGTGTGTGGGGTGTATCTAAAACACTTGTTACTAAATAAGAATAATTTTTGGTGAAAAATAAATAGATATTCAAATTTTTCTCTTATTAATTCATATTAGAATAAACTATGGTAATTTAATAATAACATATTTAATAATAATAAAACCAAAAGAGGTGGTAATCATGAAGTGATTGACTTCCATTGTTGCAAGGGTGGCCAAAACCAACTTTAATATTAGATTAATTACTCGATTAAGGAATCTAGACTGAAAAGTGCTTTTATCTTTCCGCATTTCTGGAGTGTACAGACAATAGTAAGGGTCAATGAAACATCGATGATATGCTAAAGATTTTATATTTTATCTTTAGAAGGCCACTTCACACTGAAATTGATGCTACAAAGATAAGGATTGAAGTTAAATTAATGTTTATGACTATATAAAGAAGACTTAAAACAGTATTAAGAATTAAGATGTTTGAGGGCTCATATAACGACTTTTTTTTTTCATTGCACATTACTGTGGGGTGCAACTGTGAAGATTTTCTATCTCATTGTGGAATCTAATTTAATAATTGCGGATTGCATTGTTAGGTGGACTGATCATAGCCCCATTTTTGGAGGGACTTGCATCATATCTTCACACACTTTTTAAATTATTAAAATTACACTTTATTTTTTAGATTCTACGATCATCAAAACTTTAAAGTGTGAACTTATTAAAATACATTGTAAGTTGAAGACTATCATTAACATGTAGTTTCAACCAAATTTTATATCATTTACGATTAAATTCCTTAATCTATAAAAAATAATAGTGTATTTTACATTTCTCTCCTCTTTATCAAATACACTGTGGAAGGAGAAAGTGACGAAACAGAAAGACAAAGAAGGACAGTGGTCTGGTAAGGGGAACTGTGCCACAAGGCCACTGTCAGAGCCATAAATGAATGACGGTGTCATTTGCTTTTTATTCGAAAACCCCAACACCCTCGTGAAATCCTACATGTTAATCGTAAAAAATATATAATTTGGTTGAAACTACATGTTAATGATAGTCTTGGACTACTTAATAATCTTAATTCTTACACTTTAAAGTTTTGGTGATAGTAGAATCTAAAAAATAAAGTGTAATTTTAATAATTTAAAAAGTGTGTGAAGATATGATGCAAGTCCCTCCAAAAATGGGGCTATGATCAGTCCACCTAACAATGCAATCCGCAATTATTAAATTAGATTCCACAATGAGATAGAAAATCTTCACAGTTGCACCCCCACAGTAATATGCAATGATAGAAAGTCGTTATATGAACCTTCCAGCATCTTAATTCTTATACTGTTTAAGGTCTTGTTTATCTAGTCACACACATTAATTTAATTTCAACTCTTATCAGTGAGGTAGCCTAATAAAGATAAAATATCAACTGTTACCATTTTCTGTACATTCCGCAAATGCTTAAAGATAAAAACACCATTAGTATTCCTTAATCGAGTAATTAATCTATTTATAAAGTCAGCTTTGCCCCCTTAACAATGGAATAGGAGAGAGTAATCAATGGAAGGATTGAACAACTATGCCATGTATTATTTAAAAAAATTGATTGATAACCCAAATAAATAACTTAATATTATATAGTATTATTTTAATTATTTTTTGCTTGTTTATAGTGTTGTCAAATAATTTAATTGGAGAGTGATTATATATACCAAAAGTTTTGGATACATCTACTTCTTGACACTCATTCAAAAAAAAGGCAAGAAACAAGTGGGAGAAATATTTTTATTTAAACTTTTAAATAGATAAAGTTAAATTATGAGTGGGTGTTTTGAATAAATGTGGTTACGTTGAATATTTTCCTATTTAATTCATCCTATGAGTCTAATCAGATCTCATCTTCAAATATATAATATTAGATTAAATATTATTTTCAACCAACAATAATAATCGGTAAATATCATCAATCAAATAAGTTCGTGATGTTTCTTTCTGTATAAAAAAATGGAAAAAATAAGTTTATTATTTTGAAAACAAACATAGAATAATGGTGAATCAATTGAATCGTTAAAAGTATTAATTGGAAAATGTTTTGAAGAATACAAATAAATATCTACTCTCAATAATAAACAATATGTTTTTTTTTTTTTCAAAAAGCATCCAATGATATCGATTGGGCTTCATGTCCAACCAAGCATGCAATGTTCTTCACTCATATTTTAGAAGTTTAAGAAGCAAAAATATGTTGTATATAAATTTTGGTAAAGTCAAGTATGAGATATAAAATTGAAATAAAGACCTATGTGTCATATTGTAGGAAAAATCCTCAAAATAATTTATTGATGGTATTTCTCGTATCTTCTTCTTGTCACTTCATATACATCTATACTTTAAGAACTTAACAATTTGTTTTCTTGTTTCAGAACTGAAAATTCTGGAACTTTACTATGTAGCTTGAAGATAATGAACACACGTAATTTAGAATAAAACTAATAATTTTTTTAATACTATGCAAACAAAATTTATATTATTTTTCTCTATTGTATTTTTTTATTTTATGATTTTGTATGATTTCATATATTTAATTGACATCTTCATAACATTTTTTTATCAGTATTGTTAATTTTATTTTATATATATTTAACAATAATATTACTATAAAAAAAAAAAAAGCATGCTTCATATTCATTACTCTTGTTATCCTTTAGTTTTTTTTTTCTAATAATATTTATCATGATTTTATTCACTATACCAATGTAAGGATATATATATATTTACATACTTACTCCACGCACATAAAATTTCATAGTACTTCCTTCCCTTTTCAAGGCAAGCATAATTTCTATAAAAAAAGAAAACTCGAAGTACAAAAGTTTTACCCCAAATATGTTTCAATCGCTTAAGAGATGACAGATATAAGATATTAAGGTTTTTCACAATAGTAGTAAAGAACTAGAGTATCTTGGAGACAAATTCGAGAATGTATTTTTTTTGTTTTCAATGTATATATTAGAGCATGCATGAGGCACGTGCTCATTCTCCATCCTTTTTTAGTTTTCGATCCACTTTGATACTATTTTGACTGTCATAGTCCTTACAAGTTATAATTGTCACCACACTTGTCGAAAATTGAAAGAATGACTAGGACCCCTACGCATATGAAGACACCATCTAAAGATTCCATTCTTGAAATAATGGCCAACAACATTAAAGGTATTTCATTTAAGTTATGGTAATTTTTTTTTTTATATTTGATGATGTCAAAAGGACAAAATTAATTTGGGCATCGGGAAGCATATGAAGTTTTCAACAAAAAATAAATAAAAGATATATTGAAATTAAGAACAAGGACAAACGGGATTTTCTTAGTGATTCTTAAAAGTTATAAATGTTTATAATATAGACTATAAGCAGATTGTAAATTATAGATAGATAAATATAAATATAATATAGATTTCAAAACAAAGAAATCGAACGTAGAATACCATAAAAGTTTTTATCATTATTTAAAGGATCCAAGCTTTGAATAATTATTGAAATATACCTTATTTTTTAATTTTATAACAGGAGATAATTTTTTATTTAGAACCTTTGGGCTGTGTATAACTCTGCGGAGCAGAATCTTCGGCCCGATAATATCAGAAACTGTGAAGTCTAAACCCATTTTTGTTCTTTTTTTTTTCTTCTACCGAAAATATCATTTTCATTTCCTGCAAAAGTAAACACAAAATCCATTTTTATTTCGTAAACTTTTATTTGATACGTGTTTTTATAATCTGGGGATTTATTTTACCCATTTCAGAAGATGGAATGTAAAAATAAATTGACAAAAATTTCATGATTTCTTAAGGTAATAAATGATTTGGGGCCTACCCATAAAGTATAAACACTTTCTTTCTGCACCCCTATAATTCTCATTTGCACTCCCATAAGCAATGCAATGACCAAATTAGCCTTTACATTTTAAAACCATTTTATTTTTAAATTTATTGCTCACATCCGCCGTACCCTGCATGAATTTCTTAAAAGGGAAAATATTTTTTAATATACAATTCTTTCTGTATATAATCCTAAAATATTATTATTTTTTATTTATGAAAAAATAAAATAAAATGAAATAAGTAATAATATAAAAATCTAAAAATAGGTATGGATTTTTGAAAAAAAATTGTTAAACTATCATAACCTTTAAAAAAAAACACAATTTGTAGAGATGAATGGGGAAATTCATAATCTAATTTAATTAAAAAATGGGGTCATATTTTTATTATTTTACTTCAATCTAACCCAACATAGAGTATATCATATTAGATTGTCTTGATTTAATTGAATTATCGATTTTTGAAAATAAATTTAATTAAAATTTGTAATTTTAAAATATATATTTTAAAAATAAATGATATTAATTAATATTTAAATAATTTAATATTCAAAAAATATATTTAATTAAAATATAATAAATTAATAAATTAAATAATAATTATATTATTATTTAATAATTTTAGTTGAATTAACTTTCGGAATTTATATACAAAATCCGTTACGTATAGGACATTGGTTTATATTAAACTGGATTGGGTTTCATCCAAAGAGCAAATTCAATCTATTTTATTTGAATTGAATTAAGTTATTAAATTACTCCGACCAATAAACATGCTTTATTTTGGATAAGTTACGTAGTATAGGTTTTAGATTACCTACTCCATTAAAATTGTATCTAACTCTCCAAATTTCATATTTCTGAGAAAAATATATTTTGAAAATCTTATTTTATAATGAAAAAACTACTTTATAAATTTTAAATATTTGCGTTTATTCACCTTCATATTATCTCCTTACACATTCCTATTATCGTGTGATAATGAAAATAATCTTTCGAAATTTTTATACTTTTTAAGATAAAATCCAAAATTTCTGAACTATATGTTGTGGAAACATTTAAAAAAATAAAAAATAAGTATTCCAAAGCATGTAATTCATGATTCAATTTTAATTATCTGATTGATTATTCTAATTAATATATAGTAGAATATATTTCAAAATGTTGTTTCTGTAAACATAAAATTTAAATATTACACAAAGCTTTATTTGGAAAGCTTTTTAACACGTTAGATGGAAATTGGGATGGTCAACCATTGGGATGGGTGTGTTGGATGTGATGGGCCAAGTGAATTGGTACATTAAATTTTGGAATAATTAATCTAGAAATTTTTTTATTCACCAATTCAAAATATTCCTAAATATTTTTCTGAATGTGAAAGAAAGATATAAGGACAATATTGTTATTTTAATAAAGTATGAAAAAAATCATGGGATGGGAGTGGAGAAAGAGAGCGCAGTATCAGTGATGCAGGGTAAAGGGGTTTTCATCGAATGTGGGCTACACATTGGGTCCGGCCTCTTGGAATACGATCAAACGTCTGACAAAAAAGTTTGTAATGACCAAAAATATGCAATGATAATGGTCCAATACAAGAAGAAAAAATGGCCCACTTGTCACTGAACATTTTATGAAAAATGAAATTTCTTCTATTGGATAGTTACCGTTGTTCTTGTTACGAATCCAGTTTCAAATTTTACAGAATATTGGAGAACATAGTTTTTTATTAGTTTATATTTTTAGTTGGAATACACAAAAAATGTAAATATTTTTATATTCAAGGATTTCTGCTTAGAAAACGAGAAAAATCATCATAAAATAAGAAGTTCATTAACAACATTATATTTTTGGTATTTGCAACATACTGGTCTGTAAGAAATTGCGAACATCTAATTTTTAATTGAGTTTTTATTTTATTTTTTACTTTTTTTGTGAGATTATGTATTTTTATCAAATCATTTCACTGGTTCAAATTTAGGTTAAGTGGTATAGTTTTGTATATCAACAGTGCATGAAGCACAAAATTCATGAAGAGCTAGTAAGATAATAATTTAATATTTTATTTATATATTTAAATTTTATTTTTTCATCCTCAATTTTATCTCTTAAAACTTAATACTCATTTAATATGTTTATAATTTTATTTTCATCTTTCAAAAATTTTATTTTTATTTATTTATTATTTATTAATAATATATTATTCCATCCTCGCTAACAATAATCAAAATTCCCCACTTAAAAAAGATATTATTGATGGGAAAAAACCTAAATTTGTCTTGTAACAGCTAATTAAAGTTATTTTTTGATTGATACCTGAAAATATGGCGTTTAATCAGCATAAGTTGTTATAAGTAGCATAATTTCCGTTTTAACAGGGATTCCAATTTCTAAGCAAGCATGCTGCCCCGTCGACCTTGTCTAAGTCAAAGATTCTTGTCATGGAAATCATGCAAAGAAGACATTTGGGCATTTAAGGAATAAATTAGAAGATGCATGTCATACTTAAATGAACACTCCTATATGGTAAGACCCAATTCTAGCGTCAAAATCATTACTTTATTAACGCAAAACTCAACATGGGTCAACATAGTGAGTTACTGGAATCACTGGTTCAGCCTACTTAAAATGATTGTAGTATGTTATCTAAATGATTTAGGTTAGTTCAGATGCGTGAATGAAGTTCATCATCACTGAGGAGCACATGACAGATTTAGTTAGTGTTGCAGTATCCCATAAAGAACTAAAATTGCAGATGAGACAAGATATGGATACACAACAGTGACTGTTTGTCTGTTACACATTACTGGAGGAAAGTCGAAAATTAAACTATTCTTAACTTCTTACTTGCCAAGACCCTATCGTAGAGACAGAGGTAGTGTCGTAGAGATTGCATTGAAAGGTAAAGGCTCGTCGTTCTTAACTACATGATAGAGCTTATGCCACTTGGGTTGGTCCACCATGTGAGATACGTCATGGCAATGGTGGACATTTTCATATTGCAAAATACATACACGATTCTTATTGCTAAAACCTCAACCATAATAACATGAACCATAAGCATAGTAGTAGTAGTAGTAGTAGTAGTTGAATTTGGTGGTAGAGATAAAATTAGCGATAGGTTAGATTTTAGCGTAATAGCGAATATAGGAGGGTGAAAAATGAGTCACAGGTGCTAGGCACGCATGAAAAGGTCGTAATTGTCAACGGCGGAAACGGGGAGAGCCACCATGACCTTGACACTGACAGAGTCGTCCCTCACCGGCAAAAACAAACAGTACCTATCGCAGCACACGGGTCCCACGTGGGAAGGCTTTCCCATACCCACGTCAATATTCTCCAACCCTAGCCTCGACCACTGCGACACAATCAACACCCCAACCGGGTCGGGGCACCCTTTCCTGTCCCACACCCAATCCATCACGCCCCTCACGTGCTCGTTCCCCACCCTCTCCTTCGCCCGCTTCACCAGACCCGACCCGAACCCAATCCCTCTCTCCTCCAACTCCCTCGCACTCGTCTCCGCACACCCCAAAACAAACGCGTTCCCATAATACCCCTGGGGCAAACCCGGGTTCACACGGTTCCGCACGTTTATGCTAAACACCAGCTTCAATTTCTGGTTCCCCGGAAACCTTATCGCTCTCGCCCAGCTTCTCCACACGTGCGCCGCCAGCACCTCGAATGACGTGTACTGTGCCGACTCGCCTGGTCCATTCGTGCACCGCGCCACTCGCTTTAACTCGTTCAGCCGCGTCTTATCGAACGTAATCGATGTTGGTTTTAGTCCGGTTGAGACCAAGCTCATGAAGCCGCATAGGTCAGGGACTCGGTTAAACTCGGGGTGACCCGCTGAGTCGACCCGCGTCTGCTTCCCACGAGGCGAGTTCAGAAGGTGACGCTCCCAAACTGGTTTGTGTTTGCACCTGTGACTCGTCTCTCGTTTCTCGTTGGCTAACTCCGCGAAGTAGTTGAGAAACTCCGCGCTACCGATGCCGTCGCAGAGGCAGTGATTGATCCCGACGGCGATCGCGGCTGCGCCATCGGCGAGCCACGTCAGCTGAAGCACCAGCGGCGGGGAGCCCTTGAGCACGTCTGCCACTTGTAGTGACAACAGCGGCCTCCAGTGCGTAACTGTTTTAGGCGCTTTTTCAAAGTCGTTGGCTTTGTAACGGGTAGCGAAGGCTTCTATGAACACCGCGCCTTGGGCCGCGCACACCACCTCCAGGCCTGGGCCTTCGGGTCTGGACCTGACACGGCCCGCGAAGGGGTAGTAGGGAACGAGGGCTCGGGCTAATGCCGATTTGAGACGGGCCGTGGTGTTAGCCTGGTCCACGCCAGGGCAAGGCTTGTAGACTAACAGATACTCTATGGTGAAACGAAGAAAAAGTTGTGAATCAAGTGCGGATAGAGCGAGCACGCACGGTGGAGTAGGCTCAGAAGGTGTAACCACCGATGCTTCTTTTACACGCACCGAACTTCCCATTTTTGTTCACTGATCAGTTTTTTGGCTTGGAACTTCGGAATTTTGTAACTTTTGCAACTTGGACTTCAGGAAGAGAAGCTTAAAATGGTGGTGTTGGGATGCATATACTCAAGAGATGCCTGATTTTGGAACAAACAGGTTGCGTGCAAGTGTTTGGGGCGAGTACATATGAAGCCACAAATGGATGATATTTATAAGGAATAAAGAACATGTGAGTTGCTTGTGGGTTTTTGAGCTTAGATGCAAATTCTCATGCAGTTTTATTACTGAAGTAATTGACATGATAACAATAATTGCAGATTTAAAAATCAACGTTGGATGGTTGAAACGAGTGTAAAATTCATTTTAAGAAAGAAGTTACCAAAATTATTAAAATGTTATGTGGGGGCCGAGGTCTGGGATAATCGTGGAATAGGAGTGTGAGAAGAAGAGTAGTGTTGTCAAAGCATTTATTTAGGAAGTTGATTTTGGGGTGCCAAGATTCTCTTCTCTGGCATCGCTTTATGGAAGAAAATGAAAATGAAAACAAATGCAGTACACTGTAGAACAGATGTGCCCGTTTGCTTTTTTTGTCTCTTGGGTTGGACTGATAGCTCTTACTCCCTCAATCTCAATCACCCCAACCAAGCACAATTATTTTTCAAATTTTTGTTTATTACATTGTTTTTACTTGTAGCGTGTAAGATTAGGGTAAAAACATTTGATTTACATACACAAAAGTGGTATGTTTTTGTGGTGTCTGTGAACTGTGAAATTGAAATGAGGTTGACGTGAGTCGTTGCTTCACCGGCCTGTCTGTCATTCTGTCCAGTTTGAGTTGTCCAGTTTGTGTCCCCATTATAGGGTAGCTATACCTGGCAGAAATTTCATGAACCAAAATATTAAAATGCAATAGGTGAAAAGCGCTCTCTGGGAGGATAGGCATGGATAAAAGTTAAGTTTAAAGCATTGCCTACATATAAAAATACATCTCATTAGGTTTGGTTAGGCATACAAACATGTGGCATAGATGTTATTGAACAAGTCATAATCATTATTTTCATTTTCATACTTTTTAAATGAAAATACTAGAACCCTCAGAGGAGTTTTCATCTACTTGTCTATAAAATCTAATAGTAATGTTCTTACCTACTGTTCCATACTTTTATCGCTAACCCCGAAGTCAGACAAATTATAGTTGCATGGATCCACATAATTGAGAACAACTTAGAGAGTGGGGTCTTGGAATGGTTTTTATCTTATCTCTTCTTAAGAATATGTGTTTTTTATTACCTTCTTTCGTTTGAGATATTCCAAGGATTCAAATATGTGGTTAGATATCACAGAAGCTTAGAGGAGAGATTCTGTGCAAACATTGCTAGTTTTTTCTTCGGAGGGCCCAAAACAAACCACTAACCATTTGTTTGGTTGTCTCAGAAGGGATTATATATACTTGAGCGAAATCAAGAATCATCATAAGAAATATTTGGAAGAACATGTTAGCGTTCATTTTAGAATTTATATTACTTGACTTTTGCTTCATAATTTTTACCATTTTTAATCTTACAAAATCTAGTTGATAAAATTAACTAATAGTTTTCAAGCGACAACTATCGCTAGACGCTGTACCGTACTTGTGATCTTAATAGTTTATAACGGTTTTTACTTTTTCAATTAATGTCCAGGACATAGTTCTACCATGTCTTTTTTATTATTATTATTTTTGTGATATCAGATGAATTTTTCAGTTCAATATACAACAGAGGATTATCTAGTTCACCTAATTTTGTAGTCTATCAAACCAATATAGTAGGTAAGGATAATTTGCTCTTATATTCTGTCAAGTTATGTTTCTGCATCTTGGAGAGGAAAATAAAAACTTAATCTTTTGCACAATGAAAATAAATTGAGAGAAGGTTGGGTCTTTCCCATTAGCCAGGATGACGTTGACAAGGACAGAAGCAGAGTAACCTCAGTCAAATCCGGAACATAGCTATCACCGGCCAATTAATTGTCGTGCAGATTCTCTCCAACGTGGTCTCCTTCTTCTACACAAGACAAAATTATGGGCAGTGCAGAGATAGAGATGCATATGGTTCTCAATTAACCCAATAGTACACTCAAATAGTAGAGAAGGTAAAAATAAAGTCTATGATGTTCAGAGTTACCAATAGGGAACACATCTTTCTAAATATTATTTTTATTGATGAATAAAGGCATAGATGAGGCCATAGGACTCCCCCACTTGGATTAAGATGATGTGCATATGGGGTTATCCAAGAAGTAATAATCAAAATCTTGTTTGGCTTTGGTTCATGATGGATATGTTCATGTAAAATTTGGTAAATTTCTTGCACTCTTTGTCTGATTCCTTATTGTTTTGGGTGCCTCTTTTGTCCTGTTTGCTGCATGCCCATCACATCTTTTCACAAAAGCAAAGATGAACAAGATATGTGTTATCTACTTATTAATTATTAATTAATAAAGAAACGATATTTGCATGTATCCCTTTGTGCTTATTTTGAAGGAACCTAGCCAGCTATGTGCCCATTGGGACAGTGTAACGCTGATTTTAAGGTTTTGTTCTCAAGATTATGGACAAGTATATATTACTTAATTAGCTACGCAAAAGAACATAATATATAGGGTAATTATATAAGGGTAGAATCAGTGCGAACGCAGAAAAAAAAATAAAGACAAAAACATTAAGAGTCTAAGTGCAGGGCATTATAAATTAGGAATGAGAATCGGATACAGAATAAATAATAATAAAAAAATTATAATCAACAAAAATCTTACTTATTACAAGACATTTAGATTCGAATATTGATTTAAAAAAATACTAATATAAGTACAAACATAGATAATGTGATACTTGATTTTGTTCATATATGCCTAGCGTGCTAATTTTATTTGTAATATTTTATAAGAAAAGTTATACTATTTTAATATTTTAATTAATCAAGTTATATTACTCTCTTAACCAGAACTTTTTAAAATTATTGTTAATTGCTAGTGTTTGTTTCATATAAACCAGTTTTCTAAAGTGAAATACTCTTTCGTTATTGAGTTTGTTTTTTTTATTATTGTAATTATTTAACTATCTAATTGGATTTTTAATTAAGTAATCAAAAGAACTATTATTTTAAATTTTGCTTTAAAATAATTTTTTAATATTTATAAGATAACAAAAATAATATTCATAATATTACAAACACATGAAATTTTGATATGTTTAAATTTTTATCTGTGTATGTTTTTATTTCCTGTCAGTTACTATATTAATCAAATTTTATAGACATTATGTAATTTTAAGCACGCTATATTAGATTAATAGACTTATAAATGATAGATCTTTGTAAAAATATTTAGTTTCATATATATTTTTGCCTTAATTTTAATTTTTAAATTTATTACTTAATATTATTGTTAAGTCTAGATAACTATTTTAGTGTCTATTTTTATTTAACTGATTGGATTGGATTTTTTTAAAGAGTTTAATGTAATCTCTTAATTTTCAAATTTATTTCTCTTTTTCATCTAATAAATTCATCGAATAAAAAATATTATATTAATTATTTACTTACTAGTTATATATTTTTTGTGATACTAATTACTGTTGAAATGGTAATACTTTTGTTTTAAAATTTTATGGCAATTTTAAAAGATTGTCAATTTTCACTACTAGTCAATAAATGAAAACTTGAACCTCACCTGGGCCCATAGAATAACAGACCTCATGTTGGACTTTGCCTGACTTAGTTCTACTCATTGGCCCAATATAGCACAGTACAACATCCATTATAGACAACTTCTATCAGACAAAAAGAAAACAATATTTGCAGAAAATGGTTGTGAAAAAACAAAATCTGTAATAATATAAATCATAATTTAAACAAAATGATAGCATCATTCATCAGATATGTTGAAAATTTACAGTAAAAGAAAAAATCAAATCAAAATGAAGCTAAAAAAGTGAAAACATCGATGTGTTTAGTTATTTAATCAGTCTTTATAATCGATTTTAAGTAACTCAATATGAAATGTTTAAATTAACACGGTGTGAGTTCATATAATATATATTTGTGGATGAAAAAATGTTTCATTTTTAATTATTTTAAATTAATTATAAGTTTGGTATTGATAAAACATTTTTGAAGGGTAATGGAGAACATTCAAAGGAAACATTAAAAGAGAGAAAAATATGTAAAATCAAAAGTGACCTACGTTATCTAAATATATAATTTTTTTAATTCACTACATATTGTAAGTTAAGTGAGTGAATTTGCAATCCGATTTTGCAGGGGAGTGCATGAACAGGAAGTGGAGGCAAAAAGACAAGAAAAAAGAAGGAGATTTTCAAAAAGTTGTTACTTACGCATGATTGAGCATTGTGTCACTCACTGGTAAAGGATCCAACACTACACCATAGTGTTTACATGTATTTTTATTTATTTTTTTAATTAGAATATTTGAGTGTAATTTAATCTGAGTATGTTGAGAATAAGAAGTGATGGTGACAGATAGTTCTCTGATGGCTAAAGTTGGTGGGCCTGGGTTAAAGATGAGTTCAAGGGGGCCCAACTAGCAGCCCTTCCTGACAATTTCACATGCAAACATAAATCTTGTTTCATTTCATTATTTTAATTTGGGTGAGTTTTAGATAAAAATAAAAGTTATAATAGTAAGGCTGTTTTGTTTAATTTTTTAAAATAAAACTGTTCCCATAATAATAAGTAAAATTCCGGTTTTTTAAATAAATTATGTACTTTATTCGTTTTAAAAATAAATTATTTTCAACTTACTTTAACAAATAAATCTTCAACTTGTTTGAGCTGGTTTTTAAAATATATTATTTAATAAAATATAAAAATTTGTGTTTTTTTATGTTATTTATTCTACTTATTTTAAAAATAAGATGTTTTTCAAAAAATTTAAAATAAGTGAATTTTAAAAAATTATTTCAAATACTTATTTTGAAGTTTAGACAAATTCACTCTTTATTTATTTATTTATTTATTAATTTTAAATTCAAACAAGCTCACCAACAAAATATGTATGATGCGGGCCTCTCGTTTCATCTTTCTCTTTAACTCTTTTATAATAAAATAAAACTAACTCCCAATTATACTTTAAAGAAATCCTTTTACTATAATTTATTGATATATTTTAACAAAAAAAAAATTAAGGGATGTATGTTAGCAAATTTAAAACGAAATTGCATGTATACGTTAATAAATTCTATGACATATTTGAATATGGTGAATATACGTTAATAATAATATTAATTATACTACTACTAATAATAATATTTATTATTATTATTATTATTATTATTATTATTATTATTGTAGTAATAATAATAATAATAATCATTACAATATTCTATAATTTTTTATTGAAATTTCCAAAAAGAAGTTAGGCTGAGAATTTCTTTCATATATCATATTAAAGAAAATTATATCAAACCCAAAATATTTAATATTTTATTTATATACATTAAAATAAAACATAAAATATAATTATTAAATTATTTAACAATGTGAATCTTTTTATTATTTATTAATGTTTGTTTTTATTAAATTTGGTATTCACAATAGAAAATGTAAATTTAGAATTTAACAGTTATTAAAATTACATTTTGTATAACACTATTAACGAAGAAGACATGATAAAATGTTATTATTTTTTAAGGAACATTCGGGATAAATTTAAAGTGGTTAATATATTGCAAATATAACTCTACTATTTTTTTATATGGTTTTACTGTATACTTAAAAAAAAATTACATGCACATTTGGAAGCCTTTTAAAAAGAAGAAATTGTATGTCCTATTTTATCCTCCACAATATTTTTTTTATTAATTTATTGTTTGATCATTAATTTTCAAAATTTAAATTTTTTTCATATAAGTCATATTTAAGAAGCTTCGTGGACTAATACTTAAGCATGGGAAAATATAGGGTGTCAAAACGAGTTAACCCCTTTCATATGGGTTGACTCACCATGTGTTGAACGGAAAATAGATGAGTTTAACTCGACTCGTTTTATGATAAGTTAGAAATTTCATAATCTAACTTAATCAACTACGAATTGGTAGGTTGACTTACTAATCCACAATTTTTTTTGTTATTCAATTTTTCTTTTAATAAATATGACTGAATCGTGAAACTAAAATGTAATGACGTGGCACGACAAATACTGTAACATGATTAAAATGCAACAAACATTATGGTGCAACTGAAACACAGTGACGTAGTGTTATGATGAATGCAATGGTGCAACAAACATAATAACACAGTAAACTCTATGGTACGACTGAAACAATATGGTGCGATAACACAATAAATGTTATAATGTGACTAAAACATGGGATAGAACAAATGTTATGATACAACTGAAACATAGTGACATAACAAACACAACGAACCTAATGACATAGTAGTGTAGCAGAAAGATGACAAGCAGCTTATATGCAACGACGAATACAGTGATGCACGAAAGGATGACAAATGATTTAGATATAACGACAAACATAGTAGTGCAGTGAAAGAACGATAAGTTGCTTAGATACAATGACATATAGAGTGATGTAACCAATAATTAATGATAAATATAAGTGAGGGTTTGGATTGTAGTAGCAAAATAGAGTAACGGTGAAGAAGCACAATAATATCAATTAGAGTTATTAAATTGTTATAATTATTTTTAAAATTTTAAAAAATAATGAGTTACAGGTCAACCCATTATAACTCAACTCAAACTTACTTAACCATAAATTAAATGTATCGAATTATTTTTAACTTATTATCATTAAAATTAAAAATAATCAAATTCAACCTAATCAAACTTATTATTGGAGTCGGATGGGCTCCAATGACACCTAGGAAAATAAATAGAAAATTATCATACTAAAATTTTAGGAGAGGGTGTGTGGCATAGATTAAAGGAATATGGGTGAATAATTAAGGTGATCAATAAATAATAGTTGAAATTTTTGTTTTGTTTGAGTTGAGTACAATAAGGCTAAAAGGTAACCTCTAACATGTATCTTAAAACAAAATGTCTTTTAATGATTGTGTTCTTTTAGTTATAATTTGATGAATTATATGAAAGTAATTCGGAGTCACGCTATTTGTTTAAAGTTAAGTAAGCTTAGTTATTTATGCATGACATTTTAGTTTAAAAAAAATCCGCATTCTCACATTTGGTTATATGATAATTTTAAATATCATCTTATAATTTATTTATGGAATCAACTCGTACACTAATAGTATTGAAAGGTTTGAATGTTTTAATATAATTTATTTTTAGAGTCAACTTGTATATGCAGTAGTATGCACATGTTTAAGTTTATTTAGAACTTAAAAAGGATAATCTTGAATATTGATATTTTATTATCTTAAAAACTTAATGTAATTTTAAAGATGAAATTGTTACTTCAAATTATTAATAAGTTTGGAATAAAAATAATTGACCTTGTTTTAATTAAGTATAACTGCATAGTAATCAGTAGCAAGCTAACGCTTAGAATTACAATTAAAGTTGTGTTGGTGACTAGTAAAAATTTACACAGGAGGTGGCAGTGTGGTGGTGAGTTGAATTGTCTGGGAAAGTAGCAGTAATAACTCTGGATAATAAAAGTTAGAAAAGTGGGGAAAGAGAACTTGACTAAAACGGTAAAAACTAAGAAAATGAAGAAAAGAAAGAAGGGATTCCAAAGTTCGAAGGCAATGTGCATATCTGTGCTAGTGCCCAGTGTCTCTTTATTCGATGATGAGAGATGAGTGGATCACTTTTTCTCTCTCCTGTATAAATTGCATGTTATACCGCCCTATTCCACCATTTACAGGGATGACATCCAAACCCTTTCACCAGAGCCTCCTCTTTGGACTAATCAACATCAACGCTGAACGAGGTACCTAAGGGTCTCCTCTTTTCCCTCAGATTAAAAACTGGGCCCAACCAATGGCCTCTCTCCAACCTCAACCCCAAGAAACCAAACCCACCGTCACCACCGTCACATCCTCCACTCCCAGCCAAACATCTAACACTTCCAACAGCACCAACATCAACAACAAAAGCAATCGTAAATGCAAAGGTAAAGGTGGCCCTGACAACAACAAATTTAGGTACCGCGGCGTCAGACAACGAAGCTGGGGCAAATGGGTTGCCGAGATCCGTGAACCACGTAAGCGCACACGCAAGTGGCTTGGCACCTTCTCCACCGCAGAAGATGCTGCCAGAGCTTATGACCGCGCGGCTCTCATCCTCTACGGTTCCCGGGCTCAGCTTAATCTCCAACCCCCTGGTTCCTCTTCGCAGTCTTCCTCTTCTCGCACCACCTCATCTTCCTCCACTCAAACCCTAAGACCCTTGCTTCCTCGCCCCTCAAGCTTCGCTTTCAATTTTCCCTTCCACGCTGCCCTGCCCTATCCTTGCGGAGGCGCGTTTGCTAGCACTTTCAATTTCACCCCTCCCGTGTTGTGCCCTAAGGAGAATAGTAATAATATAGTGCATGTTCATCACTATCATCATCGTCCCCAGGAAGTGGTGCAAGAGCCTCACGCTCAATCAACATCATATCAAAATTCGGAATCTGATTTGAGTTTAGGTGGGAATAATACTACTGCTGATAGTTCAATTAGATCAACCTCGTACCAAAGGCGTGGTTGCAAGGATGATAACCGTTTGCATGTGCAAGATGGTGATTTATCGAATCGAGATAAACATGAGAACAGTGCTGTAGATGGAGTTAATTATGTTGGGGGTTCCGCTGAGTCTTCTCAGGTAAATATGGAGGCTTCTGTGGATCCGGATCTGTCTCTGGTGGGGACAGTGGGGCTTGGATCTTCGTCTTCTTTGTGGTCCTTGGTGAATGAGAATGATTACACTGGTAGTTTGTGGGATTATAATGATCCTTTCTTCTTTGATCTTTAGAGAAATTTCAGTAGCAATTGTTTGATCAGATGTGTTGGTTGGAGTTCTTTATTCCAAAATTATTAGATGGTTTGGACTTAGTAATACATCATAGTACATGGTGAAGGAGATCACATAGATTGAAACTATTGTCAAATAAAGTGTTGGATACACTAAGCTGAAAGTTTATTGCTTGTTAGTATTAGTATTAATAACTAACTGTGGAGGCTGAGGATGGTAGAAATAAGATAAGTTTTCTATTTGAGATCAAGTGCAGTTGGAAAATAATTGCAGAGAACGGGAATGCATTTTGTTGCTGGTGCTTGGGAATGAATCCACTGGTTACCTTACTATTTGTCTCCTCCAATGTTGAGGTAAGCCTTTCCTATTATTTGGATTTCAATGTATGATAATACATCTACTTATTGTTGACTTGGATCAAACATTTCTTACTTTTTCATGCAATTTTAACTGTTCTAAACCAGTTTGAGAAATTGAATGGTTGAAAAAAAAAAGTTGTACTGTTTTTTTCTTGTTGTAAATACATATTGTTCTTAGTTTGTCGATGTTTTCTCTTTATTTGTCTAATTATTGTTGCAAACATTCTCCAAATCTACACAGTTATGTTCTTGTCGGGATGAACTATAATATTTGGTTTGTGAACGATTCTGTAAGCAATTTGAAACTAGTTTAGTGAAAGCTCTTTAGTGACTACAAACTCTTAAATTTATTTTTAGTATTTATAACTTACTTTCTTAACATAGTTATTTTAGTTTGTTTTAAGATGTTTTATAAATAAGTTGTTTAACAAGTTTCATCAAATAAAAATGTATTAAAGTAATGACGACGTTAACTATTTATTCAAATACTGTACATTTAAATAAATTATATATATATATATATATATATATATATATATATATATATATATAATGCACAAATAGGACACCCAATTTCCCTTTATATTGTTTTTATAAAATATTTCATTATAAAAAAAATAATGAAAGATAAATAGTAAATGTGAGGGTAAAGTTGTTTTCAAATTGGATTTCATATACAGCTAGTTGGTGAAATTACTTCTTTGTATAATTAAAACATGACACTGTTATAATCTCAAATTAAAAGAAAAATAATCTTAAAAATGTGGACTCAAAGAATGAGTATTGTATTTATAATATAAAATGTGTAGTTGTAAATGGCATATATTGTTTTTACAGGTGTAAATATTTTTTTTTAAATGACATATTTTTTTTATAGGTACCGAGTATGTTAATTATATAGATATAGTTTGTCTGTCAAACTTAAGTTTGTGTTTATTTTTATTTCTTTATTATGTTAAGTGATAAACATGTAAGTTATGAAATTATATAACTTTCATTTTTCAGAAAACTGGTAACATTGTAGACTGCTTTTATATAGGTAAACTTAAGTCCCTATTTTGATTTATAACCTCCACTGTTCATTATTGAATGGGAAGTATCTTTCTATATTATTTTCATAGGAATTAAGTATTTTATAGACTGCATATACCAAACTTAACTCTGCATTTCATTTTTTATTTCTTCATCATTCAGATGATACATTTACTATTATTCCTAAACATGTCACTTATGATGTAACATTCATTTTTTCTTGTGTCAGTTCTAACCTTGGTTGCAAGAATTTTTTTATCCTTTGTTTACTTTTCGTCCATGTTCGTAATTTTTTTATATATTTTATTTGTCCATACTTTCAACTAAATTTAAGTTTGCCTTATTTTATTAAAATTTTAAATGAGAGGTCTAAGAATATGATAAAAATTGTTTTTATTATTCAATTTATAACTTTCTTTAACTAAAATGTTTATTGTTCTCTAAACCAAATTTAGTAAAAATAAATAAAATTTTACTGTGAAAACCTAACTTTATTTTTCGATGTGGAACTTCTTTTATAGAAGATTATGTTTAAAGTACAGTTAGAAGATTATGTTTTGTTGTATGCAGGATTCAAACTGAGTTGTCATGTTGTAACATGTAAATTCATTTACAAAAATATTAATTACTTCTTAGTTTATGAAGCATTAATAAATGTAAACTCATGTACAACCAATTAATTTAATTTCTATAATGATAAGACTTTAAACTGATTTTTTTAAATAAATAAAAATAATAATATAATCGGGAAGATTGTAAGTTGCAAATATATTAGTTTTTTAAAATGGTATCAGTAAAACTGATTGGTCATTTATTACAAATGCTTAGTTGTACTTATTTTTAGTTATATAAATATCATAGTTAATACTTTCATCCTTTTCTGAAATTTTAATTTTATTTATTTTAGGATATTTTTTAAAACTATGAAACTTAAGCCAAAAATAAGTTTTTAATTAAGAATTGGTTTAACTAATTATAACAATTTGTCATTTTGATAATTTTACAGATTGTATTATCCTTTATTTATACAGTCAACTTGTATAATAGTATGTAAAGGTTTAAATTTATTTATATAATTTATTTTAGAGTTAGTATGTCAAGGTTTTAAGTTATTTTTAGAGTACAGTCAACTCCGTATTATTTTGTGACTTTTGACTAATGGGCTTATTAAACAAAAGATAAAATATTTTTTCTTGATTATTAGTCTTAAAACATCAACTACTAAAAGAACAGTAATAACAAAAATTAAGACTAACTTCTTGTAATAACAATAATTACAAGTATCTAAATACACACATTTTTTCCTAATATATTTCACCAAAATATATATATATATATATATATATATATATATATATATATATATATATATATATATATATATATATAATATAATAAATATATAAATTATGATTTCATTAAAAAAAAAAAAAAGAAATTTGAGCCACCATGACCCTAGACTCTAGAGGCTCTCCTTGACTCCACCCCCTTATTTCACTGTTAATTAACATTTACTCCTTAAAATTTTAAAACAATCTATTCTTACACTATTTATAAGATAAAAATGTTAAAATAAATAGAACAAGTAAAATTTTGTTATCTACAATAAATTTTACTCAATTATATATTACTAGTGTTAATTTTTTTTATTTAAATGTCAATAGTATACTCTTGATAGAAAAAGTAGGGATTTTAAATTTATTATAGGATTTTAAATTTATTATAAGATTAATGTTGATCCACCAATGTAATCTGATAAACGCTTTCAATATTTTGTCAAAAATTTGATCAGTTATATTATTAAATTTTATTACTGTAATTTGAAGCGAAATTGTTAACACCCAAACCACTAATCAAATGTATTATTCATGATTTATAAGAAATCAACTCAATTTGTGCAATTATCGTTCAATAAATTATCCCATCTTAAAGTTTCCGAGTAGAGCGGTAGAAACTTTGATCTTTTTTACACCATAGAAATTTGGTTTTAAATTTTAAGTTTGAATTTAAAGAGTTGGTTTTATTTTATTTTATTTTTTGTCTTTATATTTATAGGATTTGTCTTTATTTCAGAAAAATATTTCTACTTAAGCTTGTCATTATGATTAATAGTTGGATTATACATTTCCATAATTGATTCTTATATAATTAACATAAAATAATATATATAGATATATCAATTTTTTAAATAATATATTTAAAATAAAAAAAATAACCTAAATAAAATTTCTGTACTTTATTTATCTGATCGGTTTATTATTTATACATAAAAATTAATAATTAAAAATAAATCTCTCTAATATAATATTGATATTTTGTTCTTTTTGTTTTTTGTGTTTTACTTTTCTTTTTCTTAATTTAGTTATTGTTATTTTTTTCTTTATCCTCGTAATTTTTTTTTCACTCACCTTATTTTTCTAATTAAAATATTAAATTAAATTTTATAAAATGAATTTTTTATTATTTTTATAAAACTAAAATATTTAAATTATTTAAAAATATTATAAATTAATATATTATATTAAAAAATATTATATCATAAATATGAAATATTACAAATTATTATGTTATAATTATTAAAAATATATATATATATTTTAAAATAAATTTTTAATAAAAAAAATTAAAATGATATAATATGATTAATTTTTACAACTCAATTTAATTATAATTAGATTAAATTATTAAATAAAAATACATTTAACTCATAAATATTTAATATTTTTTAATTAAATTATTAATTAATTAGTACAATCAAATAATTTAAAATTAATTATTAATATTATGTTAAATAAAATTATTTACTATTATAATAAATAAAATTATTTATTATCATCATAATTTAAAATAATTAATTGATATTTGTTAAGTTTTAATATTGATTTAAAAAATTATATATTTATTTTACTTATAAACATAATATGTATTTTTTTAAATAATTTAACATAAGAATTTGCAATACATCTAATTTATAATATAATATTTAAAAAAATATAATATATTAAATAATAATATTTTCAGATAATTTAAATATTTGTATTTTTTAAATAATAAAAAACTTATTTAATCAAAATTTTAATTTAATATTTTTAATAAAAAGAATAAGATAAGTGACATAAAAATAAAAGAGGAAGAAAAAAAAGACAAATACAGAGAGATAAAAATAATAAATAAATGAATAGAGAAAATAAATAAGAAAAATGTGCAAAATACTTATATTATATTATAATAACTTATTTTTGTTATTAAATTTTTATATAAACAGTGAATCGGTCTAATTGAGTAAGTAATTTTTGGTTTTAAATATATTATTTTAAAAATTATTTATATATATATATATATATATATATATATATATATATATATATATATATGAATGAATGTTAAATGTCAAACCAAATAAATTATTATTATATATAGTAAATTTGTGTTTTTACTATTTATTTAACAAGTATTTATAAAAATTTTATAATTTAAGATTACGTCTACACTACTACTACTACTAATAATAATAATAATAATAATAATTATTATTATTATTATTATTATTATTATTATTATTATTATTATTATATAATAGTAGATTTTATTAATAACCAATGAAAGTTAACTATCCATATTTCAAAAATTACGGACAAAATTTGAGACCTTGGATAATACTTGAGGCTTACAATTATACTCATCCTAAAAAAATTACAACTATACTGTAATTATTTAAAATAATAATAATAATATCTAAAAAAAATTACAGCTCCGAAGCATTTCTTGAGAAGAAAGTAATCAAATCTTACCAACCATTCACATAATAATAGTAGTCATAATAACAACTATGACTTTCTTTCTTTTTTTTTTAAACTAAACTTTGTGCCGTAAATTCCACGCCATGGAAAATATATTATTCAGTCAAATATATGTTCCCAATTTAATTAAGAAATTATAATTTAGTGAAATTAATTCGATAATGAACCTTTTAATGAGTCTTTGGGTCAGTCTTTCCCATTAAATATAATTTATGTTATTCAGTCAAATATTACATCTCTTTCATTGTTAATTTCCCCGGTTTCATGGAATTCCTTTAAAAAAAATACATATATCAATTTTCGAATCTTGTTATATATCTTCAAAAACTTATATAAAAGTTTGAGAAAACAACATCATAATATAATTACTAATATTACAAAAATGTTTGTGATGTTAAAATATTTTATCCATAAATGTATTTATTTTCTCATATAAAATATATTATATAAATAATTTTTATATATATGTTATGTGTATGTGAAAATTAGATTATATAATTTTTTCCCGAAATAAATCTATAGCTCTGTGTCTAATTTACACAATTTTTTTTTAATTGTATACAAATATTTTGCTATATTTAGTGATCGTAATTCACAAATTTATCTTTACTCTACTTATCTATTTATTTAATTGTATAAAAGTTGTCCAAACCAATTCTTTAAGTCATTCATTTTATTTTTATTCTCACTGTTATTTTTTATTAAAAAAATCTAAATAATTATGAAATTTCCATAATTTATTATAACAATTCTCTTATTTATAAGGAAACGAGACATTGAATACTTATAATATTTGCAATACTCATTGCGTTTATTTTTCATTGAATATTAACAGTATGTAAAATAGATTTCAAATTAATGTAAAATTTTTGCTGTGCTTATGGATTTTCTGTAATGGAAATAAATAAAAAAATGGAACCTTCACCTTATATATTCCATAATAACTTTAGGTTAGAAATGAAAAATCATAAATTTGGTTTTCTTTAATAATCTTTACTATAACTAAATTATAAAAGAATATATCTGTGAATACCGGCCAAGGTATTGTGTAAATAAATATAGCATTAAATAAAATAATATAAATCTAGTACGTATATTTTTTAAGAAGTGTAAACCTAGTATCTAATATTATATTCATTGTGAGACAAAACAGATGAATGATGGACGTAACATCAAACGATTGGTGTGTTCGAAAAAAACGTTTCATCTCCGACATTGTTCTGGATAAGCTACCACGGTGTCAATGACCTAGTCCTAATGGACCGAAATAATGTACGGTACATTGTACATGCATAAACTATGATAATTCATTCAACTTTTGACGACAATTCATACAAATAAATTCTACCTCCATTTTTTTTAATAGATTGGTAATTTTTACCGTCCAAACAACGCGTAACGTGAATGGCTGTAAAAAATGAACTTGTGAATCTTATCTACAAGTGTGAATTGGAACACCAATTTCTCTATGATTTGGATAAAGTCAAAGATCTTATTTTAGCACATGTAACTGGTTATTAAGAGTTAAAGTTATTAAGTTAAGTTATTAATTGGTTGAGATTAATTATTCCCAAATTTTACAGAGTGAAAGTTTGAAGATAAGGGCCGGCTCTAAATTGAACAGAAAAATATTTGTGAAATAGAGCGAAATTAATAAAAAAAGGTTTAAAATAATAACAATTTGTATTTATTTTATTGGAGGAAGAGAAAAAAAAATGACTTCTTTTTAAAAAATAATGGAGCTAGTAATAATCTAACAGCGATGCATGTGCGGCATCACGTAGTTTTTGAATGTTAAGTTTATTCTTAAATTTTCGAGGAAGAAACCTCGTCCTATTTGTTTCGTATAAATAATGTATTTGTTTATAATTAACAAACACTCTTCTCATACGCGCATGACAAGTATATGATCGCGTTTAGTTTAACTTAACCGCAAGGTTTGTCAAATGAGAGGTGTATATTTTTCAAGAATAAAGTATAATAGTAAAACCTATTAATTAAAAATCAACCATTCAAATTATAATTAAGTTTATTTTGTATAGGGTGATGATCTTTTGACAATCGAAAGAAAAAACAACCCATTTTATTAATATAATAATTATGAAAGAGTTTAAATAAAAATAAAAAATAGTTAAAATTATTATTATAATATAAAATGCAGTTGTTTACATATTTTGTGAATAGTGGTGTCAAAATATCTTTTTCCTTTCATATATACATACAAAAGGGATTGGGTTATTTCAAGAATACTTTTTTTTTAATTTACTTTTCATATCTATAAATTATTCTTCTACTTATCTAATAAATATACTAAGATTAATGAACGACAAGAATCACAACTAAATTTTGTCATCTAACAAGACAGAATTGGCATACTTAAATATATATATATATATATATATCTATATATATATATATATATATATATATATATATATAAATTAGGACATTGCCACAACAAATTAATGAATATAAGTAATAACGTGATATTTTGTATCGTAATAAATAAATTTAATTTAGAAATGTTAAATTTTGAGTATGGAAATATTTGTATGAAAAATATAAATAAAAATAAAACATTTTTCCAAAACATTGTTTCCTAGAAGTGCTATTTTTTAATAATCAATAAAAGAAGAAAACCAAACATTTCCAACGTCAGAATCATTTAAAGGTATAATTGAGGTAAAAATTATATGTATAAAAATATAATAGCATTTCTTAAATTATTTATAATATTTTCAAACATCTTAGTATATTTATATTTTATATTAATTAATTATTTTAATCAAACTTGACTAACTATAAAAATGAAACCTGATAAAAATTTTAAAACTATTTTTAAATTTTATTTCAAATAAAAAATTAAACTACTAATGTAAGTAAATAATAAATGTTCGTAACAATTATCTTTGAAACACAAAATAAAAAAATGTATACACAGTACAAATATTTCTGATAAAGAAAATATTACATATTTTTTATGTTTTTAATATATGATAAATGATCTCTACTTAAAGTTATACACATTTAGTTAATAACTAATTTCCAGTTTGAGTATAACGTTCTCTGCCTACAAAAAAAATACCAGTTTGTTTTATTTCATAAAATTGTGGCTTCAAATCACCTTTTACATTTTTTTAGTAATATAATCACTTATTTACATTTACTATAAAAGAACTGTAAGGTTTGAGGACCACATTTAAACTCTTTGTCTTCTTTTTAACAAATGATTTAAAAAAATAAAAATAAAAATTCGGTGTGATCACCGAGGAATTTTTCATTTAAACTGAGTCAATTGAATTAAATTGTTTTCTTCATTTTTTTCTTATTAAATATTTTAACTTATTTGCTGTTTTTTTTGCACAGTATGAATAAATTAAAAGAAGGAGGAAACATAAAGAAATAGACAACATGTCATGTAAGAGAGCAATTTAACTTGTTTATATAATATGCACTTAATTTTTCTTGTAATCATCAACATACACTTTCAAATTTTATTAAATAAAACACCAAGCGATTTAATTTATTTAATAAATAAGAAAAGCTAAAATTAAATTATACGTTACCCTAAAAAGTAAAAATAATGAACTTTAGTTTGAATATAAAAAATGAAATGATTCTTTTTTAGCAGAAAGACTTTAGGGAACGCACTAGTGATAAGAATGTGTAGACACGAGTTTAAGGTGTAATTCGTTTCATTTTTGAGATAAACACTAACACTTATAAAAATAAAAAAATGCAACCTGTGTCATGTGCCCCACTGAGAGAGTATACCTAATCACCAACCAAACGTAACTATAAATAATGTTAGATCGTCTATTAATAGCGTTAGTCTGAGCAGCATACAAAAAGCCGTGCCTATTGCAGTGCCACGCAGTGTTCACACCACTCTTTCAAACGCCGTCGTTTTGCTCCACCACGCTGATTCCTTCTCGAACCTTCCACCATGTCGATTCACGATTCCGAAGCCTTCAATTGGCACTACGACACGGAGCTCGACGACCAGACCCTCGAAATCCGCGGTCGAAAGCTCTTCTTCATCATCGTTGTCTTCTCCGTCATCCTCCTCTTCACCGCGCTCTTCGTCTTCGCACGCCGGATCTGTAGCCACCATGGCCTCCCCTTCGACTCCCACCCGCCGCATAACCCGACGCCGACGCTTCCACCGCAGGACGGCCTCGATGCCGCTGCAATCAAACGCCTGCCGATCATCCTGCATCAGCGCGCGGCAGCGGAGGAGACCGAGTGCTGCATCTGCCTCGGCATGTTCGTCGACGGCGCGAAGCTGAAGGTTCTCCCTGGATGCGAGCACAGTTTCCACAGCGAGTGCGTGGATAAGTGGCTAGCTGATCACTCCAATTGTCCTCTCTGTAGAGCTTCGCTGAAACTCGATCCTGCGTTTCCGAGGATTTTGATCCAAGCGCCACCTGTTAGAACCACTCTTCCTCTCTAATACTTTTTTCAGTTTAGATTTATAACTTCAATAGTAACTTAGAAACAGTTGTAGTAGTTCTCACTTGTTTTGGATAATTTGCCATGTAAATCCTAGTAAGAACTACAAATGAAGCGTTAAGAGATTATCAGATTTTGAAAACACTTTCTTTTTTCTAATGCCATGCTTTCAAATTTGATAATTAACAAATACAATTAATTGTTTTATATGGACAAAAACCTATCCACATATATTGTAAATATTTCTCTTAATGCATGACCATTAAAATCAATTTAAATATACTTATTATATTTGTCCCTTCACTATAAGTAGCCTTAGTTATCTCCTGGCATGGTTTGATAAGCTGGATAGAAGATTATGATTTGGATAAGAAATATGTGATTAAGGTTCGATTTAAAAAATAAAAAATAAAATAATAATAATAATAACATGAATGAAATAATAATTTTCAAAAGGATTTCAATAAATTAGTCTGCAAATTTAGATAAGAAAATACCTAGATTGGGAATAAATAATTTCAAATATTTTTATCATTTTAGTGTAATGCGAATCAAAATAATTGAGTGTGGCCTAGCATTTGAATATTACAACCAGAAAAAGTATGACTGTTTTTCTTTTAAATGTTCTATTTTATTGTCTTTTAGTTGAAATGCTGTGTTAATTATTAATCGCATTTGCCGAAGTTGAAATATTTATTCAGAATTAATTAAATATTTATATTTTGTTGGAAGATGCCAATTGCCAAAGCCAAATAAAAGGGATACCCAAGAAATTCCTTCACATGTGACAAAGGTCCAAGACAAGGGTTTTTTCAAATTTTAAATTGTTGATTGAGTTTTGTTCCCACGTTGGGTGATGGAAAAGTACTAGACCAAAAAGGTCATAATATTATTTGCTTGCACCCTCATCTATACTAGATGTAAAATATAATGCTCGTATACGCAAGAGTGAAGGTTCTATTTGTGTTGTGCAAATAGATAATAGGTTGCTTTTCAACAAAATGGGACCCGGACACAGCAAAAAGCACGACTACTACGACCCCTCCTCTCCTCTTTCTTATTTTCAGTTGGTTCTGGTTCAATTCAATGTACTCCGTACCATTTACGATGCGTGTTTCATGCTGTGTGTAAAAACGTTGCCAGTTTCCAAAAGGAATTTTAAGTCTTTTATACAGATTAACTGATCAAGCAACTTAAAGTCTTCGCATGTACTTTATTTAGAGAATCATCAAACACAGGTAAATCTATAATAAGGTTAAATTGAACAGAAATTCCGTAAACAAATACTAATATAAGCAAAAATATTTTAAAATTAGATAAAAAAAATATTTTATCTAAACTTCTAATGGGTAAAAATATTTTAAATGATTTATTATTATTTCTTTTTTACACGATTATGACATTTTATTTTTTTCAATGAATACGTTGAAATAAAAAGTATTACGTTCCTTTGAGTTAAAATGATTTAGAAACAACTTGGATCAATTTGGCAACACTTGTGAAATTATGTAGATCTAGTTTCACTATAAGCAATGGTCTCGAATGATAATTTTAAGAAACAAAACAAAAATAATAGTTTTACAGTATTCACTACCTTCAATTGTTAATAGGATCTATCATATATAAAGACAAAACTTTAAGCTAAGGCAAACAATTTAACATATAATTGAGCATATTTTAAATTTTCACATTATAAACAAAACATTGTGTAATAATATATACAAATATTTTGTCGTCAGTGTAAGGATTTTTCAATTGTATTGAAAATAAGTACTCCACATATAAGAACAGCTAATCAGTAGAAAAGTATTAAAAATCCTAGAAAAATAAAATTGGGACAACAATTACATAGTTAATATTTTCAAACATATAGAGATTAAAACATAAACCTTGTTTTTTAAACTCCTGGTCGTTATTTTTTTCATAGCGTGCAAATCATCAATTATTAAGTATAAATTTTTTATTCACCAATCTGTATCCCAATAACTATGAAGAAGAAAAGCATTTCCTATTTGTCTTATCGCTTTTATTATTAAAGAGTCAAAACAATTCCGAGCAATTTGCTAACTAAGGAATAAAAATTTGATGAACTCGTTTCGTACACAATTCACCAATAATGTAGCATTTTTTAAAATTTACATCTTTTGGCTCATGAAACATATTTTAATACAGATCGTGAATACAATTAATGTTATTATCATATTTAATCTTTTAAATGTTGTTTATAATGAAAAATTATCTGCTATGTATCATTTGTCATTTGTGTTTTTTTTTTATTTAAACTAAAAATAATACTTTTTAATTTAAAAAATATTTTAGTTATATTAAAAAATAAATATATTGACAAGCTCAACATGAAATTCACTTTTATAATATACCTTTTACATATTAATCTCACAAAAATGTTTACAAATTAAATTTTATTGTTAAATTTTGATTTTAAGTATTAATTCAAATATTACTTAATTACTTAATAAAAAATAATTAAAAACAAAAATGACATTGAATAGAAAAATGTAAACAACAAAAAGTGTAAATTGCAATAAATATAAATTGTGAGAAAGAGTAAATAGTTGAAAATGTAAATTACAAAAAATATAAATTACAGATGATATAAGAAAAACTGGTATAGAAAATTTATGATCTAATAACTTCATTAAAAATAATTTTTCATATATTTACAGTGATTTTAGAATGTAAGTATTTCAATATAATTTGTCATCACTCATATTTTTACTATTTATATTTATTATTCTTTATATATGCTAAATAAGAGCAACTAATCTAAAAAAACAAATTCTTTTTCTATCCATCATTTTTCTCTTTTTTTAGTGCTTTATTATTAAACGAGATTGTAATATTTATGTAACTTGTTCTATATGTTTTTTTTTATCTTTATAACTTTTTCGATCTTCTTTCTATTTTTTTCGCTTATTTATTTGACTTTACTTTAATCTTAGTTTACTCGGTTATCCTTATACTTTTCTACCAATATTATTAATTTCTCACAATTTTTTACTTTACACTATCTTTGACTACTCGTTTCTTTTCTTTTATTTTTTTGTGTGAACCTTTGATTTTCATGATTTCAATATCTTACCTCTAATATTCTAAATTTTTAATTTCCTTTATTTATTAGCAGTTCAATTTTCAATTCATATTCTTTATTTTAATAAAAAATGTAAACAATAAATATACATAATTGAAATATATTAGTAAATAAATAATAAAATACTGATTAAATGTATAATGTAATATAAATAATTATTTATAAAAGCATAGAAATTATATAGTACAAAATTAAAATATTAATATAACTTTTTATTTATTTATTGGCGACCATAACGAATCAGCATGTTAAACTATCTAGTTTGTCTCACCAGATATAAGTCCAATGGCCGAATGAAAAACAAAACTTTAATAAGTGAGTGAAGGTTGAATAGGATGACAATCCAAACTTAAAAATAAAAAATAAAAAATTGGTATGAAACTGATAGTGGAGATTAGACATAGAATGAAAACTCCACTCTACTCAGTTCAGAGAAGTATGTTAGAAAATAAACTTGCTTTTTTTATAGTCCAATTTGATAGATATATTGAGTTTGTTGAGTACCAAAATTCAATTTATTAGATGTAATTTTTTCCTTTTTAGTGATCTTTTACATATTAAAAGATTGTTCTCATATTGTTAGTAGAAAATCGAGAAAAGCGATCGAAAATGAGGGAAAGGAAAGAGAGAACACGTGACTGATAAAAAACCATTCGATGTCTAAAGCACGTAACACATAACATCGATAAGTACAATCGAGAATCGAAGGAATAGTCAAATGCCTATTGTCGAAACCTAAGAAACTAGAATGATAAGACATTAAGGTTGAAAAGGAATCGTAAGCAATTCGAAGTTCTCGAAAGTGTAAAATCGAAAATGAAGAAAGCTAACCTACACAGACATCGAAAACCTTGGCCAAACCATAAAGAGAAGAGTAAGTCAAGTGCACGGATAGAGAGCAGTTTCTAAACCATGGAGGAAATCAAAGATCGTGAGAACGTGGAAAACAGTAGGAGATAAACCGCCATATGCACGTAGAACGTGGTAGCAGTCGTGTTAACTGCTCTTGGAAGACTTGAACGATGCACTATAAATAGAGCAAAGAAGGAAAAAATAAAAGGGGGAGCAGAAATTGGCAGAGAACAGAATCAGTAGTGAAAAGTCTACCGGAGAAACAACGAACACCATGAAGCTTCTGGCAATCTGGATTTCCTTGCTCACTGAGTACATTTACCGCTTTCTGTATTTTCCTTGGTAATTTATTTTGATGCAACTTAAATTTAGCAGTTTTATCTTTCTGTGTTTTCAATTCTTTGTCATTTTAATTCAATGAAAGTTTAAATTTCTGTATTTACGATTTCCTGTTATTTAACATTTTGCAAATCTCGATTTCCTGTCATTTACTCTTCGTGCAATCTCGATTTCTTGTCATTTATATTTGCGCTGTTTTCGATTTCTTGTCATTTACAATTAATGCAAATTTGGGGTTTTCGCACTTTACATTTCCTCGCAATTTAATATTCCGTTTCTCGATTCGATACTTTTTACTGCTTTCGACATTTTGAAGATAAAATACTAAAAAATAGCATTTTGATAGTCTGTGACTTTCGATTCTCATACACATTTTCGATTGAAAATCAGACTGCTAGCCTAAGTAAGAAGAACTTGCGTGGGAGGATTTTTGATTAGGACCAAATCACCTTTAGAATCGAAATCGATCGAAATTCCACCAGAAACAAATTGGCGCGCCAGGTAGGGGTCTCTTGTGTTGAGAGACACAAAATTGGTTAGTTCGAGAGTGTATGAGATTAAGGAGTGGGAGAGTCATGAGTCAGAGTTCATCAAGTAACCAGAGTAATAGTGATGGTCTAAATGGTGTACATTCATCAAATATTGGGGGGCAAAGTCAGAATCGGAATACACCTGTAGTATCGACAACTGTAAGTATGTCGATACCCGTGAGTAATGAACAAAACTCAGGCACTTTAGCAAATACCCAAGTAGGATCTAGCACGGTGGCACTAAGCAGTATGCCAACTAGGGGAAACCCTATAACAACAAATGTTGGGCCGTATATGAGTATAAGACCACCTGGGTTTTTGCTTAACATGAATGGGGTTGGTACTTCTTCGATGCAACGAAATTCGAGATATAACTTAGGAACATTCCAAACCCTAGGTATGCCACAGAATTTTGGAACATCTCCAAACCTAGGAACATCTCAAAATGTAGTAATTTCCCAGAACTCAGGGAGTGTGCAGAATGTAGGAACGCAACAAATACCTCCAAATCTAGATCATAGAGGAAACTTAGATCATGGGAGATATGCGTTCGATAGGGATTATCATCGATCTAATTTTGATACTATCGAAAATACCGGGACTGGGATATCCAGTAACTCATTAGGGGTACTTAGACAACAAATGGATGAGAGCAATTTTGAGATGGTGAATATGTTATCCCAACAGTTGACTACAGTCTTAAACCCATTAGTGCAAAACACTACAGCTAGTTTTGAGATATTAGCAGATCAAATGTCACGAATCGGGGATGTATTGGCTGTACCTCGACGAACAAGGGTAGAAAATCATGCTAACCAAAACGCCAATATCAATCCCCCATATCTTTTAAGAAGAAACTGAAACAACGCTCAACAAATGGGAAATGAGTACCAACACGTGAGGAATGACATTTATGGAAATTTGAACGAAGGATTTCAAAATATACACAATCAGAATAACATGTTGGGATAAAGGATGAATTTACAAGGGATGAAATTTAGACCACCCAATCAGACATATTTTGTGTCTCCCTTTCCGAATGCGATTCTCGAAACAGAATTGCCTCGAGGATATAAAGTACCCAAATTCACTAAATTTGCTGGAGAAGTTGGTGAATCGACGATCGAGCATGTGGCTCGATATCAGATCGAATGCGGGGATTTAGCAATGAGTGAAGAATTAAAGATGAAATATTTTCCTAGTTCTTTGACTAATAATGCTTTTACTTGGTTCACTTCGTTACCGCCCAATTCGATATATAATTGGTTGCAGTTAGAGAGAAATTTTCATGAGCAATTCTTTAGAGGAGAAACTCAAGTAAGTCTCATCGACTTGATGAATATAAAGAGATACAATCATGAAAGCATAGATGATTATTTGAGTCGATTTAGACAAATGAAATCGAGATGCTTTACTCAAATTCCTGAATATGAATTAGTCAGAATGACCTCTGCAGGTTTAGAATTCTCGATTAGGAAAAAATTAGTCAATTTACCATTGAATGATATGGCTCAGTTAGCTGATAAAGTGAGAAGAGTAGAACAAATCGAATATGAAAAACAAAGATATAAGAAATTTGAGAAACCGATGAAGAAAGAAAGAATAAAATATATAAATGATGTGTACGAAACAGATCCCACGACAGAGAATGACGTGGAAGAGATTGTCGATGAGAAAGTAAACATAGCAGAGCTCAAAGTAGGAGCTCCATATATCTGTAAATTACTACAGAAAAATGAAGTGAAAGACAAAATGGCAAATCGAACATATACTTTTGATGTAACAAAGGCAGACAAAATCTTTGATATTCTATTGAAAGACAAACAAATTAAGCTGAGTGATGATCATAAACTGCCTTCTATAGAACAAAGGAATAGTCGAAAATATTGCAAATTTCATAATGTTTATGGACACTGGACTAACAATTGTATACATTTCAGGAACACGATCCAAGATGCGATTAACCAAGGAAGGTTGAAGTTCGAAGAAATGACAATGAAAGTTGACACGAGTCCATTCGAGGCTCAAGTAGGATACCTCGAATCCCAAACGGGCATTGCTGATGATGTCCGATTGACAAATTCGGCCTTTATAGGTATGGTAGATGTTACTGAAGATATTGATCCCAAACATGTTAGGATGGACGTATCTGAGGAAGACATGAAATTTGACCTGAGTGAATTCGAGAAAAAGTTCGAAAAGGAGATTTACCCTCGATCAGGAGATTCTCTAAGTGAATTTTTGAATAGAAAGAAAGAGAAAGATGAAGATGTGTCGTTATGCCCACGATGCAGTGCGATATTCGATAAATCGGCTGTCAAAGCTTTTAGATTAGAACAGACAAAGAAGATCGTGAGCCAGAGTAAAAGGAAAAATGACAAAGTGGATCAAACGGCCCGACCAACGATCGAAGAAAGTCAACAAAAATCCGTTGGTTCTGGTGTTAGCGGAAATCAAAGACAATGGGTCAGAAGAGAGATGTATCCTTCTCGAGGAGGAAGAGGCAGACTTCAGAGCAATGACGTCTTTGAGAGATTGTCATACGATGAAGGGTCGAACGCTGGATTCCCGACATTCCAAAGGAGATTCCGAGGAAGGCCCTGGAGAAGAAGAGGAAGGATCCCTTATTGGAATAATTATAGAAACTTTGAAGAGAATATTGTACCGATGGAAAGTCAATATGCAAGAGAATTCTTCGATGATAAGAATGAGGGTACTTGGGATGAGCATCAAATCGGAGTAATATCGATACTACCAGCAGAATATGTTAGTGAATATCAAGAGTACCAAGAACAGAGTGATGCCGATCGAGAAGATGACTTCTACTCAGAAAACATAAAGCCAAAGGTAACATGGGTTACACAAACATCATGTGAAGTACCTCATAGAGATGCTGCTTTTATTGATCCTCCATCTGAGGAAATGAGGTTCCACCTAAAGCCCTTACTGCTGAATATCGAGATTCAGGGACAAATGGTGAATAGAGTCCTTGTCGATGGTGGTGCAGCAGTGAACATATTGCCAATCACCATGTTGAAGAGGTTTGGCATTGAACTGAAAGACTTAGTCAAGCACAATATTATGATTTCTGATTTCAGTGGAAAGACATCAAGTTCAGAAGGTATGATTGCCCTGGATGTAAAAATGGGCACTTATTCGAGGCCTACTGTATTCGTTGTGGTCCAATCACATGCCAACTTTAATGCATTACTTGGCAGAGAGTGGATTCATGGAGTAGGAGTCGTGCCTTCGACGGCTCATCAGAAACTATTTATGTGGAATCGAGACGGACATCTCGAAGTAATCCCAGGAGACCAGCATGAATTTGTGACATTCGTATCTCAGGCTGGTCGGGCGCTGCAGAACTTGGCGCTTGCTCAACCATTCACCTTCGAAACTGTCGAAGATTTCAATTCAAAGTTACATGAGGAGCGATTCTTGGAGATGAATGAGAAGAAAGGATTTGTTATGATCAAAGAGGGGGCCAACCTCAAAGTAGCCGAGGAAGATGAATAGAGAATACGAGGAGTTCTTGGCTCGATTGGGAAAATATGAAGATGGAAAGAAGAGCCAAGAAAGTAGTAGTAGTAGTAAAATAGGGATAAATAAGTCGATTCACTCGACCGTAGTTGCAAATAATAGCGATCAAGTTATACTTGATTGTATTTATGATTATTCTCCTTTAGGTTTTGAAAAATCCATCACATCAAGTCACAAAAAAGTCGAGGCTCAAGATCCACTAGAAGAAATTAACTTGGGGAGTGTAGAGGACCAGAAGCCTACGTATATCAACAAATATCTCGAGGAAGAATTAAAGAAAGATATGATTTCCTTGTTACAAGAATATAAGGACTGCTTCGCTTGGGAATACGAAGAAATGTCTGGTTTGGATCGAAGTCTTGTCGAACATAGATTACCCATCATTGAAGGAAGAAAGCCAGTAAAATAAGCACCGAGAAGATTTGCACCCGAGGTGATGAGTAAAATCAAGGAAGAGGTCAAAAGACTCTTGAAAGCAAAATTCATCAGAACTGCCAGGTATGTCGATTGGATTTCTAATATTGTACCTGTTATTAAAAAGAATGGTAAAATGAGAGTGTGTATCGATTATCGAAATTTGAATTTAGCTACTCCTAAAGATGAATATCCTATGTCAATAGCTGATATGTTAATAGATGCAGTAGCTGGTAATGAAATGTTAAGTCTTTTAGATGGTTATTCAGGATATAATCAAATTTTTGTGTCTGAGAATGATATAGCCAAAACAGCTTTTCGATGCCCGGGGGCATTAGGTACGTATGAATGGATAGTAATGCCATTTGGATTAAAAAATGCCGGTGCAACGTATCAGAGAGCAATGAATTTAATTTTTCATGATTTGATCAATGATTTTATGCAAGTTTACATAGATGATATTGTGGTTGTATCGAAAGAAAAACATCAACACTTAAGCAATTTGAGGAAATCTTTCGAGAGAATGAGAAAATATGGATTAAAAATGAATCCTTTAAAATGTGTCTTTGGTGTATCAGCTGGTGAATTTTTAGGTTTTATAGTACATGGAAAAGGTATTGAGATCGATAAAAATAAAGCAAAAGCTATAATAGATACTTCTGCTCCAAAAACTAAGAAACAGTTACAGTCATTTTTGGGAAAAATAAATTATTTGAGACGATTTATTTCGAACTTGGCTGGTAAGACTTATGTTTTTTCGTCTTTGTTAAAATTGAAAAAAGAAGCAGAGTTTAAGTGGAAGGAGGAACATCAAGAAGCCTTCGAGCAAATTAAAATGATGCTGACAAATCCTCCGATTATGGTCCCAGTAAAAAGAAACAAGTTATTGAAGTTGTATGTATCAGCATTCGATCGAACAATAGCGAGTCTACTAGCACAGGAAGATGAAGATGGTGTGGAATGTGCTGTGTATTATCTAAGTAGAATTTTGAATGATGCTGAGACTCGATACAGTGATATCGAAAAGTTAGGATTATGCTTGTATTTCTCTTGTACAAAACTCAAGTATGTAATGAAGCCTCATGATGTAATGGTTTATTCCAGAAATAATATTTTGAAGTTTCTTTTGTCGAAACCTATTATGCATAATCGAATAGGAAAGTGGGTGTTAGCTTTGACAGAATTCTCATTATGCTTTGAATCTTTAAAATCGATAAAAGGTTAAGTAATCGCCGATTTCATGGCTGAGCACACAGCTGATTCTGCTGAGAACTTGTTTATTGAAATAAGTAAATGGATAATGCATTTTGATGGTTCCAGTACATCAGATAAATCCGGAATAGGAGTTCTTATTATTTCTCCAAATAATATTCCGACTAAGTTATTATTTGAGGTTCAACCCATTTGTTCAAATAATGAAGCCGAATATGAAGCTTTGATAGCAGGTCTCGAAACTTTAATTAAGTTAAAAGCTCGACATGCAATTATAAGAGGTGATTCACAATTAGTGATCAAACAAGTGCGAAAGGAGTATAAATGTATTAATACCAATTTGATCAGATATCTAGAAAGAGTGATGACTTTAAGTAGAATGTTCGATGATATAACATTCGAGTATATTCCTCGAGAATTCAACCAAGAAGTCAATGACTTAGCACAAATAGCATCTAAATATAAAATATCTCCTGAACATTTACAGGAAATGATTCAAATTAAAGAGAAACTACCTCGGAAAAATGAGATTTTACAAATTGATGACTTAGATGACCAAGATTGGAGAAAATCGATCATAGAATACTTGCAAAACCCCAATGGGAAAACTGACAAGAAAATCAAGTATCGAGCGGTAAAATATGTGTTGTTAAATGGTGAGTTATATAAGAGAGGAATCGACGGAGTATTACTTAGATGTTTAGGGAATGATGATGCTTACTTAGCAATGGCTGAAATACACAGTGGGATATGTGGCGCTCACATGATAGGACAAAAAATGAAATGGACATTGACTCGACAAGGTTATTATTGGCCTTCGATTTTGAAGGATTGTATCGAGTATGCTAAGTCCTGTGAAGAGTGTCAAAAGTTTAGTCCTATACAACAGGTACCCGCTAGTGAATTGCACTCAATTATTAAACCTTGGCCTTTTAGAGGTTGGGCCATAGACTTAATCGGACAAATCTTCCCACAATCATCGAAAGGGCATAGGTATATAATTGTTGCTGTCGATTATTTTTCAAAATGGGTAGAAGCAATACCATTAAAAGATGTTGATCAGCAGAATGTAATCGATTTCATTGAAGAATATATCGTTTATCGATTTGGGATCCCACAGTCTATCACTACAGATAGAGGGACGGTGTTTACTAGCAGAAAGATAATTAGATATGCTGAATCGAGAAACATTCAATTATTAACATCAACCCCATATTATGCTCAGGCTAATGGGCAGGTCGAAGCAATTAATAAGGTAATTATTGGGTTAATAAAAAAACATGTTGGTCATAAACCCAAAACATGGCACGAAACGTTGTTGCAAATTTTATGGGCTTATCGGAATTCACCAAAAGACTCTTTACAAAATACCCCATACAAGCTGGTGTATGGACACGATGCAGTTTTTCCCATCGAAATAAATATTGAGTCGAATCGAATACAGAGGCAAAATGATTTACCCAGTTGTGATTATTGGAACATGATGTATGATGAACTAAACGAACTCGATGAAATTAGATTGCAAGCATTGAATAGTATGATTTTACAAAAGAATCAAATTACTCGAGTTTACAATAAAAAAGTTCGAAAGAAGACGTTTTATGAAGGTGACTTAGTATGAAAAACAATTTTACCGATGGACAAGAAATGTAAAAATTATGGAAAATGGTCACCAAGCTGGGAAGGACCTTTCGAAGTTATTAAAGTATTATCGAGTAATGCTTATTCGATTGTTGATTGGTATAACAAAGATAAAGTGTTGTCGATAAATGGAAAGTACTTAAAGAAATATAAGCCTCGAATAAGAGAAACAAACATTCAATATTAAAATAGAATAATGTTTACAAAGATAGATATCGAGTTTTTAAATTCTCGAAATCTATTAACAGATTAGCCCAAGATGAAGAAATCGAGTTCTCTTCGATGGTCAGCTGTGTTCGCGCTCCATACTTTGACCAAGAGACAGTGTCACTTCTTTCGCAGAAGAGTTAATCTTATCTAACTCTGACGTAAGGAACTCCCTCTGCGACTTCAGTTGTTGCAGCCTTTTCTCCAACTCTTCAATTTCAACATCAACCGAAGACAACGTAGTCAAAACTTCCCCTCGACTGAGTTTCTGATTCTTCAACAAATTAGACTTCTCAGCCTGGAATGCAGAAACTTCAGCTAACTCAGTCGCTATCGATTGCCTCCTTTTCCTTGCAGCATAGGCTTGGTTGAAAAGTTCAGTGGCCGCTGTGACCTCTGCATCAAAGCCTCTGGGAAGAGCCTTTTCAGGGAAGGTTTCGATAGACTTGAGAATTTCTCTAAAGAGTCGTTTCTTTTCGAATGACTCTACCAAAACCTCCAGAGGTGAGGAATAGAAGAATGCTCTGAAGCGCTGCTTGAGCTGATACGCTCCTTCGGGCGAAGTAGCAGATGGTTGAGTGGAGTGGCTCGAAGGAGTGGCATCTCTCGATACTAGAATATCAAGAATCGAGAAAGGGTCTTCCTCGATGGCAGCTCGGTATTCTGGTACGTTAATTGGAGTAGACTCATGGAGCGCGGGTAGTGTAGGCGAGAGTAACTCGATCCCGTGCATCGAGAAAGGGTGGGAACCCATTTGCTCGGAGGTAGTGGGTGATGGAGAGTCCTAGACTTGGACCACGGGAATATTTACTGAAAAGAAAGAAATCGAGAATGTAAATCGAAAGGTTCATAATAGAATGAAATGAAAAAGTGAATGAAAAGTATAAATACCAGGAGGAGATAGAGCGAGGAGTGCTGAGGAAGGAGGAAGAGCCTGTATAGCCTCAGGTTGCTAAAAATCGAAAACGAATGTCAGGAAAAGGAAGTGCATAATTCAAGTAAACATACATATAAAAAGCCGAGGGTTGTACCTCAGGAATTGGGACTGATGATTGGAGTTGGGAATCGACATTAGTCGATACAGTCGTTGACGGATGGTCCTAAAAAATATCAAAAATCGAAATCAGGTAACAGGTCCTATTGAAATCCAGGAATATAAATGATGTAAAGAAAGCACTTACGTGACTGGAATGAGTTGTAGGGGTAATTTGACCCACTTCAGTAATTATATTGGAGTCCGTCGATAATGGATCAATGACAGGTGGTTGAATAGATCGAGGACTCTTCGATTTTTGTTTCTGAAATTAGAAATCGAAAACCGTAGAAATATGTTAAGACTCGAATGAAGTGACTATAAACGAAAGGTCAAAATAAACAGGGAATCGAAAAGAACCTTCGATTTTTTAGAAGAAGAAGAAATGGTGGCCGAGCGTTTGCGCTTTCTAACAAGGGCCGTAGGATCAGATTCATCAGAAGATTCCCAGTCCTTCTCCTTCTCTTGACCTTTCTCGACAGCGGTGACCTTGGTGGATTTCGAAACTACCAATAAAAGAAGACAGATTAGCTTATAATAAACAGAATCAAAAAAGTATAAGAAAGCAGTAAAATCTCACCAAAAGGTGATGGAGTCAAAATCTTGACTCGGTCGATATGTACAAGCCAGGGAGGCAAAAGAGCCTCAGGGAGGTTAAGGTAAGGGAAATAAGATAATTTCGAGACAGAAATATCTTTATTTTTGGGTTTTGGGCGAAGTTTTTCCCTTAGGGATCTCAATTCTCGAACTCATTTAGGATGAGTTAATGGTTTGGCAAGTCCAAAAGGAGCTGTGGGAAAAGTGGGAAGGCGATTTGGACAATACATTTCAAAAGGGGTTCTACCTAGAGGATTGATTATTTTGTGGTTCGATCGATTAGCGTCTGTCTTATTGGATAAGGAGATAACAGCATCATAATAGGTCGATTCTAATTTCAGTGGGGTGTAACATATTTGATAAAAGTTCTCGAATCGAGATGTTTGAAGACAGTGGAAGTGTGTACCTTTCTTCGATTTCGACTTGTCCTGCAACACAAGAGAAGGATGGACAGTCAGTTTCTGTCGAACTTCATCAAAAGTAGCATGACTACTCGAGAACCAACCAGTCCACCATTGAGAAAAACCCACAGTAGACAAATAATTTGGCTCGAAAGCATAGGGATAAAAATGCATCGGGGTTTTTGGCAAAAGCTTGATAAGCTCCCGTTCGATTATCGATTCATTCAACTTGAACGTCGGGGAGGTATCTAAAGGGAAGAAAGGTAAGGATTGGCTCAGGCCGAATTGTCTCGAGAATAGCTGAGGGTAGTAAATGATAATCTTGAAGTCTTTGGATTGAAAACCCGATACCAGCATATCATGAGTTAAATAGTTACTCCAGATATCTACCAACTCTAATTGCAATCCAGGAGTTGAGGCAGGGAACTTCGACTTAAACCAAATTGGTCCCCTGAGTTGATAATTTATTCGTCCGAGATGCACGGTAAAAGGAGCTAAAACCGAATCGAAATTAAATCTAGATAACAAAAAATTAAGGTATTGACAATAAGCAGCTTCATCGGGTTTTTGGTAAGGATGGCGAGAGGATAATCGGGCCCCTTCTATATTTACATTTGGAGGGATGTTGGAAGTCAGGGGGAGGATGCTCTCAAAAATCGAGTTTAACCATAACTGAATAAACCAGATGGGACCAGAAAAGTTTCCCGATGCCTTAGGAGTGCTCAAAATTTCGACAGCCTCGTCGAAAGCAGTATACACATGCGCTAACAAAAGTTTAGCCAAACATATCTTAGGCTGGCCAGTATGGAGAAGGTAGACTAGATTATAGAGGTGTGAGGAGATTTGGATGGATCGAGGACAAAAAACGTGGGTACATAGCCAATATACCAAAAAGGCTATGTGTTCTTCGTCAGTCACAGCCTTCAATTCGTCATCGACGAAATGCTTCTCAAGGAAATGTCCGTAAGCCTTCAATTCCCAATCGATTTTAGATCTCAAAGAATTATCCGAAGGGTAAGCACCCTTATAATACTTCTCCCCAGTAGGTTTTAGTCCGGTTATAGCAGCAACCTCAAAGAGAGTAGGTGACAGGGGACCACAGGGTAATTCCAAGGCATGCAAATCCTTGTTCCACAAATGCACGGCAGATAGAAACATTGCCATATCTAAAGACGACAGATCGCATCGAGATAGCTGTAAAAAATAAAAAATTCCTATATCTCTCCAGTGGTTCCCAAAATTAGCTTGTACTCTATCAAACCACCTAAGGAATGAAGGTTTTTTGGAAGGTGGACCCGTTTGGTATACTCTCGATGCCATATTCAAAAAATTCGTCTGAACCTCAGGGTGATGAATAAGTGTTGGGCTGTTCGAGAGGGTGAAGGAAGAAAAAGTCCCACTACTAGAACGGACAGGACCCCCAAAACCAAAATTAACACTATCAGCAGTGTAAGGAATGAGTACCTGCGTCTCAGCAACTTTCTGGGAAGCCTCCTCCATCAGAGGGATTGGAGCAAACTTTTGATTATTGATTTCCAAAAGATTGGCCGTCAGCGAAGGAAGAGGTGGAGCGGAAAAATCAGAAGACTTAGAGGAAGTGGTCATTTCAGTAATAGGGAGATTAAGAGGAAAACAAGATAAAAGGAGGGGGCGTAAGGATGAAGACAGGAACTCAAGGAAGAAGATGAAAGTGTAAAGGGACAAAAGTTCGCGTAAAAAACCTGAGTAGAAAACCAATAGAGTTTAAAAGGGAAAATCGTTTAGGGGGCTGGAAACGACGGAGGTGAAAGGTAATAAATGTAGCGTGTACTGTAAAAGCAGCAGACTGACGAGATGACGACGTAAAGCAAAAGAGAAAACTAAAACCCTTTTAACCCTAGAACCCCAGAAACCCTAAACCCTAAGTCCTGTGGGCCTCCAAACACTAAGGCGGGAATATTGAAAGAATATAAACAGAAATCATTTATATTCTTCCAAGGGGGCATTTTGTTAGTAGAAAATCGAGAAAAGCGATCGAAAATGAGGGAAATGAAAGAGAGAACACGTGACTGATAAAAAACCATTCGATGTCTAAAGCACGTAACACATAACATCGATAAATACAATCGAGAATCGAAGGAATAGTCAAATGCCTATTGTCAAAACCTAAGAAACTAGAATGATAAGACGTTAAGGTTGAAAAGGAATCGTAAGCAATTCGAAGTTCTCGAAAGTGTAAAATCGAAAATGAAGAAAGCTAACCTACACGGACATCGAAAACCTTGGTCAAACCATAAAGAGAAGAGTAAGTCAAATGCACGGATAGAGAGCAGTTTCTAAACCATGGAGGAAATCAAAGATCGTGAGAACGTGGAAAACAGTAGGAGATAAACCGCCATATGCACGTAGAACGTGGTAGCAGTCGTGTTAACTGCTCTTGGAAGACTTGAACGATGCACTATAAATAGAGCAAAGAAGGAAGAAATAAAAGGGGGAGTAGAAATTGGCAGAGAACAGAATCAGTAGTGAAAAGTCTACCGGAGAAACGACGAACACCATGAAGCTTCTGGCAATTTGGATTTCCTTGCTCACTGAGTACATTTACCGCTTTCTGTATTTTCCTTGGTAATTTATTTTGATGCAACTTAAATTTAGCAGTTTTATCTTTCTGTGTTTTCAATTCTTTGTCATTTTAATTCAATGAAAGTTTAAATTTCTGTATTTACGATTTCCTGTTATTTAACATTTTGCAAATCTCGATTTCCTGTCATTTACTCTTCGTGCAATCTCGATTTCTTGTCATTTATATTTGCGCTGTTTTCGATTTCTTGCCATTTACAATTAATGCAAATTTGGGGTTTTCGCACTTTACATTTCCTCGCAATTTAATATTCCGTTTCTCGATTCGATACTTTTTACTGCTTTCGACATTTTGAAGATAAAATACTAAAAAATAGCATTTTGATAGTCTGTGACTTTCGATTCTCATACACATTTTCGATTGAAAATCAGACTGCTAGCCTAAGTAAGAAGAACTTGCGTGGGAGGATTTTTGATTAGGATCAAATCACCTTTAGAATCGAAATCGATCGAAATTCCACCAAGTAAACACATATATTTTTTTTTTATTGCAAAATAATATATATATATATATATGTTTAGTTGTGTATCTAAACAAGTTCAATAAAATTTAGATATTCTTCCTTATAACATAGGTTTTCCGAATCCCAGTCTTTAATTGGTTGAATTACATACAATTTTTTAAGTAAAAAAAAAATCATTTCAAGTATAATTTTTAAAAAATAAACTAAACTATATGCGTATCGCATGCTGTACCTATAAGGTCCAACATACTAAATATTATAGTTTCTTTAAGTACGTTTTAAGTTTTAGAGTCCTTCCATGTGTATAAAAGAAGTTATTTTAAAAAATAAATAAAACTTTAAAAAATATTTTCAGAGAAAAAAAAACTTACTTTAGTGATCTTTACTTTTCAAAAGGAACTAATAATATCTATTAGGGCATATATTAGTGCAAACAAATCCAAGAAAAATATCAATGAAAAAAAGTTTATGGGCTGTTCTTATATTGAAGGCCTTTCGAAGCCCACTAATTGACGACGCTGAGCTCAAGCTGGGTCTTTGGTTAGAGCCCAATACTTTCTCATGATTTGCTAGGGTTGCTATAAATTGCTGCAACATTAATCCTTCGTTTCTTCTTAGTCCTCTGCTACTTTGCAGCCGCAATCGGCTAGGGTTCGAGTCGGATAAGGGGTTAGAGTTCCGTTGAAGGGTTTAGGTTTTGTTGTTCAACATGAGGGCTAAGGTGATTTTATTTCTCCATCGTTTTTTTGTTTTTGCTATATTTATTATTTGATCCAGGTCTGATTGTAATATCTTCTTTCTCATTTTGTAGTGGAAGAAGAAGCGTATGAGGAGACTGAAAAGAAAGCGCCGAAAGATGAGACAGAGATCTAAGTAGTGCGTTAATTGTAGTTTGTTTCGTTTGGATTTTACAATTGCTCGTGTTATCAAACGGGAAATCCAGCAGCACTGGTATCCCCTTCTTATGTTTTGATATATTTTGTTGCCTTTAATTAGTTTATGCTTGTCTTATGAGTAAGAACTCAAGTGAGGATCAAACAGAATTTTTTATTTGCATTTCTGTTTTTCTTGCTATTATTTTGCTCATTCTACCTATAAAATGCCGCTGAATTTTGTAAGGGAGATTGCAACATATGTGAATTTACTTAATTAATCTTTCTATTAAAATATGTTAGTCCCAAGTTTAGTTTAACCTTAAAAATCATTCAATTCAGTTCTTTTGATGGTTAGAAAATTTATAGTTCTTAATTCAAAATGCTACATTGTTATTTTTAATTTCTTCTTGACTGTCTTTCTGAGTAGTAGAACCTTATCTGTTATATTATAGTATTTTAAATACCATTAAAGAAACATGGTTATAAACCGGTGTTTGGAAATCTTAGAGAAGATAAATTTTATTAAATGTGTACAAAATATTAGTTTGATTCTAAATATCTCAGAATTGCCATCTTACTAATTCCTTAAATTTTTTTATAGAGATAATAAGAGCATTCATATTAAAATAACAATACAATATGTTTTTGTTCATATATTCATTTAAATAGGAAATTGTAACTTTATTTTATATCCCACTTCTATAATTTTATTTCTATGCTAACATTTTTGAAAATGCAAAATATTATACATCAAATAGGTTTCATATAGGTTAGGGGGTTAGGTTAGAGGTATGGACGGTGTATTATTTTGTTTTGTAGTGCATTTTTCGTATTAGCCGTATTAGTGCGATAAAATAGAGTAAAGGTTTAAAAACAAATGATTACTCATATAATTTAGTCATGAAATGTTGATGAAACAATCTCTTTAATAAAAGAAAATAGTTTTTTTTTTTTCATAATGACTTTAAAAGTAAGGATAAATTATTTTTTTGAAAAGATAGTATAAGACATATTGTTAAGTAAAATTAAAAAAATGACTACTTATATAATTCAATGTTGAAATATTGATGAAACAACCTCAGTAATAAAATAAAATAGCTTAATTTTTTTTCATGTTTTGTATAGTCAATGCTATGACACATTCTTTAATTTATTTAACTATGAGATGAAGAAATATAAAATGTCTTGGAATTAAATTTGGATCACATGAAATATTTTCTTATAACCTATTTTATTTAGGTGTGTTGAGTAAATTGTGTTATGACATTAATAGGATGGTTTGGTGGTGGTGGTTAGAGAATCTTAATATATGAGTAAAAAAATGATAAACATTAATTTTATCTAATATTTTGTGCATAATAAAGATTAAATAAACTAGTTTATGATAGTAATAGTTATGAATAATATAATAATATTGATCAAAACACAATAGTGGTGATAGGACAATGATGTAATTAGTGTTACGATTATAATAAAGATTACTGTAACAAGTAAAATAGTAATTGTTATGATAATAATAAGGAAGAACATGATAGAAAATAATAATATATTTCAATGATAAAAATATTGTATAGTAAGTATTTTCTTATCTTTGGTCTATCAGTGTTGTATATTATTATTATTTTTTAATTTTTATATCCTATTTTATTTTTAAAAAATAAATATAGATTATAAATAGAATGAGAACAGTAATATATTAAAATAATAATAAATAATAATGTAACTGTTTGCTTATATTAACTATAATGGCTCAGTAAATATGAATCCTATCCTGTTGTGTATCTTTTAGATTTAGGTATGGTATAATTAATTTTATATGTACTTTAAAAAATAAAATAAAAAAATTATTTATAAGTTAAATTTAATTTATATATTTAATCTAAAAGCGATATTCAATACAATTTTTTTTTAATTATTTTAATTTGTAATTTTTTTTCATAAAAATGTTTATGCATTTAATTAATAAATCATTTTTAATATTATTTTCAATTTATGAAATAAGTATTCATCTTTAATCATCTTTCTATTTTAATTCATATTCACACGTTTTAAATTTTATTAAGGGTAATTAATTTATTATATTATCTAATTAATTTATTTATATCAAATTAATTAAATCAATTATAATATTTTTATTTATTTTTTCTTTCTTTTATACTAATTTTTTAATTAAAAGAACTTTACTTCTAATCTCCTCAATCCAAATAAACCATAAAAAGTATTTATTAATGAATAATAGAAAAAATTACTTGATTTAATTTAAAAAAAAAGTATAATTAATATTTTATAAAAATTAAAAATTAAATATTTATAAATATATAAAAACCAAAAGTAGATTGAAATGTTCTAGAAAAACAATAAGAATTACATACTCTTAAACTAGAGAGTGAGTTTGGTTATTTGTTTCAAATTTTTTTTACATGGAGATAACTTCTCTTTACTTAAGGATTTAAGTCTGGTCCGAAAGACTTTTCGAAAGGATTTAAGTCTCATGAATGGGCCAAACTATATGAAGTTAACTTATCATCGTCCCTTATGCTTCTGTTTTTATCCATTCATTGCGTATGTCTAACCAAAAGTATTGTTTGAATCTAAAACAACTATTATACAATATAAAATAATACTATGTAATACACTGTAATGTTAATTTAAATTTGAATTGTCTATTCATTTTGTAAATTATCAAAAAAAATATCATCCAAATCCTAAATTGGAAGCAAAACCCAATAATTAAAAATGAGATTGTTTTATTATCTATTCAACCTATACCGTCGTATAAATATTGGATTACTCATCTCATATAATAAAATATTGTATAGTGTTTTGCCATGAAAGTATTAAGATAGATAATTGCTATGATATAACTTTACTTCAATCCGGTATCATATCAGTCACTTGTTTTACGTGTTACTTTGTTTACCACTGATTTATTTAGTTAGAAAATTAGATGTTTATACAAATTATTAAATCTTGGAGCATTAGATCCCAATAAAACAAAAGCTGGGAAGATTCAATATCTGGGAGGCCAATATAACGACGATGGAGGAAAAGGTGGTCCGTACATTCCGTGTTGCCACAAAGCATCCATGTAATTTCTAACCTCGATCGCTATCATTTGCCGGACTATCCCAAGAAACTTTTCCTGATCCAGAATGTAATTCAGGTTCGATTCAAAATATTTTTCCTCTTCCTCCTGTCTATCTCCATCTGCATCTGATCTTTCCCCAGGCGGAGAGAGACTCAGCGACGTTGTAACGGGAATCGCTATGGACTTTTCTTTCCTTTCATTTACGCACTGTTTCTTGAAAGGATAGGAAGGGTCGAACGGGTCGAAGGGGTCGACGGGAGAGGGGTAGTTGGCGCTTGGCCACGCCGACGACGAGGATGGCTGCTCCGTCACGCAGAAGCGGCGGAGGCTAGAGTTCCAGCGATTCTTTATAGCGTTGTCGGAGCGGCCAGGGAGGAGGCGCGAGATGGTGGCCCACTTGTTCCCGTGAATGGCTCGCGCCTTGATGAGGACGTCGTCCTCCTCCGGCGTGAAGGGGCGGTGCTCCACGTCCGGACTCAGCTGGTTGATCCACCGCAGTCGGCAGGACTTGCTTGAGCGTCCCGGAATGCCTTTGCAGATGACGGACCATTTTTGCGCGCCGTGCTTCTTCACCAATTTCTCTAGCATCTCGTCCTCCTCAGGACTCCACGATCCCTTAACAGTACCCATAAACATGCCTTAAACCTGTTTGCGAAAATGGAACACGAAAGGTTAGGTTAGTGGGCGTTGTTCAGTTATTATAGTATTGTAATGTCATGTTATTATAATGGTTATATTTCGCGATTAGTTTTTCTGTTAGATAACTGAGAATAAGATTTAGTTGGAGAATCCTGAAAACTTACAAGTGTAACCGTTTTCAAATGTGGCCAATGGAAAAGATTTATGCTTCCAAGTGTTTTTTTGTTGGTGGTTTGGTAGTGGAAGTTAACAGGTAGGTTTATGAAGAGCGTGTGAGAGAATATTAATTAATATTGAGGAAGTTATTTATATAACAAATTCATATAACGTCTTTTCCAATAAACAATAGGAGGAAGGAAGTTGCGGTTTTATTTCTTATTAAGTTCGTTTTCCCTCGTTTCATAACGTATGAAATTGGTATTAAATTTGTGTTGTTTTTTGGATTTTAGTTGGGATTGGCATAAAGGAAAGGAAATTGGTTTAGTAAACGGAAGGATCTGCAAGTTTTCACTGCTCTTAGACATTCCATTCATTTCTTCGTTATTGCTGTTAATTTGTTCATTTAGTAGTTTATACCCTATGTATTCAAAATATATAATTAAGATATCTTATAATATTTAATAGTTTAGATATGCTATTATACAAAGCAAATTCATTTTCTATAATTACTTTTGTTATTCATAGATGAAAATTATATATATAAGGAGTAGAAAATATTTATAGAAAAATAAATTTGAGAGATAACTGAGTCAAATAGCAGAGTATTGTGGTATATTCGAGGAGTTTTCGTTATTCAGTATACTATAAATATCACATAAATTATTTATAAGTATTTTTAAAATAAAATTTAAATTTTTTACATTATAACTAAAATGGACTAATTTAACTAATTTTATTAGCCTTCATGAATTAAATATATGTTTAGTAGAAATAAGACCTGAAACAATATTATTTTCTTGGAAGAATTAAATATCTATTTGTGAAAAACTATTAATATATCAAAAATTTCAAACAATTTTTTAACAGATAAGAATAGATTAATTAATTCAATCTAATATTAATATAGATTAAACTAATCCCATCCATCCATTTTTATCGTCCTAAATTGCTGTGATAAATTTGATTGGATGCATGGAAGTTGATTTTCATTTTATTTTCTGTATATTACATAATTTCTTATATTTTCTTAAATATTTTTTTTATCATTGAAAAATGTGCTTACAGATTGGACTGGAAGGTGCTTACATATTATGCACCACAACAACTCAAACCATCAACAGTACCTACCTAACTACCAACAAACTATCCTAGTTTGTTAATATAGAATTTTTTTGGTGGTCTTTTAAATATATAAAATAATAACCAAATATGTATTTTTTTTATCATATTTTCATCTTTTAAAGTTTTAACAAATTAATTTATTGGTCTAAATCGTTTATTCAATAATGAAACGGAAGCTCAATTAACTCAATAAAAGCACAAAATAAAATAACAAAAGTGCATTTTGAAAAACGGCAATGTAAGAGAACTATTACATATAACAACGAAATTATCCCAATCTAATCTCTTACTGAATGACTGTTTTGTGGACTTTATATTCATAAAACATTCAAGAGAACAACACATTGCAACAGTAGATTATTATAAATCATTTTAAAAGGAAAATTGTGTACTTTGCTTTTGTTTAACAGTGATCTAATTATGGGCGTGGTCCTTATCTACAATGCTATCACTGGATATTTCTGCATCTCATAAATTATCTGTGCTTCTGCTTACAAAGAAGCAGAGCATAAAGGGTCCCACATTAAGGAACAACTTGCATCACAATCAAGAATACGTGTCAACATTTCATGCATAAATCGGTTGAAAATATCACATGCAGTATAATTTAAGAATGAAATAGTACTGCAAATCTCATGTTCATAACTAAGTAGTATATATTATTGAGGGATAGTTATTCATGTCATGAGTCAATATTTTTAAGTTGAAATAGATCCAGATTAATGCTCAAGTTATATTGACTGTTAGGTATGTCGGATCATCTTAAATTTTTCAATTTGTTGGAGGATATTCTTAGTTTAATTTTTCTTTTTACCAAATTTAGAAAGCTAGCAAGATTTTCCCTCTTTTTTTTTCCTTGTTGATCTTGGAAAGCTCTTGTTTCTAATTTGGAATTAACATAGTAAATAATCTTTGAATATGCTTAACCAACTTTTTTTTTTAATTTTTGTGTAGAACACAATAATTTTATGGAACATATACATTCAATCAAGAATTAAGAAGTGATTTGGTGAGATGTTGATATCTAATTAAGAGATTGATGTCTTTGAAAATATATACTTTTTTCTTCCAATAGATGTATGAAGGTGAGACTGAACTCTTGATCACACTTCAAAAAAGTTATATATGGATCATGTCATTATTTTTCATGTAACTTATTATAACTGGAGACACAAACTAACACTTAGGTTTCCTTGTATTATATCTTACGAAAAACAAATGTTGAAAAATGAAACTAAATAATTTCACGTTGACACAACCCCTCCTAAGAATAAAAAAAGAAAAAAGAAAATTGCAATAATGAATTATGATTGTCCGTAATGAGAAGGCAAGAAGAACCTCTGCCTCTTACTTCTGGTGGGACAATTAGTTGCCACAGATAAGGAAGCAATTTTGTTCACAGCTGATTTAAGTGATTGTTTGAGGGTGCTAAGGCAAACACTACTCTCTTCACTATCCTTTGTGCAAAGAACCAATATGCTTTTGATTCTGCCACCCACACTGGCTATGTCAGCCTTAACTGCTGTGAGTCTCAACCCTTTGAGGACTTGGATGAGCTCAGGGAACACTTCTGGTCGATCATCACAGCAAACAGAAGCTTTGATTATGATGTTTTCCTTGAATATATTCACTTTTGTGTAGCTTTCATCCTGAGCTTGGTGGAAGTCAATTGTTACTTCATCAGTTTCAGTTGGAACAGTGATGGCTTTGCTCACATCTATGGCTTTTCGCTTTAGATCTTTCACATGGTCTACGACACTCCCTAGTAATGCTGCTTTGTCCATCTGCAACCACACAGTTTTACCCCTTATAGTTTCTTTCTGATAAAGATATAAGGGATGCTAGTGGAACTGAAATCTATGGCCTATCATACACCCTAGTAAAGCTATTCATTCATGCTGTAATACTAAAATGGGATTTTATTTGAAACTGAAATCTATATCATCCATCATACAACCTAGTAAAGCTATTCATGTTATGATTTTCTTAGTTTCTTTCTCAACTAAAGATGGGAAGTCGGTGGAATTGAAATCTATATGACCTGTCATACAACCTAGTAAAGCTATTCATGTAATTGAAAGTGACTATGCTATCTAAAAGAGACAATGAAACGCCACAAATTTAGAGTGAATCGAATCTGATTTTTATTTAACTCAAGGTATTTCAAACTAGAACTTAAAAGATTAGAATTCATTTGAAAGATTGAATTCTTCATCCAAATACTATTTTATATAGATAAACTTGAAGATCAAACTTCTCCGATCGCATATTTAATTATCTACCAATCATATCATATATTATTTTGTTACACAGAATCTGATTTAATTTACCTTAATGATACCCTATACATGATAGAGTAGGAAATTCTAGTTCCACTTTTTTGCTTCTTGTCTTAAACAGTATGGAAACTTTTTAAAGAAATAGTATACTTGAAAGGAGTAACTGTTCCACTTAGTAAAAGAGACACATGATGTTTTTATTTTTCTTTTACCTTATCAGACTTGGGAATGAGTTTTCTGAGAGTTGCAAGCTGTGCATTGATCCTGTCCCTGCGCCTTTTCTCTGCTTGACTGTGACTCTTTGAAGCACTTGCAGCTCTATCTTCTGCAATGGTTGCGGGCCACAAAGGGAACTCACTAAACTGAAGAGAGGCAGGGTCAGAAGCAAGAGGGAGTGTTTGAGCTGTTGGAACTGAAAAAGGGGATGATTGATCACTGTTTGGTGCAGAGATGCACTGAGCCACGTTGGTGGCAAGAGGCCACCCAGAATAGTAGTAACTTCCCATATGCACAATTAGAAACCATTCTAGTGCTTGTGCCTGGCTTTGTGAGCTTTTTATTTCCCATTCAATGCCACTGTTTGCTTAATGGGCGATCTTCTTCTTATCTTTATGGTGATTGGTGTGATATGCAATGACCTTTAATGGGGTCAGATGAAAATAGTTTTTGGCCGTATGCGCCTGTCACTTCACCTAGAAAATTTTCTCCCTAATAAATCTCACAACACTTTGTAAAGAATCTCAAGTTTGAGAAGAGAAAAAAGGAAGAGCCAAAATAAAAAGCAAGAGGGTGGCATGGCCCAACAAACAGGCTTATCTTAATGAGTATCCGTGCTGACTAAGAATTTGAAGCAGAAATGAAATAGTACCTTGCAATTGGACTCGGGAACCACTGTGTAGAATTTTGGAATCGCTTGACCTAGTAACAGTAACTGATGTAGTGGATGCAAGAACAGTATCTTATTCTCCTAAATGTACATAGCCATAAAGTTTTTTGTCTGCTCTGGCTCTAATTATAACCATTTGGGCTATTACTGTCCTGAACCTAGATATTTAATTTATGCATAAAGATAGATATAATGATCCAATTTCTGGCGATATATTAAAGAACAACATTATCTACCAATCATGTCAAAATTTTAACGTCACAAGCCTTTGCTGTTAAAAATAAAAAATTCTGCTATTTTTAACCTTAGACTAGGACATATGATACCGATAAAACGCTCAATCATTGGTTTAATTTCAAGAGTGATATGCTACTTCATTAAGGGCTTCCTCGTTGAATTTCAACTTGGTTTTTCAGCACAGAAGTTACGGTACTATCATATACAGTCCCAACCAAGGTTTTGGTCCTTGCCATGATGAGGAAGATGAAAAAGGTGACTGAAAGAGAACATTTGTACACAAAAAAGAACGCTTGATTTGCTCGTACAATTAGACAAATGTGTGATGTAATAACAACAGTGATAAAACGGATTGTCCATTGAGTTTAAGACAACTCGTGGGCTTATTTTACCTCTATTTTTTCTGACTAATAAGTGATAGATTGAAAAACAGTCTCGTGCTATGTTGAAACAGTTGGCATAGACTAGTTTTGAGAACTACAGTGCAAACATAAATCAAAGTAGTATTAGTTAATTACAGGTATTCGATTAGTCTTTAAATAACAAGAAATCTCTCCAGCATGAGAAGTGTTATCTACCAAAGGAAAAAAACAAAACTATGTGAAAACAAACTACAGATCTCTGTATATTGGACAAACAAGTGGAGTTTGTCCATTTATGCATGCATCCAGAAGAGGGTTAATTACTTGATTTCTTTCAATGGTGAATTTTCTCATTTATATTGATTGAAAGGTGGAACTTCAAAGCCTGCCACTGAGTAAAAGCGGCTTATTTTGTACACTTTAATGGCACTCTGATTGAAAAGCTTCACATAGTGTGTCTCCAGCACAAGCTAGCAAACAAAGGAAGCTTCAATTACAATCACTGGAGGGTCCCATTTTCCCTCACAATTTGTAACTCATAATAAAGCACCTTAAAGAGTGATACGACTACTGATCCAACCACTCACTTTGTTAGCCTCTATTATCTCTCATACAATTTGTGTGGTTTCTTCTCATTCCGTATTTTTCTTTCCCTTCAATCTCTTTCCTTGTTTCTTTTCTTCCCCCTCACCCCATGTTATTTTATCTGATCGAAATTTCAGGCTTTTGGGTCCCATAATCTCAAAACATATCTCCAATATTTATCTCTCTCTCTATATATCATAGCCAAAGTGAGGGCATCACGATGAAAATGTGGCAAACCAAAATGATCAAAGTGAGATGGCACGTCTTTGTTTGTTTCAAGCAATGGAATGATGAGAAATAAAGCATTATAGACACAGAAGCCAATTAAGGTTGGAAGCCTATGCATTCGTCCTTGTCCCTCTGGCATAGAAAGGTTAAATAATAGAAAGATAAGGTGCAATCATGGATTCGCAATAAATGCATGCCTCTATGGAGAGTAATTATTAGTTGACGGCATAAAAATAAATGGGTAAGGCAGAGAGATACATTGGATGCAGCGGAAAAAGATAGAAATAATAATGTGATTGCAAATGAGAGGTAAAAAAATCATTTGATTCTACTTTATCCTAAAATTCGATATATATATATATATATATCATTCAAGTCGGTGTTTTTTGTACTTTAACTTTTCCTCTCTTTTTAGTCTCTGCACAGTATCACTATTACATATGTTTGATATTTTTAAGTGAAAAGGATCAGAGGGAAGTGAAATTTTTCAAAGAAAGGGAAGGATATGCAGGGGAGTTACTTTTCTTTGTTTGAATGTCATGTACTGTTTAAAAGATAAGTAAGATATATTAGATGTAAATATATGCATTGCATGTCCTGCAAAATTTAATTATCACCTCAAGAATTAAGATAACGATTATTATTTTTTTCAGAAATGTTGAAGATGTTAGCATACATTTCAGTGATGTTTTCAGGTTATTTGGATGGAAATATTGTTTTCTCAACAACAAACTTTACATTGAAAAATTAGACTCAGGCCAACTATGGTTAAAATCTTTAGAAATAACACAATATTTTGCTTGTCGTGCAAAATTTTCACTTACATGTAGGCAAGACAAGGTTTTGGTAAGATAAACGTGTGTATTCTAAACCCTACACCCTAAAACATCTGTCAAGAAAAGACATGCAGAATTGTTGGTCATTCTAATAGATGCCTAGAATGGTAGATTAATGAGATCAAGTCAATGCCTATGACTTGGAATGGCAAATCAAGTTTTTAGTTTTATCTCCATAACCCGATGATGTTGAAAACAGTAACAAAGGAATTTGAATATTTTCACATACATAATGTCAGAAAATAGCAATACAGTTTTATTAATTAAAATTTATTGATTAAGTAAGTTATGGGACTCAATCATGTTAAACTTGTTATTTATACACTAAAAATCTATTACAAACTGAGTTTTGTTGTTTGGATTGACATCAATGACTTTTAGTCATTAGGAATGACAATTCTATTAAAAAAGTTCATATAAAATATTCCTAAAGAAGATAATATATTCATAACCATCAAAATAAAAATAATTTAAAAATAATATTATATTATTAAAGTTGTGGAAGAGTTATTTACAATGAGAAGGGTAATGATGATGATATAACATCAACTCTGTCTCATATCCGCACATTTTATGCATAATGATTGAATGAGGATGTTTTGTACACATTTGTAATGATATATTTTATTAAGTACTAATTTTTTATGCATAAATACAAGCAAAGCAGAGGATAAACTATAAATAAATTTAATTATTAAAAGGTAATATTGATTATTGAGTTTCAAAAAATCATTTTTGTATTTTATTGCTAAATTTAACCAAGCTTGATAATTAGAATACTGATGTTTGAAAATATTATGTATTAAATTTTGATTATGACTTTATGTTTGAATTACATAAAAATAAAATTTCAATTTAGTTGTAATATTTTTGTTTAGAATTTTTTTGTATTTTTTTTTTACTTTACACATGCTTAAAGTGTATGTAAAGATTGTATAAGTACTCAACAGATAAGAAATTTAAAATTACTCGTGTTAGATTTAAATAATTACAATTTTTTTTCAGATACGTAAGGATGAGTAATATAGTACTTACAAATTGTCATTCTCGCCATTAACAGCAGTAAAGTAGATACATAAAAATGTTGACCTGATTGTCACTAAAATACAATGACGTAAGTTAAGGTTTACCACAAAGATTATTTGATTTTGGGAAAAAGAAACTAATACATGCCATCAACACTAATTATCATGGAGAGTGATAATGTGTATATTTCTAACTTATTGGGATAAACACATTCACATAAGTACCATAAGGTGTTGATAGGACCAGTGGCGATGGTAGGATTTAGATTTAAGGTGATCAAGACTAAATACCTTTTCTCTTTCTCTCAGGGTGCCATAAAATGTTTAGATAAAATATTTAAAGGAAGTTAAAAAAAAAACATATATATATATATATATAAACAAAATAATAAATTTAAATATATTGAATTTACTTAAAAGGCATTGTACTAGTTTTCCCATACATTCTAAGGCTTATTCCCAAGACGAGTTTAACTCTCAAAGAACCAAATAAATGCTGTCAAAGATTGGATTGAATTTATTTTTACGATTAAAAACTCACTTGATCTAATCGAATTTATTTTATTTCTATAAATAAGGTCGAATTCATTTTCCGTAAAAGTAAACAGATCAATCAAATGCTTCAAAATGGAAAAGAAATTAAGTTCATGGAGAAAATCACGATCTTGTATGCATAAACTTGGATTTTCCTTTCGATACATTCACTGCATTTACAATACACAAGTGCAATAAAAGATTATCCAATGTTTTCCCTTAATTTCGAAGTGGTTTATCTCATAAATTTCACTAAACAATTTCTTGATTTATTTGTTGGTACAAATTGTGATAGATGCACTTTGTTGTGTAAGTATCATATGCGTGCTTTATTTATCTAAGCAATATTTTGTGTAAGCTACGCTCATATTTTTAATTTTCTAAAATCGAGGGTATAAGGGAGTAGAGATATCAGCACAGTTTCAGTACATATACTTGCATGAACTAATAGACTTCGTAGGATTGGGAATCATACTAAACTTGCAATGAACTAATAGACTTCGTAGGATTGGGAATCATACTAAACTTGCAAGATGCACACTGTCAAAGTTCAGACTAAAGTTTCGTGATATTGGTTCAGTTCCCTTGACATCGTTAAAATCTCACTTGATGAACAATTCACGAAGAGATCCCCTGATGCCTAATCCAGTTGAATGGCTAGAACTAGGCAAGTCTTGTGACAACTCCATGTAACTTTGCCTAGAAGTACTGAAAAAAGTTTTTCTAGAATCAAGCGAACAAGGATTTTTCTAGAAAGAAGTCTGTCCTTGAAGGGAGTGATCAAAACTTCTCCATATACAAAGCATATACGGGCCACGCATTTCATTGGATGGAAATAATTACTAATATAGGTGGCCTTACTGGGGGGCTGATATATGGCAGGGTACAAGAGAAGAAGCACTCACTATTGCAGTATTATAAAAACAATGAGCTTTGGGAACAAAAATGTGTTGATTCATCATTATTGGGATTAAGGTGAAATCAAATCACGATAAACTGAAAACAATATGCATATGAAGAAACAGTATGCCAACAAGATTTAATTAGGTAGCTTCCACAACTAAGAAGTGCGGAAATCTAGGCTTTGACATGCACGATCAAGCTGGCTGTTCAGGTCGGTAAATTTCATATATACTAGGGAGTAATTCAATTTTTGTTTTATCTACCTAAAGACTAACTCATTTAATACAAGAAAAATGTTAGAATACAGAAATTTATGGTTAGCTCGAACCAGCACAGCTCAAAAAATGCCTCTCAACTACAACCCAGGAAAAACAATAAACTATAATGACACAATCTAAACAGAAACTTAACATTATTTTAACTTGGAATCTCCCAGCGCCACCAGAAGCAAAGAAAGAATGGTGCATCCAAATCACACAAGATATTCTATGCAAAACTTAGAAGTTCCTATATCGCTCTTCGTAGGGGCCGAGTTCAGGATAATACTTGCCACCGTGGCGTACATGTCAATAACTACTTCCCATGGGTGGCATGCCATAAGGAGGCATTGGGGGCATCCCAAGTCCACCCATTGGAGGGGGAGGAGCAAAGCCTCCTCCCATACCTCCTGGGCCTCCCATTCCAGGCATTGGTGGTGCAGGCAAAGCAAGAGGCAACAATTGAGCATACATGTTCTGCAACAGAAAGCAAATACATTTCTGAACCGTCAAACTGAGATAAAAGAGGAAAAAGAAAGGATTTATCTACACCAAACATTTCTGAACCGTCAAACTGCTGAGATAAAATGGTCACCATTACTACCTGTTGCGCAACTACATCCTTTTCTTCTTGCTCTTTAGCCTTCACTTCGTTTTGTGCTTCAATTTTGTCCTTCACTAGCTCATCGACTTTGCCTGTGTACTCACGAATAAACTACAATAGGAAAAAAAACGAAGATTTGAGAAACCTCTGGATATGATGAAAGGCTGAAGACAATAACTGCATTGGTAAACCAAGAGTTGCTCCCATAACTGGGTAATATCGCAAGTACATAAGACCAACCACAATATTCACAAGTTAAGCACCACTACCGGTGCATTTGGGAAAACTTTTAATTAAGTATTAAGTACTCATAAATAAGTTTAGTTGAACAAGTACTTATAATGTAAGTGACTATGTAAATTGGTTTTACAATAGAGGCGGAAGTAAGATTAAATTGTCTCTGCATAAAATTATTTCAAAGGGATTGATTATGATTGCAACCCATAAACTATTAGACTTTGCTAAGACAATCAAATTCACTCCTGAATAGCCGGGATGATTCTCATGGAAATTGGGGAGAGAGAGAAACAATATCCAATAATGTACTTAATATCCAAAGATTTATCTAAAAATAACAAATATGACAACTGAATTATAGCCAAGGTTATCAAATGGAGATAAATCATAAATAGTGAAGGTAATTTTTAAATTATGAATCATAATTTGTACAAGTTGTAAGATTAAGAGACAATGATAAGAAATTGCTACAATTCATTCATGTATTCTAAGATTTAAAGTCATTTTAAATCTTATTGTATAAATCGATGGCTAGTTGAATCATATCAAATAGTGAATCGTAATATTTTAAATACAAGTAATAAAATTAGCAGCATAAAATAAAAGCAAACCTGCAATAGATATGGGAAGGCAAAGTCAATCATATTGTGCATCCAAGCTAGTTCAAGAACAATGTCTGCCCGGATCAAATCATAGCAAACAAATAGACATGAGGCAAAACATTCCTTCTTTCCCTGTGCATATGAAAAGAAAAATTAGAAATCTCAATTGTATGCACATAATAACTAAACTGAAATACTATCATTATTCCGTAAGGACGAACAAAAAGGGTTGAATCCTTTTTTGTAAGACTAACATGCTCTGGCTGAACAAACAGGCACTGGGCTTGGACAAAATGAAAATACTAATAACTCTTGAAATAAAATAATATCCATCCTTGACATGGGATTGCACATGCTACAGGCAACACCATTAGTTTGCAATAACCATTGTTGTGAAGAAGGATGCAGAGTAACTATGAATGCGTAGAAATGTACAAAGCATGATGTTATAATTATTAAGAAAAACACATTATCCAAGAATAATAAAAAACCTAATTAAATAAGATATTGCAATACATGAATTATACATGCAATTTGAAACTGAATTCAGTACCTGATCAATGAAATAAACAAGTAACTCCTCAGCAAGTTCACGCTCTCCAGATTGTGAGGCTGTCTCCATGGCATCTTTGTATAGGTTATCCTTCTTTGACAAAGCAATAGACTGCTTCCACCTACCTGCCTTCTTGTAAATATAAGCAGCAACTCGTCTCATCTCAAGAAGCTCATGCTTTTCAATCTGCATCATCAAAAACAATTTATAAGGTTTCGACAATTGACACCAAAAAATGGTAAAAATTAAGGTGAATGCAGATCACCTTTTGGGCAAGGCCTATTTGATCAAAGTTATCATACAAATCAATTGATTCGCGCAATCTATCATAATCTTCCTCCTCAACATATATCTCATTCAATGCTTCATTAACAGCAGATACATTGCTGCTTTGAACTGCAATCATGTATGGTTTCACAAGACGGAGGTGACCAGCCTACAGCATATTAAAGGGAAATTGACCGTTAGTGTTATGGAAAAAAACAACTAATATCTAAGAAGTTTTTGCCACTATTAGTCCTACCTTCCGCATGATGTCAACAACACGTGCATGATCCACACGAAGTGCAAGGACATTCAGAACATCATTTATAAGGTCTGGATGCTCTTCCAAGTAGAAGTGAACAGCCTTGTAATATAATTCCACGTTAGCAACTTTAACAACAACGTCTTTGAATTGCATGTGATCCCATGCTTCAGGAGAATGGTTCATGATGGTAGTTGCAGCATTATCAAACTCATCATATTGTATATACAGATAGGTCAATTCTTTCCAGTGCTGTTGTTCATCACAAGCTCTTATGAGTTTAGGAATATTGAGCCTAGTTGAAAATAGTTTGATATGCTCCATAAGCTTCTCAGGGCGGTATCTAGCATACAGAACTCCTAGTTCAGTAAAGATGCCCATATGAGCCCTTTCTAACCCTAAACCACTCTCCATGAGAGATATTAGCTCATTGAAGCAACCTCTATTTTGGTAATATTCACTAACTTCTTCCAAGTCATCCACCTATAAAATTAATGAAAAAAAAAGTTAACACAATAGGCATTGGAAATTCAATAAGATCACTACCAGCATTATAACAAGCACAACACCCTTCGAATCATAAATTATGTGCATTCACATGTTCACTACATACTTCTAGGAAAATCATTTCACCATCACATACTGAAGAAACGGATCATGAAACCCATCAGAAATTAACAATTTTTCCTATATATTTGATACACACAGAGTTCATAGAAAAACTGAAATAAATATTACCTGAATAATAATGTTGAGTCCACAAATCTGGGCCAAACGAAACTCCTCCGCATCAACACAAGCAAAGCAAACTTCCTTCCAGGTCTTTGAGCTGTTAGCTTTCCTTGCTGCATCAACAGCACCTTGAAACTGTTTTAATTTGACCAGTGTGATGGCTAACTTGGCCCAGTTAGATATAAAAGCAAATATGATTTTGGCAGCCTCATATAATGCTTCATCATACAATCGGTCACCAACATTTTGAAGATTGGCAACATTTGGCATAAGAATGAACTCCTCAATGTCACTTAGCCTATCAATCTTTGCATATGCATAAATGAGCTCACTGTCAACCTTGGGTTCTTTCGCTTTCTGCCTTACCATCAACAAGTACTTCACCAAGTCATGGTAAACATTGGCATCTTCAGCAGCACGAATAACATCTAAAAATTGTGTTGCATCATCTGCTCGTATAAATGACTCGATTGCATCACTTACTAACCCGTCCCTGAGTTGAGCCTTGGCCACCTGACTCCAAACAGCATCTTCTTCAACTCTGAAAGCAAACTCCACAGCTCTATCAATGCTATGAATATTATCAAGCAACACATTGACTGCTTGAACATTCAAGTTGAACTTCTTAAAAATGGCAAAAGCTTCCTCATATAACAGTGCTTCTACAGCCATTTCTCCAACTGCGGGCCCATCAAAATTATCCAATCTATTAACATAATCCATAACTCTGGATGGATCAGCCTTTATTGCCGTCAAAATAAGAAGATTCTGCAAATTAAAGTTCCCACTGAATGCAGAATTCTGAAGCACAATCTTCTCAAGAAGTTCAATCAATTCATGAGGCAGGTCAGCTGTCATGAAAGCCTTAACAGCTGCAGAAACTTGCTCAGGGCTTGAGCTTTCAGGCAAAGCAGTAGATACAACCTGATCAATAAGTTGCCTTCTATACTCATTATCAGGATCAAGAACTTTAGCCCACAGATCACCATCCATTCTCTCAACAACATATCTGTCACCACAATATAAGCATGTGAACATTGGACCCAAGAATATTAATTTGGTGGATTAAGGATAGGTCTTTTAATGTGAGGGAGTGTAATTTAGAGTATAAGTGCAATTATAACCAACCATTTATTGGAAAATCAGAATGTGATGCATACAAGTACAATACGACAAACATTGAAGTTGTAACAATTTTAACCATTGGTCTTCTAATTAATGTTTGTAACTACACTCTATTCTTCAAAGTACACAATCACATTTTGCAGGAGCCAATATACCTTGCTTGCAGTTTGAACAAAGAATTTTTGTTGGTAACATTGATGAGTTCATCATCACATTGTCCCCGCCGATAAGCTACAACAGCTAAGGTGGGGTCACGTTTCTCACAGTACTTGCCCACAACTCGAGAATCATAGTATGGGTTGGTTGTGAGGAAATGTTCTGGGTTGTTGTTGCTATCAATGATAATTTTACCCAGAGCATTGTGAACGTGTACATCCTGGCTTCCCTCGCTTACAAGATGTTCCAAGAACTGTGTGAGCAAACGAAGCCGATTCCTGCATATCAAATAACGGCACAGGATAAATAAGAAACGTGAATGTGAAGCAGCAGGACATAGGCAAAGGACAAACACCACCTCTTCTCGCATTCCTCCACAAGGGGCTCCACTGGCAGTAACGAACGTACGGAAAGAATCAAGCCTTTGATAAAATCTTCAGGGCATTCATCATCCAGCAGCTGCCCTACAACTAAAGGTGCATTCCCAGGGTTCACCTGTGTAGAAAAGCACAAAATTTTACATAGGCAGAGAGAAAGAGAGTAGATAGCACTCGAGAGATAATCAAGGTTACTATTATACCTTCTGAACATAACCTTCAATGTAGCGAAGCATATTGTTAGTGTATAAATAATGTGTTAGATCTGGAACAAATCCAAATCGATCACAAACATTTATCAAAGGCCGTGCATCTGGAAGCTTAGCCTCCATCAGAAAGTTTTTGGTTTTTTCAGCATCATAGAAATTTGATTCTCTTGTCACGCGCTCAACCTCCTTGATTTGACCAGTCTTTGCTGCAGCCTCAATGTACTTAAAGTGAATGTCAGGATCCTCACTGTTCCATATTATTTAGAAAACATAGATCAGCAGAACTAAATTGGAAAACATCTCAATTATAAATGAGGTCAATTTCCAACAGATAAAAAAACAGGTTTTTTTTTTCAAATGAAAGAATAACCTGGAGCTCAAGTATGATCCAAGGAAAAAGTACAGTCCCTCATATGACCTAAACTGCTCAAAAATTTTGATGCAGGCATCAACACCCAATTGTTCACAATATTCTTTAGCAACCTGAACACACATAAGAAAGCCTTGTCAACATTGTTGGTAAGTTCCAGGTTATAGAAGATAATGACCGCCATACCTGCACAATTATCTGAAGGTTCCCCCTAAGATTGGCCAGCAGTAAGTCTTTCATGCACTCTAATGCCCATTCTCGTGACAGTGTACCAAAAAACTCTACGAGTGACTGAAACAACCACGTAATAAATAAGTATTTTAAAAGCTCACATGGAGAATTTTAACCCAAAAATAGATTAAAAGCAGAATAGCATACAAACCTGAGGTTCAATTGCATGTGTATTAACAATCACACGTTTTATATCTGGTAACTCTGTGTAATGCTGCAACAGGAATAATGCAATCAACAAGGTTTGACTTTAAGATTAACACAGAAAGCGCCAGAATAGAACACATTAGGAGAGTTCTTACTTGCAAAGCTCGCACATAAAGGCCAGCTTTTTCACAAAGTTGGGCAATACGAGGACGGTCATAATGGCTGAACATGCCATTAGCCAAGATTGCATCAGCAACATTGGGGAAAGTCACCAGATTTATCTCTAACACCTGAACAGCACAAAATTGTATCACTTCAGAGAAAGAATTATCACAGTAAAAAAAACCCAAATAGATAGAAACAAAGGCAGCACCTTTGTCTGAAGGAACCCATGTTCTGGTAAGTTTGGTTTTAAAACATCAAGGAGAAAAGCTGTTGCCTCTCGGATCAGATTTCTCTGAGAAGAAAGTAACCAAAATGAGAATTAACAACAATTTCAAGAACCATTCAGTACTAAATCAATGACTATAAAGCTAAAATATCACATTAAATAATCATCATGATTGCCTAATCACAACAAGTAATCAACCTGAAGAAAAAGATCAGTTATAGTATTGTAATCAACTGGGCTACCTCCCTCCATTTGAGACATCATTAATGCAAAATTAACAGCACCCTGCAAGTCAAAATAAAAATGGTAACTGTCAGCAGACATTGTCAACTAGATGTATGTTCAGAACACAGTTACCACACATCTAACAAGGAGGCAGACAATAAAGGAGAAACAAAGAAATGGTTCATGTTCGACTAAAAGAATTATATAATGTGAACTGCAGAGGTCTCTCTCACACCTGAGGATCTGTCCGGAGAATTGTTTGCAGAAGGAAGAGGTAGTCAGGTGTGTATCCAACCTATAGCAAGAAACAAAAGTAACACAATTTTCAGGACAAATGTTGGCAGAAAATGAAAAGACAATTCATGTAATGCTATTTATACAGGCTGACAAAATGTTATGCATGCTATAGTAGCATTTAATAATTCTATGAATTAAACATGGATGCTCCTTGATGAAATAAACAAGCACCTGTTTAGAATATATCAGAATTTTGTCAAACTCCCTCCTCTCAGCAAACGCTGCAACAACTTTTGGAGTAGCTCGGGCTTTGATATATATTTTTAAAGCAAGATCATTGTCAACAGTCTACAAGGGAGCATGAGCATAAATATTAATAGAATATAACATTTCAGAATAAACCAATTAGATGAGAATCAGCACCCTATTTTGGCAGACAATTAGAAAGATAGAACACAAACAACGTACTCCATCTGAATTCAATTATAAACAAATTAAACTACTTTCGAACTTATTAAAAATAGTACTTAAATTCAATTAATATTCTTGTATTTTATAATAAAGACATATTTCCTAAATTACCCTCAATTATTTTCATTGAGAATGGGGCTAAGATTTACATATAAGGGTATTTTTGAACTAGTAGCATTAAATAAGTTAGGGAATTCGAATTTGCTTATATTTCAGTCCATCAAACATGACCATTATTTTGCTTATATTTTAGTTCAGAGGGAGTAATAACTAACAGAATAATATTCAATTCTTCAAATTTTTAATGCAACCTAACCTTAACAAGATCTCCTAGCTCCTCACTGCATTCAAGCTTATCCTCTGCCAACCAATTCTCCAAAAGATTTTTCTTGTTCTGGTTCACAACCAACCGTGACAATTCTAATGATTCAAAGGAATTCAGCTTTCCCCTAGTTAAAAGTGTTCCAAAATACTGCAACAGTGGAGGAGTTTGCCCAGCTTGCACAGGAACACTCTGCCAAGTAAAGGCAAATAGTAAACAACCAGAAAACAAAACTCTGTAAATGAAGTAGGGGAAAAAAAGAGAAATATATCAAATAGCAACATCCTATCAAGAAACCTGAAATTTTGCAACTGTGTCCGGAGTTCGAAGGATTCCTTGGGGAGATTCAGCTGCGAGCTCCGCAGCTTCTTTATATTTGGTTTGGGCAAACAGTTCATGAAAACGTTCCACTACCTGTAATTTCAACAAGTATGAATATCATATCCATGAATAAAAGAACCAAAAGTACAATAATAAGAGTGAGCATTTATTAAGATGTAAAACATGGAACAATCCGATAATCAACATTAAATGCTTTAGAAATATATATTTGAAAGAGAAAGGGATTAAACCATGAAAATTGCATCGATGAAGTAAAAGCCTAAAGAAGCAACAGATCAACTGCATCATGAAGGTCACTCACATACCTCCTCCCTAGACTTGAGCATAAATCTTTATCAAAATTAGAATCTCTAAAATAAAAGGTTAACCGTTCAACACAAATATGCAACAAGAAACAGTGAGGAAAAGAAATGGCTGTCAAACACTTATGAAATAACTTGAACTAGTATCTGCTAAAAGGAAGAATAATTACTCATTGAAACATTGCAAGCTTGTAACCAGACTTCATGCATGTAAGCATTGAGAAGTTGAATGAAACCCCAAGAGATCAATTCACAATGAATCCAAATTCTCTGGATCTCATTGATAACACACCCTTGAAGAAATATTATTATTAAAATTGAGTTCTACACAATTGACATACCAGTTTCTCAGCACCAGGTAGATTTCCTCTTTTGGCAAGACTAACCGCTAACTCCAAATTGTTCAACTGTTACAACAACCAGATGTAATTTTGTAAAAATACCATTGCATACCCTAATTTACAGCAAAAAAAGTAACAAGGTCAGAAACATACTTGACCACTGACAAAATTCACAATGGTTTGTTCATTAACAGTAGCCAATAAGACCTGGCCTCTCCTGTTAATAGCATAAAAGCCTCCCACAGATGTAGCTTCTGAGGTCAAAAATATAGGATCTGGACTGATTCTGTTCCTGTATATAGCAGTAGCTGTCTCCAAATCATAGACAAATAGTAGGCCAAGTTTTGTAATCACATAAATCAAATTGTATTTGTGAGATATCTGCCAAAAAAAAAAGTAGGGATCAAATATCTACACTGTTTATAAAATGAACAAGTACTAGCAACTTATGTACCTGCATGGAAACTGGAAAATCATCAGCAAAATCAGGGGGGAAGAAAAGATCTGCTTGCTTCTTTGTAAATGGTGGCCTCCCTGCCAACAAGTTTGAAAACTTCGTCATCGACCAACTATTTCGAAAGCTTAAGTTGTTAGGTGAAGTGAGGATGCGTGAGTAATTTCATATTGCGTTTTCAACATGCCCCCTTGTGCTAGAGTCTTTTGGGCTTGAAGCATGGATAATGAACAGGCCCCACTATCTTGTGCTGATTTTCAACTTTTTCTTAGAAGAATGGGGACAGAAAGGATAGAACTCAAAACCATTTTATTATAGAGGCTCAGATAAATATCCCAAAAGCTTAAGCCATCTCGACCAACTTGAGCTCAAGAAGGATGATCAATTCAATCACAGGTGATACAATAATGCACACAGTTAAATTTCTTGATAACCTTATCCATCTTCAAAAGCCCTGACTGATTCAATATCATGCTATGAAAATTAGCTACCAAAACCACTCAGATCAGCGACTATTTACAGCTTCATCTTCCTCCAACTTTCACACTTACACAAGTTTATAATTACAATTGGAAACCCAATTTAAATTCAGTACAATTACTAGACGCATGATCAACTTTTTCTAGTGTTTAAACACGTGGGAACAAATGGAAAACAATCCTCACAGCATGCCTAACTAACAACCAAATATAACACATTTACAGGACATAAGTTATTGACAATAACCAATTTCAACTTCTGATGTACCATGAACAACAAAATTCATCAAGTAAAGATATAATTTAGAACACAAGACAGATTTTACTACAAAACATATATTGCCCAGAATAAATACGTTAGAGATAAATGTGAATAAGCTGAAAAATATGCAGACCTGGCTGAGCACCCAGCTCTATAACATGCAACTTTGATGTAACTTGACCAGCATTAAGTGTCTTTGAGGCAAAAGAAATCAGAACAGAAGGGTTTTCATTTCCAGGAACCTGTCCAAAAACAATCAAGTTTTACCAAGCATATATACAATTATTCAGACTATATTAACTAAAAATTTACACAAAATGAGAACAGTAAAAATGCGCACTTTAAATTGGGCAAACGATGCAGCATGAGCTTCAAGAGCCTGACTGCGTTGTTGATCCACAGAGAAAAGTTGCATGTTTCCCTTAACCAATTGTGGTCTCTATAAGGCAAAATAACATGGATAAATAAACCAAAATAGATCAGGCAGTTAAAATCACAGTAAATGATCACAATACCCAGACAAATAAAGCCAGCAGAAACATGGGTAAAGACTGGCAATCATTCTCTAAATGAAAAGACTAAATTACAGTTAAAAATGGAAATGCATTTCATCATGAGAGCTAAGTGTTGTTCATAGCATGCAATAGCAGTGCTATTTACAGCTTCGCAACAGAATGGAGAACACTAGAGAAAGTCATAAACTATGTCACCGAGAATTTGTGTCAACATCATTGTTGTAACCATTAGAATGGAATAGGGAAATCTTTTATTTTGACAACCATTTTCAAAGTTGGACAACAATTTTTTCAATTATTTTTGTTATTTCATGACTATATTTAATCAAAACAACCTGTCAGGTTCAAAACCTTGTTTGAAGCTTGATTAGTGCAACACCCACTGGAATAGGAAGACCTTTTATTCTGATGAGCATTTTACAAATTGAAGAACAATTTCCTCAGTTAGTTTTGTTTTTTCACCCTTTATTTTCATAGAAACAACCTGTAAGATTCAAAATCATGTCTGATGCTTGATTAGTGCAACACCCATGTTCTCTCACCTGTTTGATACAAACAGGTAACATACAGTACTCAATTGTGTTGTTTCTGATCAAACCCTGCACTTTATGGCAAAGCCTGAAGATAACCACTTCTCTGATGTTTGTTCTGTTGGCCTGATGAAAGGGCATGCCTGCCTTTGTCTCTGTCCAGTTGATAATTCCATTTTATAATGTTTTACAAGTCCATATTTTGTTCCTTTTCTATCTGCTCGCCTATGATCTAATTTCTCATAAAGTAGGTGTGCAGAGGCATCAATATACATGATTGCAATTCCAACTAGGTTGACACCCCAGCATGTATCATTTGCAGCATACCAAAATATCACTAAAGAAATAAAGCAAAAACAAGAGAGCGGGGGAACCAAACCAAACCCATTAAAACTTATGAAAATAGTTTGACAGATCAAAACGATCTCTAAAAAGCTCTTGCATAACAAAAGATGGGATATCATCCCACCAAACTGAATCTTGAAGAATAAAACAAAAGAGAGTGGGGGGACCAAACCAAACCCACTAAAACTAAAGAAAATCTATGGTTTGACAGACCAAAACGATCACTAAAAAACTCTTGCTTAACAAAAGATGGGATATTATCCCACCAAACTAAATTTTGAAGAGTAATCCCATGTACAACAAGTTTATCAACACAACTGTTTCCCTCTCTAAAAATGTCTGAAACCATAATATATATATATATATATGCTTAATGAGCTCATGACAATTTTCCACCAGTTTTTTAACTTCCAAGGAACCAAGGACACATCTTTAAATGCTTTAACCACCAATGGAGATTACATTCCAGCCAAAATGCAACCACCCTCCACTATAACAAATATCAATGGCAAAAATAGCCCCCATAATTTCAGCATAAAAAGCATCCTTAACACCAAGTGGAACATAAGCCTTCAAAGAATGAAGTTGTGAAGGAATACTCAGGGTTTCTACAATAGGCCTAGAGAACCACCTATCAGTCCAAAAGTTGATAGTCTTCCCATCTCCTAACTGCCATGTAATGTTATTAAGAACTTCCTCAATGTTGAATTTTATCCCAGCCCAAACAGAAGAAAGAAGAATGAAGGAGCTAAAGGCTTAACTCTTCTCATAACCTTTGCTTGAATGATTTTGCCCATTTCATTGACCCAGTTAACATTTTCCAACAAAGTTTAAGCATTGCTGCATGATTGATATAAATCCAAAACCTCCTTTTGTAGTAAGCTGACAAACCTCACATAAGCAACAGTCACCATTTACTGTGATTCAGAGTTCCCAGTCCAAAAAAAGTTCCTCATCCATGCTTCGACTTGAGAAGTCCTTTAGGCCATAGGTAGACTTGAAAATGCTAGAATAACATACTCAGTATAACAGAGGAAACCAAAAGCAGCTTACCCATATAAGTCAACAATTACCCATGCTAGGTTGCAAAATTACTTTTCCTTGGTTTTGCACTGAAGAGAGGAAATCCCAAATAGTTAAAAAGCAAGGTTTCTAAAGGTCAATCCCAATATATCTGACATCCTAGTCTTCCCTGGTACTGGAAAAAGTTCCAGTGTAAAACCTGGACTTTTTTTTTATTCACCACTTCACCAGAAATATCTTCATATTTATTCATGCCGTCCACAATCGTTGATTAGCCTGAGTGCCTCTGCAAAATAGCATAATGGCATCTGCATAAAGCCTGTGCGTTGGAAATTGAATACCACTAGGACCAGCCAGAGTTATCAATGTTCCTAGAGAAGAAAGCTTATTATTGACCAGCTCAAAACCTCCTCAGCCAAGCAGAAAGATAGGACAAAGAGGTCAGGTTTGACCCTCTTCATGCAGCTGAAGAAACCAGCAGCTTTCCCATTCACAGAAATGGAAAGTTTAGCAGATTCCATAAATACCATGATCCAATTGTTTTCTATTATGATTTGTTTTTCCATTTCCTTCGACATCCTTCAAGCAATCAGGCGTCATCTACTTGGAGACTTAAACTTGTTTGATTCCTTTACATTTTTTATTATTGACCTGTGCTTAGTTTAAGAATATGATTTTTATTATAGTGATTATTTATTTCCCTTTATGTAGTTTTTTAATTTTGAGTACTTATACATATGTAATGTAAATTATTTAACTTGAATCTATAACCTTTAGAATAGCTATCATCCCCCTATTCCTATCCTGTCATAGAAGTTTTAAAGTTGGGCACTCCACATCACTATTTAGGATTGATAGCTACAACTACAATTGGAACCAGAGAGATACCTCAGGGGAACCAGGAGCAATGCCAATCAAGACCAACCATTTTTCTGTAGGGTCACATCGATAATTAATTATCTGGTTGTTTGCCAAATTTGATGTTCTCTCAAACATCTTAACAGGTTCAGAATCACCTACAAGTTAAATATCATGAAGTATATACCAGTCAACAATTTGCAGAAACTACAATGTAAGCTGGAAAATATAGTATCAGCCTACACAAATGTATTAAGTAAATAATCATCTTACCTTCAATTGACCAGTGGTATACAGCTGTCTGTGTTACAAGACCCAACATCTTGGGGCTAATCCACTTCCAAAAGACGACCTATACATGATTAACAATACATGTTACAATATTGGACCTATTATGTTACAATATGTGTCCTTACTCATAATAGTTACCTGCTCAGGCATCTGATATGATTTCATCTTAGCTTTCAGCTCAATGTTAAATATTTGTAGATGATCTTGGGTAGTCCCTTGAAGTTGGGCTTCAAGAGAATGATGTAACTTGTAAGTGAAGATAATCAAGAAGTAAACAATATTTCAAAAGAAACATCAACAGAAGCACAAGCACAACAAACTGAAAACTTCAATGATTGCCCAACGTTTGGGAGCAATATGATGATCTATGAACATTGCATCTTATCTTAATACAAAAATTTTCTTTTAACCACCGAATCCTTATCAAAAGTGAAAACATTAAAACTATGTCGTATTGCAATATTTAATAGGCCTATTGTGAAATTGAGTGTTATTGATATATTAGCAAAAGTAAAAAAAATGGAGAAAAAATATTTATCAGATAATGTTCATATATTTGTAGTAAAACTAACCAGAATAAAGTCGTTGTTCAAAATATAAGCATGATATTTAACTTCATTGTATAAAATATAAACTAAGGATGCCAGTTTATTTCAGCTTCTCAAACCAATCCAAGATCCCTGCTTCACAGTTCTGTAATCCTGGCTATCAAGGTGCATGTATCGTACCTGACTGTGCTAGTGACAATCAGATAGTCATGGTATTATGTAGATATATTGTGGATGACTAGACATGCTCAAATGCTCCGGGTAAAACTAGTCAAAGTTTATTTCAATTCATCAAACAATCTATTTCACAAAAACAATACAACTAGAGGAAGATAAAAAAAAAAAAAAAAAAAAAAAAAAAAGATATAAAAAGAAGAACTGTTGAAAGAAATCAAGCTTCCAATGGATCTCGATATCCACAAAGACAGAACACAACTTCCAAGTCACAATTTCAGGAGAAGATTATGAAACACGTGGCTTACCTTTCAAAGCAAGGATTCTAGAATTGGGATTCATAAGAGCGGAGTCCGCAGTGATAGGCCTCCTCAAAGGCTGATTTGGCACGTTCATATCAATGATAACAACGCTATTCTGTGGAGCGGTTTCTCGAACACATATATATTTATCCGATTCCATCGTCACGTGTGTGAACGTGATGAATTGCGTATTGATGCCAATGCTCGGCAACTGCAATCACAAGTCAGATCGTATCACACAAATCACATCACTCAATTCACTACTAGCAAATCAATTCATCAGCAACATCGACCAATTATACTTCCCACTCTCCAATTCAGAAAACAAAAACAAAAAACAAAACTCAGATCTGCGCATACTTCACGATAAGAAAACTAGTGAACTAAAATTGCAGAATACTCGACTAAGAGACCAAAATTGACTGAGTATGCAGTAAAACATTCAATAATCATCACAAGCGAGTGCACTTGTTATTACTTCCAGCGAGAGAACTGTGAATTGATCTCAATAAACAGAGATAAACAAGGCTAGCACGAAAGAGATAGAAGGAGGACGAGAACTCACAGTTAGGGCTTCTTTCATGGTGATCGGAGCATTCGTGGCCGCCATGGTGACTCGGATCGAGGAACTGAAAGTCAAACAATAGGATCTGCAATCTGCTATTAAAATAGTAAATTTAGAGCGGAACAGTGAAGAAGAGTAGGGAGAGCTTGAGGAAGATCCAAATCGTTGCGAGATCTGGAAGCAGTGGTAGCGAAGACTTGGACCCTCTTCAAAGCACAGAGGAAGGAGGGAGAAAAAGTAAAAAAGAAGTGGAAATGAAACCGGTGGAGCTGTGACACTAATAAAACCGAAGGAGAGTGGGATTGAAATGGTGTTTACTCTGATGAGACGAGAAGCACAAATCTCGTCTCCTATTAGACACACCAAGCAAGAGAAGGGAAAATGTTTAGTTAGGAGAGGTAATAAGTTAATAAAAGTGATAAAAAAAAAAAAAAAGGAAAAATCCTCACTAGGAGACTGTAGGAGCCGTGTCAACGTGCCTTGTTTACGATATTTGCCTTGATTTTGGACACGTAGCAGCAGCGTGTCTTGTCTTTTTTCTCGTCCATTTGAAGTTGCGCAGTGAAGATAGACAATGGTTTTTCGGAGAAGTTTTGTTTCTTTCAGGTACCCTCAAGTACTTTGTTATTGTTTTAATATGAATGAACTAATTTTTATTAAACTTAATCATCTTTAGACGTCTTTTAAGTAAATATTTCAAAGAGTGAAAAAAAGTATAATTCATTTATTTATAGATTAAAATTAATTTATATATAATTTTGTAAAAAATAAATTATTTATTTTATAAAATTAATATAAATATAAAATATATAAAACAAAATTGTCCTAAATTTATTTGAATATTTTTTTATTAGTGTTAAAAATTTATAAAATTGTAAATTAAATTAACAATATTAATAAACATATATTTTTAAATATTTTTAAAATATAATATAAAAACTTTAAATATTAATGTTTAATATAATTTTTTTTAAATGATGGATTGGTATTGTTTAATTCTATTTAACATATTAGTCGAGATAAATGATGATAGACTAATAAATTAAAATCTTTATTTTCAACTACTATTTAATAGTGAATGGATCTTTCTCTAATGCCTAAATTTTACATTAAAAGGTTTGATTAAATTGAACAATATTTTAACAATTAATTTTTACAGTAATTATTACATCATAAACTTCTATAACAACAGTATTTTTATTATTATATAACAATCTTTTTTATTATTATATTATTGGGAGAGAGTTTTGAAATAATTATAATTATATAAAAAAGGTCGTTAAGATATTATGAGATTAATTACCGTATCAACATCTATTTTTTTAGATGAAATATTTAAATAATTACATTTTATTTTCTCTTAATGAGATATAAGAACTTATATAATGTTTATTTTTAAAGAAAAAAAAACAAAACAAACATTTTATAAATGTTGAACAGACAATTTTTTATTAAGTTACTACAACTTTTATATTTATAGTATGAAATAAATTATTTTCTTAATAGTTATCATTTAAAGAATTATTTTATCATTAATTAAATAAAAATAATTTAATTGTTTAATATATTATAAGTTAATCTATAACATAGATTTTGTTTTAACTGGATTTTTATACCTTAATTTGGCATGTTTCACTTTATACAAATGGAGTTAAAGTTATTACAGTTTTGAAATGAAAACATATTATTTAAAATTTTAATTTGTAATTCATAGTTATATTAATTTTCATTTGAACAGTATAATTTACAAGTCAAAATATTAATAAGGGATGATAATATTAAAATACTATAACGATATAACAAACTTTAATTTCACATCAAATATGAAAATACATAAAAACATAAAAGATAGTCAGAACAACATAAAATATATCAAAATTGATATAACACAAAGATAGACCACATATAATAAACATCTCCACAGAATGAGAGGTATATCCACCTAAAAAAATGTGTTAACCCGATCAATCGTCATCTCATAATCATTTTTCATTGAATATAAAAATGTTACCAATTTTTATTTAACAGTAATTTTCTCTTGGTAGAAAAATACAATATAATCCTTCACCAATCTTAGAATCTCTTTTGATAATTACAAGGGTATTATAATTTTGGTCTAATAACCATATTTGTTTGATGTGACAGAAGATATTGATACAAACTTAAAACAGAAAACACTAACTATTACTCCTTTTCACATTTATCCATCAAATATAAGAATTTAAATCCTTCACAATTTCACTTCAAAATATTTGGATTTTCTTACTGTCAGATAAAATTATTAAATAAAAAATTTGATTGAATCAAAACATATACACATATTTCCACCATTGTTCATTTGCTATTAAATTTTTTCTTCCTACTTTCAACCAAAAGCATTGCCTTTCTTAATCAACTTAGTAAAAGATTGAAAATAATTTTTTTAACAAATTTTGCTTATATTTTTTAATTAAATATTGTCATAAATAAATTCTATTCTCTTTAGAAAAATTTCTCTAATCATTGTTTGCTTCACTAATTTTTCTGTTCACAACAAAATATAAAGCGTAAATTTGCAGATTTGTAAGGATAAATATTGTTTGTAACTGTGGATTATTGCAGATTAATAATAAAAAATATATATAATGAGATCCACATATTTCATATCACCTTTTCAGAAGATAACTAGCAAATGACTGAAAAGCCAACTTTAATGGTGACCATGTCCCTCGTACTCTTGTGATATATGGGTTAGGAAAATTTTCATCATATCTGAGAAAGATCACAACAACAAAAAAAAAACTTTGTTACGTATATATCATTTTGATAATATAATTAAATATTTATATTTATATAATCAGTTATGATATATGAATAATTAATTATATGTATTTTTATTTGATTTAGGGAAGTTAGTAAAAGGGTGTATATTAAAAATCTGTACATCAGATTTTCAGTTGTGATTTAAGTTAATTAAAAATAACTTTTTTTTAATCTTAAAAAAAAATAACACTTAATTCACCTCTTACCTTTTATGGAAAATAATAATATACCTAAGAATAACGTCTAAATAATTTTATATATAAATTTTTATTTTTTAAATTAATTTCAATCATCAAAGTCGCGAGTTAAAATCTAATATATATCCATCTCATGATCCAACCTCGTAACTCCACTAAATCCAATAAAAATAGTATGATTTATCTCTTTAAGATGTTCTCGTATGTATTAAATTGTTCTCTTGTTTTGTTGGACAATTAGCACAATAACGAATCTTTCTTATTCATCTTAAATAATATATTATTAATAAATAATAAATAAATATAAAATTAAGTAAAAAAAATGAAAGGATAAAAAAGATAAAATTGTAAATATATATTTAAATATATTAAATAATTATTAAATTTGAGAGGAACAAAATCATAAATTATATGAAAATTAGAGGAGCTGGAAAAATAAAATTGTAAATATATAAATAAATATATTAAATATTTATTAAGTTTGGGATCAAAATAACAAATTATATGAGAGATAGAAAACTTCCATAAACCTTCCAACAAATTTACCAAATGAGCAAAGTAGAGCGATATAATAAATCATATAATTTCTATGTTTTGATGCCCTTCATGTTAAAGAAGGATTAGAATGATTCTTGAAGCGACCTAAACTACTGATTTAGACAACTCCAGAATGAATGTAAAATCCCGCTGACCATTACTGGAAAGAAGTTCTGGATAGACGAAGAAGACGGCATTTGTATTGTAAGGTGATGTAGGTAAGCAAAAGCATAAATTAGTAATCACAAAATCAATTCCTTTATTCTTTTTCTTATTTAAGTAGCCTAAATCCCTAAAAAAAAATGCCACTTGACTACTATGGAACTCAAGGTAGATAAAGAATAAGATTGTATTTAAAAATGTACAAATTAAAAACATGAAAATTGGTATGTTTAATAATTCAGATTTTACAAGAATATATAAAAAATAATTATATTATAATTTTTTTAAATAAATTTCTATAATTTTCATATTACTTATAAATTATTATAAAAATAAAATCAAATTACAATATAACTAAAAAATTTCACAAATTTTTATAATTCATATGTAAATTAATTTTATTTTATATAATTTGTATCTACTTTAAAAATAATTACTTATTAAATCATATCTCAAATTTAATTTATATATACTTTTATTAAAATTTTAAATAAAAATATTTTATTCATTCATAATTTATCCTATTATTTAGTTTTTTAATAAATTAAATTAATATAATTTTTTATTATTTCTTACTTTTTTTAATCCAAATATTTTTTTTTCAATCTCGTTTAATGGAAACAAAAACTATAATGTCTTCCATCATCATCCATTGAGATGCGTCAGTGACTATTCCATGAATCTATTTTTTGATAAAAAATGTTAGTTTTATTGTCATCCCACTCAGAGCAGTCCTTCCCTTGATTGTTATTATAAAATAATTTCACAGTTCAACGGTACCACAAAAAATGAAAAAGTAAGAGACTAGTGCCACAGTGTTCAGCACGAGTGAGTTGGAAAGTAAAAACAATTTTTATGAGAATTATTCAAATATTTTTTTTATAAAAAGTATGTATTTTAATTGAGTTTCTATTACAATTTTTTTTAAATATCTAAAGGTGCTTTAGAAGGCTTTTTTTCATAAATAATACTGTTTTCAAAAATATTTTCCAAAATAGCACCTCTGCAACTTTATTTACATAACTATGATCATGTTCTTGTTCACGTAATAAAATAATATTATTTTGCGCAATCTGTTTATTGTTCACGTATTAAAATAATATTATTTCGCGCAATGAACTCTCGCTCAGCGAAGAAACCCTTAGCTTGAGCGAGGAAATCCGTAGAACGCATGATTATCTCCGAGTCAACTATCGCTCAAGCGACAGATATTTCGCTTGAGCGATAAGTGATTAAAATATGTGGTGACCCAAGTTGCGTTATGTGGCTAACTGCGTTGGACGTTTAGCCAAATAATGCAACTTGGGTTTAGATAGCGGTTCTAGAATTAACCGCTATTAAAAATATATTTTAGATAGCGGTTAACCTGGAACCGCTATTATATGTTACTTCTAAGAGCGATTATAACGTGAAATAATCGATCATAATTTTAAAATAATCCACATATAATAGCGGTTCCAAGTTAACAGCTATGTAAAATATACTTTTAATAGCGGTCAATTCTACAACCGCTATCTAAAATCTCGGGTAAATTCTAGCTCAAGCGACGGTAATTTCGCTTGAGCGAGAAGTGATTGAAATATGTGGTGACCCAGGTTGCATTATGTGGCTAACTGCGTTGGACGTTTAGCTATGGTCAATTCTCGCTTGAGCGAAGTTCATCGCTTGAGCGAGAAAACCTGCGAGGTGAACCAGGTTGCATTATATGATGTTCGTTGAAAGGGGAGTTTGTTCTGTTTATGAAATTATCTTGTGTACTGTATTGTTTTACCTGGAGTTGATCGTAATTGATTCATTGAAGGTGAATATGGGGATGATAGCATGTAAAGAGAATTTAAAATTTCTTGATCGATGGTTGGTTGGTTACTCGGGGTTAAAGTGTTTGAGGTTGTGGGGCTGTCAAGCATCAATTCTGTGGAGTGGCTTAGAATGATCAAAGAAGTGTTTTTACAGTATTTTAATCGATACAAAACCCTGTAGAACCCATTATGACCGATCAGATTTGAAATATGAGCGATCATAACTTATTTCAATCGATTAAAACACGTTTCAATCGATTAAAATCACTTAAAGGGTCAGAATGATCGATCAGAATGCAGTTATGACCGATCAGAGTTGGTTATGACCGATCAGATCTGTTTCAATCGATTAAAACAACTTGGAAAAATTTGGTACAAAGTTTTAATCGATTAAAACTTCTTTTTATCAGCTAAAATAACTTGGAAAGTTTTATAAGAAAGTTTTGCAGTATATCAATCGATTAAAACAAGAAACAATCGATTAAAATTTCTTGATTGATGGTTGGTCATTCTTGTTATATTGAGTTGTATGACTGATATATGCATCAATAGTTAGCAAAAAGTTCCTTAAATAACCTTTGATTTCATCAAACTCAAAAGATCTTCGTTTTATCAAATGATTCAATAAGATCTTCATCACTTTCAATTAATTGAAAAACTCCTAAGTTTCATACATTGAGACATTTCTTAACTAACACAATCTAATGATGCGAAGTAGATGCACATGCATCATTAGGACATGTTCTTCTGCTATGACCAGGGGTATGACAATATGAACATTTTTTAATCATACTTTGATGTTCTGTAATGTCCATCTCAGTTCTTATACGACTTGATTTTGGTCGGCCCTTTGAAGTTCTTTTCATTTCTGGATTTGCACACAAAGTAGGTCCTGTGTATGTTGGCCAATATTCTTTATTTCGCAATAACCCAAATTGTGTTTCGTATACCTTTGAAACTTGTTGTAAGGTATACACTGAATTAATATAGTTGTTGAAGTCATGGTGTGCATGCTTGCATGCAGCAAGAACATGTGAACAAGGCATGTGAAATTTTTGGAATTTCCCACAGTCACACCATAACTCATCAAGGTGAACTGCAAACTTCCCTGCTGGTCGAACTTCACGCGGGTTTTGTGTTTCTTGTACTACAAATTTTGTGGTAGACCTGTCAAACATTATGACCCTGTGCGTGTTTGTCTGTGTTTGTGCTTCCTCTAAATTTTTGACCAAAATTTCAGAGTATACATGACCAGCATTGATCATGGCATCTATCTGCCTCCCTCTTTCAATGAAAAATTTGTTGCAACGGGTGTACGTTGCGGTGAATTGACCATAGCTAAACGTCCAACGCAGTTAGCCACATAATGCAACTTGGGTCACCACATATTTCAATCACTTATCGCTCAAGCGAAAGTACCCGTCGCTTGAGCGAGACAGAACCCGAGAGTCCCCCTTGTTTGAAGGCTTCATCGCTCAAGCGATGACTTTGTCGCTTGAGCGAGTTTTGACCGAATGATGAAACGTCAAACGCAGGTAGCCAAATAATATAACTTGGTTCACCACATATTATAATCACTTGTCGCTCAAGCGTTCATAACGTCGCTTGAGCGAGACAGAACCCGAGAATCACCCATTTTTCCAGGTGTCCTCGCTCAAGCGATGTGTTTTTCGCTTGAGTGACCTTAGATAGCGGTTCTAAACTAATCGCTATTAAAAGTATATTTTACATAGCGGTTAACGTGGAACCGCTATTATATGTCAATTATTTTAAAAACTATGATCGATTATTTCACGTTATAATCGATTATCAATTTATTCGCTCAAGCGATGAGTGTCTCGCTTGAGCGAGAGTTGCCCACGGTCCAACTATATGTCTCACTTTTAAGAGCGGTTAATATTTTAACCGCTCTTAAAAGTGAACATATAATAGTGGTTCCACGTTAACCGCTATCTAAAATATATTTTTAATTGCGGTTAGTTCTAGAACCGCTATCTAAAGTCTCGGGTCAACTCTCGCTCAAGCGACGGATATTTGGCTTGAGCAATAAGTGATTGAAATATGTGGTGACCCAAGTTGCATTATTTGGCTAAACGTCCAACGCAGTTAGCCACATAATGCAACTTGGGTCACCACATATTTTAATCACTTATCGCTCAAGCGAAATATCTGTCGCTTGAGCGATAGTTGACCGGAGATAACTGCGTTCTTACGGATTTCCTCGTTCAAGCGAAAGGTTTCTTCGCTTGAGCGAGAGTTCATTGCGCGAAATAATATTATTTTAATACGTGAACGATGAATGATTGCGCAAAATAATATTATTTTATTACGTGAACGATGAACGATCTTAGTTGTGTAAATAAAGTTGCAGAGGTGCTTATTTTGGAAAATATTTTTGAAAACAATATTATTTATGAAAAAAAGCCGCTTTAGAAAGATCGGGAATAACTATTTATGAAACATTAAAAAAAAAAAAAAGACAAAATTTGTTATTTTGAAGGTTTGGTTTTAAAATTTCACTAAATATGTATCTTTGTGTTTTTAACAACTCACCACTTATTTTTAACGTTTTTTATTTAAGTAAATATCTAAAAAGATTATAATAAGTATTTGTTACGTCAGAAGAAGTATTAATTTTCTAAAAAAATGTATTTTTAATAAAAAAATATTAACAAAATAAAAAATATATTATAATTAATTTCTAGTTCCAACTCAGTGTTGCTACTTCAAAAGTGTAGGCAAAATACTCTAGGGTTTAAAGGCCAACCCCGTTTTATTTTCTATTCCAAATTCAAAAATAAAAAATCAACCAAAATTAAGAGCGGGAGGCAGATTCTGCTGCAGCCATATTTGGTTCCGCTGTCTTCTTCTGCTTCACACTCGTTGCCACGAAACTCTAGCGCGAAAGGATCTTGCTCTGAGCTCTGAGAAAATGTCTATAGGAGTACGTTGCCTAACCGTGTTGGGCGAGTTCAAGCCGTTTGGCCTCATTGCCGAAGCTCTCGACGGCAAACCTCCTGACACTGTCACTGACAAGTATGGTTACTTCCTCTTTGATCCAGAAATTGCGCGAGACAGAGATGCCGAAGATGATTTCGACGACGTTTCTTTGGCACCGAGCAATCGTGGCGATCACGAGCTTTTCATTCGCGGCAATAGGTAACTTATCACAAAGCCCGTCTTTCTCTGCTTAGTTGCTTCCGAAATTGCGGAAATGAAGTAAAAGGAATAAGAAAAAAACGAATTTTGATCTTAACCTTTATTTTGAAGTGTTTTTTTTTTTTGCTGCTGTGCCTTTGCTCCTCGTTGTTATTACTTAGCTGAAGCTACACGTTTGGTGCATTGCATTGGATTGCTTTATCTAATGTGCTTGCTCTTTTGTGGTAGGATTATATGGTCAACGGGTGCGAGAGTGTTTAAGAGATTTACCTTGCCATCTGATATCGTTAAGGTATGAGTTTTCCGTGCGTTGAATTTGAAACGAGACTGTTTAACCCCCATTTATAACCCATGTACTAATAAATATTGTTCAGTGAACTGAACATTGTTGATGGAGGAATATTATGGCTTTGTGTGGATTTAGGGTGTCTATTTTTTTTTTTTTGGAATTTTAATTTGTAATTTTTCATGTATTGTCCAAGTCCTGCATAGGAGTCAAGATCAAAATATAAGGACAAAATCATGATAATCGAGCTCCAAGCTGACAATAACTTGAATGCAGTAATTGATGCTTTAATACTATTTTAGTGCCCTTGACGTTGGAACAGTAATTTTAATTCTGAGTGAAACCAAAGGTAATGGTTTTATTCTGTAGAGAAATCGTTCTCTATTGTTTCAATTAGAATTTTTTTAAGGCGGGTTTAATTTTCGTAATGTTTTACTTTAATAGTTTAATCTGAAGGGGAAACAGAATTTCTGCCTTTGCTGCCAGTGTTTAGAGGACACTTGAATTGCACATAGTATAGGACGAGATCCAGTGGATATATAGCAGCAGATAGGGAAATGAACTTTTAAAAGATGAAAGTGTAAATAATCTTCAAGTACTAGCTAGAGCTTTCAGACTGTAACAGTTAATTCAGGAAAATTGGGTGACAAGGATTAGAGTTGTATCAGCAGTCTTCAATTCATAAAGGAGTTTAATTTTCGTGAATAAGAAAAGAGGGTGAGTATATTTAAGGACTGTAAGAAAGAAAAATGCTACATGGCTTTGAATAGTACCACATGCGGTGTATAGAAAGAAGAACACTGGCCTCACAAGCCTAAGTTCAATTATTCAAACTTTCATTTCTTTGTGAGAAGTTTAACATTAAACTCTTCTAATTCTGCTAGTACATTGAGATCTTACATAGGAAAAAGAGTGACATCAATCTCATTCACATTTCTATACATACATGAACCCGGTATGTTTTAAGACCACTTTAACAAACAAACAAATGGAAAGCATTAAGTCACATTTTCAACTACGCAACTGTTGGATTGGAATCCTTATACTCATGCAGCACAATTTTATTTTATTCAAAAATCTTCTTGACCTTACAAGTTTGCAACTTAAAAAAAGCTTTTTCATGGTACGTGTTTTGTGTTGCTCTTATTCATAAATAGTTCCATTCCATATTATTTATTGCATGATAGTAATGTTTGAAGTAGGCTTCTTGGTGAATCTTGGGTGTGTGCTAAAGTATTTATTTTTTACTACTTTTATAGATTTTGGCAGGACCTAGGAAGAGCTCTGTAATGTACTGATAAGACCCCTAAGCTTAAGGTGAATGCTAGGAGATAAAAGAGTGGTATCACACTTGATCAGAATAAGGAGAGAGAATTGGGGCCGCCTAGGTAACTGCTGACTTGGCATTACTGGCATGGGGTGTGCACAAGCTGTTAGAGAGAGAGAAAGTATAAAGAGGAGATTGTAGGGAGAGGGGGGGCTGGCTGGAATTGTATAGAACTTTGGAGAGAATTGGGCACTCTAACTGTATTCCAAGTTCTGAATCTCATTGATTCTGGCTGGAACATCTGCTATTAATACACTTGAAGTTGTTGTTCTATCACATTTTCCTGATTCTTATCATGTACATGATTTATGCTGTCCTTTGAATCCTACCATTCGGTGAAATGTTTGGATTTTAAGTAAATATTTGGCCATAATTTTTTTGCTGGCCAGGATGGTTTTATATTTTCACTATGGTGTTCAAAGGTTTCTTTTGTGGAATTTATTTGATAGGCATTGATACAGCTGCTGCTGTGACTCTGAGGCATTGTTGACCTTATTCTGTTTAAATTTACATCTTGGTTTAAGGAGGTTGTTTTATCTTCTTCCATTTTAGCCCTTCTTTCCTCATAATAAAGTCTCCCTTCAAAACATTGTTTCTTGACATGGCTTTGGGTTTTCAAAGACTAAGGAGGTTGAAATTTATCCAATGAGCCAATGGCTGCAACATTGTACATGCAATGACCGAGTGCAACAATGGAGGATTAAGTCTCAAATTTTATTTTTTCTTTTCCCTTGTAGTGAATGTAAAGCTTTTCCATTTACCGAACAGTTATGAGTTAGCTAATTATTTTCAAATTTTAGGTGTGCTGGTGTCGTCTCAGTCATACAGCTGAAGCTCTTCTATGTATATTACAAAATGATCGTTTGACTATCTATAATACTTCTGGTGAGTGTAATAAATGAAGTTCAACTGTCGTGTGATACAAAAGGAGAAAAAAACACTTATGCATTGGAGTGATACTAGTTTATGGCTTTGTTGTTAAAAACATAATTTTACTAAGCCTTTATATTTTGGTCCTTGCCAGTTGTCAAAGTTATATCAGAGTCAGATGTTTGTTGAGCTGGCTATGTTTAGTAGGCAGTAATAAGATGTCATCTCAGTGAACAAATATTAGCCAGTAATGTCTATTATGTATAAGATTGTCGCTATTTCAAGTTTTTAATTTTTGTTTTTGGTGATATAGTGACTGAAAATTCTTTATCTTTAATAGGTGAAGTGGTATCACTTCCACTTCCTCGTACAATTACATCCATATGGCCTCTTCCTTTTGGTTTACTACTCCAGCAAGAAGTTGAAGCAAATATGCAGTCACGAGTTCCTTTTTCATCTACAAGTCCTTTGCTCAGTACACGTGATATGCTGCTTAGTGCATCTAATCATATCCAAAAGGGGGAGGGTACTTCAGTTTCCTCTCATCTCATTTTGTTGGATCCACTGGATGAACACCGAGTATGTTATAAAAATCTGCAGATTATTGCTTAGACTTCTTCCTTCTAGGTTTTATCCTGTGTTGTAATGTACTTGTTTAAATTCTTGTTCTGGTATTACTTATTTTACTACTGACATTGTTTTACTATCATAGCCAACTTTTATTGAAGAAAGAGGGAAATTGAACATGATGAAGGAATACGATGAAAAGACAATATGGACAAGTGATCAAGTCCCACTTATGGCATCCTATAATAAAGGTTTCTTTCATTTAAGTTCTTACAACCACTTCCTGGTTTCCTTCTGAATAATAGCTAGTCATCTTGGTAATTTTTGTGATGTTGTTACTCTGAATTCAGGAAAGATGCAACACTCTTTGTGGGTTGCAGAAATTGTCAATTCTACTATTGACGAGGAGTCGACGAGTAGTTTATTACCTGTAGATCCCATGAGTGTATTGCCAAAGCATTTGTCCTTCCGTAAAATATGGCACGGAAAAGGTGCTCAAATAGCTGCTTGTAAGGTGTGATATAATAATTATCTGGCTATTCATCATTTATGGATTTAATTCGGCATCTTTTGGTTTTAAAATGGGAAATGTAATTCATCAGTTATGTTTTTCAAGTATTAATATATGCAAGTGTATATAGATGTTCTATTAACAAATGACTAATTAAATTAAAAGTTTGTTAATTTAAAGTTTTATCAGTTGAACATATTTAGTATATTACAAATAATTAATCAAATGTTTAATATTTTATTTATTTTTCCTCTGATTATAGAAGCAGACCACCTTGTTGTGGTGGTGCTTCTTGGCCTTCATTCTATCTATACAATATTGTGGTACTCTTTCCCTTTCCCCTTTTTATTCTTTCTCACTTGGTTAGCCATCTGACTTCTCTTTCTTGAATTCATGCCTTCTTGCTTTGCACATTCTTAACATATTTTTGTAAATATTTAGTTTTTTAGTAAGATCCTAGTTCTATGACTTAGTTCCTTTTAGGGCTTGTTGGATTTCTCACTTTCTTTGGAAAAATCACTCCACCCCTCAAAAAAACTTTCATAGTAATATGTAATGTTATTATTGGCAGATGGTGGCAAGCCAAAAATATGCTGTTGATAGTAAAATATTAAATGTACTGTTAGAAGTAGTTAGAAGTTATTAAGAGATTGAATGTATTATTAGAAGTGGTTAAAATTATTAGAAATTATTAAGAAGATTCTAGGGATCCCCTTGAGGGTTAGGATTCTCTATATATAGATGCTGAAGTACTGTTTCAGATCAACTAAATAGAAAAAAACATCTTCTTTCATTCAAATTATTTCTTTTCAAGTTGCTATCAGAGCCCCTGATCTTAGGGTTTTTGCTTCCACATTTCTTCTTTGCTGTTTTAGACACGGTTCTTCTTAGGGTTGCCTGAAGTGCACCAATTTCCTTTGATTATAGGGTTAACTTGAAGTGCATCCAACTCATGTTTCTATCACTGTTGCTACCACCATCAGAGTCGTTGTCGGAGCAATCGTCAGAGCAATTGCTAGAGTCGCCGCTGGCACAGTAACCGGAGCTGGAATTTTCATCCTTGTCAGAGTTGTCCTCGGAGCTGTTGTGACCACTATACACCTTTCTATGCAACACCGCTAAACACCTTTCTTTGCAACACCAGAGTTTCCTCTCTGCCATTGATGCAATTAAAGTCCTTACATCAATTCAAGATGCATTGAAGGATGAGAATGGGGTTTAAGTCATGAATCAATTCAAGATGCATTGAAGGATGAGAATGGGGTTTAAGTCATGAATGAAGAGATGAATGCCTTAGAAAAGAACCATACATGGGAAATTACTGACAAATCACTAAATAAAAGGGTAGTAGGATGCATATGGGTTTATAATGTAAAGTATAAATCTGATGGCACATTAGATCGTTACGAAGCAAGGTTAGTCGTTAAAGGATACACTCAGACTAATGGTGTTGATTATGAGGAGACATTTGCTCCAGTTGTAAAGATGAATACTGTTAGAATCATGTTAGAATCACCCTCTCAAGCAGCTTATTTTGGTTGGGAATTGCCACAATTTGATGTGAAAAATGCTTGCTTGCATGGACATTTAGAAGAAGTTTACATGGAAATTCCTCCAGGTTTTAGGTCTATTGGAGAAGGGAAAAAATGAACAGGTTGAAGAAAATCTTATATGGACTCAAGCAGTCACCCCGTGCTTGGTTTAGTAGACTCACTCATATTATGATCTCCATAGGGTATTGACAAAGACAAGGTGACCTTACCCTGTTCATCAAGCATTCCCCAAAAGGTAAACTTACTCTATTCTTGGTCTATGTTGATGATATGATTGTTGCAGAAAATGATCAAAATGAAAAACAAATCTTGAAAGAAAAGCTTGTTGCTCAGTTTGAGATGAAGGATTTAGGAAAATTAAAATACTTTCTTGGGATTGAAGTAGCTTACTCAAAGAAAGACATTTTTACATCCCAAAGAAAGAATGTTCTTGATCTTCTCAATAAAACAAGTAAAATTGGTTGCAAGACCACTAGAGTTCCTATAGAACAAAACCATAGAATTGGAAGTGATGAAGACAATTCTATTGTGAACAAGGGTCAATATCAAAGACTTGTGGGGAAGCTAATTTACTTAACCCACACTAGACCTGACATAGCCTATGCTGTGAGTGTGGTTAGTCAGTTCATGCATGATCCATGGGAGAGACATTTACAAGCGGTGAACAAAATCCTTCAATACTTGAAGACAAGTCCAGGAAGGGGATTATTTTTCAAGAGAAATTAAAGGTGAAAATGGAAGTTTATACTGATGTAAATTATGCAGGGTCTGTCACAAATAGGAAATTCACCTTAGGATATTGCATGTTCTTTTGTGGAAATTTGGTGTCTTAGAGAAATAAGAAACAAAATGTTGTTGCAAGGTCTACTAGAGAGGTTGAATTCCGAGCTATGACTCATGGGGCGTGTGAATTATTATGGTTGAGAATTATTCTAAATGATCTTAAAGTGTCATGTGAAGAATCTATGACTTTATATTGTGATAACAAATCAACTATTAACATTGCTCACAATCCAATCCAATCCAATCCAACATGATAGGACCAAACATATAAAGATAGATCGACACTTTATTAAAGAAGAAATGGATAGTGGTCTTATAACTGCTTCTTATGTCCCATTTGGGCTTCAGTTAGCAAGTCTCTTAACAAAATGTCTTCCCACTAAATGATTTTATGATCCCACATGCAAGCTGGGAATGATTGATATCCATTCACCAGCTTGAGGAAGAGTGTTGATAGTAAGATATTAAATGTACTATTAGAAGTGGTTAGAAGTTATTAGGAGATTAAATGTATTATTAGAAGTGGTTAAAAGTTGTTAGAAATTATTAAGAATATTCTAGAGATCTCCTTGAGGGTTAGGATTCTTTATATATAGATGCTGATGTACGGTTAGAGATCAACTAAATAGAAAAAAAAAACATCTTTTTTCATTCAAATTAATTCTTTTCAAGTATGCCATAAAAGTTTTGCAAATGGAACTGCACCTATGGTGTAAACATGGTGACTATAATAAAAAATGTTATATTCTCACAAAGCATACTAGAAAAGCGCAAAATATTTTAAATAAAATAGAACAATGAAATATATCAAGAACAAACTAGACATATTTTGAAAACTATAATTCACCAGAAGTACAAATTATGTGTTTTCACCAACTTAAGAGATAACATTGTAATGCTCAAAGCAAAATTCAGAGATAACAAAACTCGCTAGAGGTGAATAGAGAGACTCAAAACAGAGGAATTGTAACAGAGATTCAGACAAAGAAAGAATATAGATAACAGAAAAGTAAATGGAGGTGAAAATAATAGAGCAACAAAGAAACATGGAAGTAAACAAAAAAACAAAGACTCATGAATAGAGAGGTTACTTGATATAATCAAGTTAGTCGATTGCTATAGATGGGCTGCTTTTCTGAGGTGGAGGTGGGTGGTTTGACTTTGTTGGTGGTGGCCTTCTCTACCAAAGATGGCAAGATATTTTGTTGGAATCCACTTTTCCTTTGTTCCATAATCACCATTATTTAATGTTTTAACAACCTTGGAAAGATTTTTATTGTAATATATTTTGAACATAAAAGAATCTAACTGGCCAATCCAAAAAAATTGTTAATGATGTTTTGTATAACTATATTATCTAATATGTATCATTGTTTTTTTGTTTGAAGAATTATTTTATTCATTGGAGTTCCTGACTTTAGTTTAGAATGATGGTGTATATTCCATATAGATTATAGTGTATCTACTATAGACATGGTCCCAGATAGCTATATGATAGCTGTTGGTTACTTACAACAGATATCAGTTAGCAACTACTGGTTTTTTGTATCTTTATACACTGTAAATACATATCTTGTAATCAAAATTGTTTGATGGAATGAAATACGGTTTAGATCATAATCTAAATCTCTCCAAATTCTTTTTGATTTTGCATAGAACAGTGAAATTACAAGTCAATTTGGATGGATTGATTGCATTCTCCTTTTCTCTTATTTAGTTTATATATTTCAGCTTTATTTCTTTTCTTTTGTTTTGACTGTTTCTTCAAATGACTAGTAGGTCTTCATGGCCACTGATGATGATGCAACTCCTGTTGTCTGCTTTTTTCACCAAGAACAAAGAAAGTTGTTATCTGTTAGCCTTCAGATTGTTGAAATAAATAACGACATTGTGTTTGATATTAAACCTGATATGGGATGGAACATACATGCCATTGCTGCATCACCTGTGACGGTAACCCGCCCTAGGTACATATCCTATCTATTTCTACTGTTTATTTTATAATGATGGGCATGATTTTCTATGTTTTCTTCAAATCTGAGTTTTCCAGGGTCAAAGTAGGACTGCTTCCATATTCAGACATAATGGTTTTGGCTCCTGAAAATGTTCTGCTTCTCTATGTAAGCCTTACACTTCATAAGCAAATATTGATTGAGATTATCCTTTCTCAACACGTGTTTTCCATTATATTGTGTGTTGGTTATTATTTCTTTCCTAGCTTCCTTGTGGCTTATTGCTTGATATTTCACAAGAAAGGTTATCATATAGAGTGGATTTGATACCTCTTTTGAGCTGATGTTTGTATTATTTTATCACTGCCTGTTAGGGCTTACTGGATTATCCTGCTTTGTTTCTATCTTTGTTTCAACTTCCAATCAATGTGTCCATATAAAAATTGTTTTCTTTCTATCATGTATTTTTGAATAGTTGAAGTGAAGTTCATTTTATTTTTAATACTAGATTTTTAGTATTTGCTCTTAGTATTGTTGTACTTATAGTTTTATTGATTTGTATATAACTGATTTTGTAGATAGGTATTAATTTCTATCGACATATGATTTTGTTCCCTTGATAAATATTGGGTGCTACATCTGATTTGTTATAGCATAGTATGTTGCCATAATGCCTGGATATGGTTTCTCATAAATATAGCTGTAAACATGACAAAACAACTCTAATTTTGACCTGTTTGGACAAGCTTCTCCAAAAATATTTCTAAGTGAAAAAGTAAGGAGAACAAAATGAAATTGACTTCTTCATATGCTAAAATTAGTTTACGCATAAGCTAATGTGTACAAGCTCTCTCATATAACTTCTTCAAATTTTTATTTTTAACTTGTTCATTAGTTAGCTTTAACTTGTGAACTAATGAATTTCATATTTCTCTTCATATTTTTATCTTCTAGAATTCCTTATGGAGAAACTCATCCTAATAGGTCTAGAAGCTCATTTTCATATTGATTTGTTATATATTTTATACAGCATTGTCAGTCTTTCTCATATTCCTACCCTTTTCCTCGATTTTTTTAATAAAAATGAGAGTGCTAGAGCATCACTATGTTGTTTGCCATTCCAACTATGTTGACATCACAAACAGCATTAATCATATGCAGTACCTTAGAATATCATAAAAGAAGATACAAAAATAATATGATTTCATAATTCATTTCTATGATTCCATCAAGATTGCTAAAGCATGATATTTTGTTTAATAATATGTTGTGTTTATATCGTAGTCTGGGAAGCAATGCTTGTGCAAATATGTGTTACCTTCTTGCTTAAATAAAGATAAGATTTTGCATGATCTGGACATGTCAGAAGAATCTTCTCTTCCCAATGATTTAAAGATTACTGGCCTTGCTGATGCTGTTGAGGGGCGAGTCAATGTGATAGTAAACAATAGGCAGGTATAATGAATTGTATTTAGGAATGATCTCTTTTCAATTTTTTCACCTTGATGTTGGCATCTGCAGGTTTGTTGGCAAATGGGAACCTAATAATCTAGTTCTTTACATCTATTGACATCTCTGCTTTGCATATGCAGATCTTTAGATGTGCATTACGAGAGAGTCCTTCATCAACATTAGCTAATGATTGCATCACAGCACTTGCTGAGGGGCTTCGTTCTAGTTTTTACAGACATCTTCTTGGTCTTCTCTGGAAAGATGGTGATCCAGCTCATCAGTCAGAAGCTAAATCTGTTGTTGATTCAGAATGGGATTCTTTCTGTCATGTAATTATGGAAATCTGCAGAAAAAATAAAAATATTTGTCAAAAGGGCTCTGATTCAGTGGAACATTCTGCATGGAACTTCCTTGTTAGCAGCAACTTTCATTATAATTTTTGCAAAGTAAACTCAATATTTGAAGTACCTTGTGCAGTCTCACTTAATCAGCGGGAATCAAATTTGCCCAGGTCATTTGTAGATAGCACACAAAGTTCTGAAGAGGCATTTTATACTGATTTGTTAAGGGAAAGTATGGAATCTCTTCATGGACTCTATGAAAGCCTGAAACTTGATAATCTTCGCAAAAGGTATGTCTCTGATCTTGTGAATCATATATTTTAGGTTGCCTTTTCATTTTAGTCTCGAGCTAGTGCATTTTCTGATCATCTCTTATTTCTATCCTATTGGATGTTTGTCTTGTAATACTGCCCTGTTTGTTTGGGAAACAGCTATTTGGTTGGCTGAGTTTAGTGAATCTAGCCAATAATCTATATTACTTTTTGCTTAAATTCAGTGTTTTAAATTTATTCTTGATTTGATTAATTTGAGGCTATGTTTTTGAGCTAGTAAATACCCCTATTCTTCTCTTTGATTTCACGATGATATACTGACTTTTTTTTTTTGCTTTTTGTGTTGGTTTATACACAGTACAAAGAATAGTTTGAATAATCCTTGCTCCTCTGTTACAATTTTTGTTCTATCAGTGATATATATATATATATATATATATATATATATATATATATATATATATATATATGTATGTATGTATGTATGTATGTATATGGATTTATGTGGTAAATTCTTCATTTATTTCTCTTGGGTAACTGTAGAGCAGCCAACTTCAACATTGCTATAGCCAGATGGCTGCTGCTCTGACACTATAGATGCAGTACAAGTTAAATTATTTATAATTATGCATCAATGCTAAAAAAAATAAAATTACATACAGTTATAGACATATTCATTATTTGTTCACAATTATTACTATTTGGAAGTCACAGTCTTAAGCTAAACACAAGTCCACAACAACAAACGTCAAGGCATCAATTAAGTTTAGTAATACTCTAGGTACTTGATGCCTTGACTGCAGACTATGTGAAGGTTGACCAATGAAGAAAGAAACAATCAGTACACAACACATACACGAGGGGTGACCAGTAGAACAAAATGAGAGAATACATACAACTCCCTTCCCCTCAAGAAAAGCAAGGTAGAGTAAAGGTGACCTTTTTGACTCATAAGACTTAAATTGAAAACTGAGGACATGCAAACAATGAACTGATCAGGGAGGTGGTGTGTCTAGGTTTGGCTGGACACAATTAGTGTGGTTTACTGACACATCAAGGCCTTAGATTTTCTGCCAACCACTATGGACAATTTGTGAAGGGAGGCCCACTGTGACAGTACCATAGGCTGTCCTGGTGTGTTTATATGGTGGAATTTTGGCTTTCCAGTGTATTCTGCCATCCACCACTGATAATACTGAAACACAATGCTATTGAGCAATGGATTTTGGTGATTTGTGTCGAAACAGTGGAGAGGCGAGAGGGTATTGTGGCAATAAAGTTTGAACCTACAGACTGTTCTGATGAAAAGACATGGGTGAATCTTGAAATTAACCTGACAAAATTATGAGAAGGCTCAAGAAGGTTAACCCTTTTTCAGCAAAGTGGGCGTGACAGCAGGGGATTGTCACAGGGGCATATCTATTAGTTCCTTTGCTGTCTCTATCTTTGTTCTCTTATCATTTCATGATCTGCCCATTGCTATTATAAGTTTGACATTGCTAGATGTAATGGTCATACATCAGTCAGCAGTTTTAGACCTGCAAAAACAATCAGTGCTGATTATATTGGGGAGACTTCCATCTGTCATTCTGCTTCATCATGTTATGCAAAATATTTAGATTTTAGCTTTGTGAGGATGCGACCACACTTACCTTACTAATGCTATATCATATGACCAAGAAAAACTTTTGCTTTGTGTTCTGAGTATTACAGTAAAAGGTTAATTTTTTATTTATTTTGGTTTTCATATTTCCACCATCTACTTTAAGAATTTTATTGTGTTCTTTAGGCTGTATTTTTCCCTGTACTTAATTTCCCACTTTTAGTTTTTCTTAAAATATACTTATTGGTTCTATTTGATAATTGTTGCCTATGATCTATAGGGACTTAGAGCTTCTTTCAGTTCTCTTGTGCAACATTGCCGAATTTCTGGTTGAGGAAAACTACCTGGATCATTACGTTCGTGATTTCCCTGGCCTCAGTAAAAAGTTTCTGAAGTCTGGAATGTTCATTTCACCTAAAATTTGTCCAAGTTTGTTCAGATGGTTTGAAAATTGCTTGCAATATGGATGTAATTATGCTAATATTAATGATGTTCCAGCTTTAGTATGTAAAGAAGGAAGTTCTGTGGTTAGCATAGCCCGGAAAGTTGTTTGCTTTTATAGTATATTATCTGGTGCCAAATTGCTGGGAAAGAAGCTGTCCACTGGTGTTTACTGTAACATTACTATTGGATCACATTCTTCAAAGGAGGAGCTTACTGTTTTAGCAATGGTTGGTGAAAGATTTGGGCTACAACAGCTGGACTCCCTACCTTCTGGTGTATCTCTTCCACTTCGACATGTAAGTTTGACTCCGTTAGTGTCAGTCTGTCAGTTTTGAGAAATTTGTAGATCAGTTAATTTAAATAATTTCACAAATTTGTTCATGGAATACGTTCAACACTTGATAGTATCAGGCATTGCCTACTGCTTTTCTTGTTTCTTTGAGTTTTTCTGTGCAATGTGGTATTTCCCACCTGTAATTGCTTTCTACTATAATTGTTCTGCTTTAAGCATTATCTCTTTCAAGTTTTAAGATATATTTCCAAAGCTTTTTATGTCTAATCACTGTTATGCCTTCTAGGCATTAGATAAATGTCGTGATTCACCTCCCAATGACTGGCCAGCTGCTGCTTATGTACTTCTTGGCCGGCAAGATTTAGCAATGTCAACTTTGGCACGTGAATGCAAATATAGGGGCATTGAAGCACCAACCAATGTGAATGTAATCTCTATGTCCACACCTTATATGCTAAATCTGCATCCAGTGACAATATCTTCTACTATTTCTGATGCAATTGGATTGGAAGGAACAAAGTTTGAGGATGCAGATTCAGTTGATGGGTCTATGACTGACGGTATGGAGCATATATTCAACTCTAGCACTCAGTTGCGTTATGGTCGGGATCTTAGATTGAATGAGGTTGGTTATGTCACTTCACAACTGATTTGATTATTTTTCATTGATATATATATATATATATGCTGTGACTCGTATTATTGATGATATAAAAGGTTATGGCTTTAACTAATCTATTTATTATCAGTAATTTTGGGCAAAGTGCTGCTGCTCTTTATTGTCATTGCTACTATCGAATCTAGAGGATTTTTTTTCCCATTCTTTTTTCACCTTTCTTCGACAATAAAACTGATAGAATAGAAAGAGTGCTGTATAGGGCTGGGCATGAATTGGAAAAATCCAATAAAATTAGATCAGATTAATTTGGATTTTTTGAATCTAGTTTAAATTTAGATTTAAAGTAGCTTAAATCCATATCTATTTAATATATTTTGTTGGATAAAATTGGCAATAAAACCTAAGCTATTATATCTGAAAAATTCAAATTCAGTTTTATTTGAATTAATTTAGCTGTTATATTTTTTACTAAATACTTAAGATATTTTTTAAGATTAAATTGTTGATTTTGGGAGATCAGGTAATCATATATAATAACTAATAACATGATGGTTTAACTGGAGGATACAAGTGTTCGATAATTCTAATAGAATTTTTTTTTTCCTTTTGTTTTTTTATGTATTACTTTTTCTCACTTGCTTAATTAATTTTACATATAAATCTTTTTCTCATTTTTTGATACTGTGACAATATGAGCACCTATGTATGCTCTATGTGTTTGTCTATTTTAACATAATGCTTTATTGCTTGCTGTAGGAGATCAAAGCATATCAATTAGAATCATTCAATTCTGATTTGTACTGCCCATAATAGGATTTAATGCTAATATGATCAGTTTTATTTCTTTATTTATGTACAACATTTATAGGGAGAATATTTCCCTGATTTTCAGGAATAGATTAGTGTACATGTTTATTCCTTTGTGTTCTATTTATATCTCTTTTGTATTTTTCTAAAATAAGAAATACACAACATATTTTTCACATGGTATCAGAACTTGATCTGAATCATCCTTAATCTAGTGCTGCCAACCATGGGAGAGAACAAGTCAAAAGGTTTGGCCACTAGTTTGGTCAAAGGGCCTGCTCTTCCTATCACTGGTCACAAATTGGATGGCTAGAATTACCCTCAATGGGTGTGATCAGTTAAGATTTTTTTTCAAGGAAAAGGGAAGGAAGGTTACATCATAGGAGACTCCAAGAGTCCAAAAAAAGGTTACCCTAACCTCAACAAATGACAACTAGAAAACAATTTAGTCATGTCATGCTTGCTCAACACCATGACTAATGAAATTGGGAAAAATTTCATGTACTATGATACTGCCAAGGAGATGTGAGATGCAGAGAAAGAAACTTACTCAAATGTGGACAATACATCTACTGTATTTGAGATCAAGAGCATATTTTATGACCTGCGACATGGTGATTTCTTAGTCACTGAGTATTTTAATACACTCAGTCGACATTGACAACAACTAGACATATATGAAGACAGTTAAGAGAGTAAAGAGAATGAAAAGAAGATTTCTAATTTTGTGGGATGCTTACTCCACTCTATGATCTCATATATATATAGGATTACAACATTTAAAACAACTACCAACTACTAACAACCACCAACTACTAACTACGAACTACTAACCACTAGCCACTAACTAATAATAATTTTAACACTCCCCCTCAAGCTGGAGCATACAAATTGTATGTACCAAGCTTGGAACAAATAAATTCAATTCGAGGTCCTCTTAAAGACTTTGTCAACACATCTGCAAGTTGATTATTGGACCCGACAAATTCAGTGCAAATTTCTTTAGACAACAATTTTCCACGAATAAAATGACAATCAAGTTCTATATGTTTGGTCCTTTCATGGAACACCGGATTAGAGGCAATGTGGAGAGCTGCTTGATTGTTACAATACATCTTCATCTGTTGGATCTCACAAAATTTCAGTTCTTGAAGGAATTGTTTCACCCACACTAGTTCACAAGTGAGAGATGCCATTGCTCTATATTCAGCTTCAGCGCTAGACCGGACCACTACATTTTGTTTCTTACTTTTCCAAGAAATAATATTGCCTCCAATGAGAACACAATATCCTGTAGTGGAGCGTACTGTCCATAGGGGATCCAGCTCAATCAGCATCACAATACCCGGATATTTGGGTACCCCCTTTATCTTCATACAACGAGACCTTGTCCTGGAGTTTTTTGAGATATTTTAGGATGTGAGCGACAGACATTCCAATGATCGATACGCGGATTTTGCATAAATTGACTCACGACTCCAACGGCAAAAGATAGGTCGAGTGCAGTAATGGTGACATAAATGAGTTTCCCAACAAGTCTTCTATATCTCTCGAGGATCGAGAGCGGTTCACCTTGATCCGCCATTAATTTCGATTTGGATTCATAGGATCATTTCTTGGTCTACAATCAATCATGCCTGTTTCTTTCAGGATATCTAAAGCATACTTTCTTTGGGAGACTACGATGCCTTCTTTTGATTGAGCCACTTCAATCCCTAGAAAGTATATGAGACAACCAAGATCCTTAGTTTGGAAGTGATTGCATAAATGTTTCTTTAGCAAAGAAATTTTATCAACATCATCCCCTGTAATGACTATATCATCTACATATACAATTAAATAAACACATTTTCCTGAAGCAATATAATAAAAAGTAGAATGATCTGCTTCACTTTGTTTTAATCAAAAACTTTGAACAATGTGACTAAACTTTCCAAACCAAGCACGTGGAGATTGTTTGAGACCATAGAGAGAACGATGTAACTTACAAACCAAACTAGACTCCCCCTGAGCAACAAAACCAGGAGGTTGCTCCATATAAATTTCATCCTCAAGATCACCATGCAAGAACGCATTCTTGATATCTAACTGATGAAGAGGCCAATGACGGATAACTGCCATAGCAAAGAAAAGTCGAACAGTAGTCATTTTGGCCATAGAAGAAAAAGTATCACTGTAGTCAAGGCCATAGATCTGAGTATAGCCTTTTGCTACTAATTTAGCTTTGAGTTGATCAACTTCACCTTTTGGTCCAACTTTAATGGCATAGACCCAACGACAACCAACAGTCTTCTTCCCATGTGGAAGAGGAATTAAGTTCCATGTACCATTGTGCTCAAGAGCCTGTATTTCATCAATCATGACTTGTCGCCATCCAGGATGATCAAGTGCCTCTTTCACATTTTTTGGAATAGTAATAGTGGATACAGAAGAAACAAAAGAAAAATAGGAAGGAGACAATCTATGGTAGCTAAGAAAATTGTAAATGGGATGTGGATTACGAGTAGAGCGAGTACCTTTGCGAATGACAATGGGCCAACTTGAGTCATCATTATCAGGAATCGTGGTATCAGGGGATGATTGAGAAGGATCTGCTGAGGAAGACTCAGCTTGGGACATGGGACTGATCATTTGGCTCCTGTGTTGATAGGTAATAAGAGGCAGTGATGAGGATTTCGGTGTATTTTGTGTGGAATTTTGGGTGTTAGGAGGAGGAGGTACAAATGGCTCCACTAAGGGTATAGGTAGGACATTTTGGACCGAACTAATATCCTGCATAGAAGAAGGGAAGAAGGGAGTTGACTCAAAAAAAGTGACATTAGCAGACATGTAGTACCTCTTGGTTTCAGGAGAATAACATCGATATCCTTTTTGAAGACGAGAATATCCCAAGAAGACACATTTGATGGCTTTAGCTGATAGTTTATCTAATCCTGGAGACATATCATGAACAAAACATACGCAACCAAATACACGAGGAGAAACATGAAAGAGTGGGTCCTTTGACAATAGAATAGAGTGTGGAACTTTATTGTTAAGAGAAGACGATGACATTCTGTTAATGAGAAAACATGCAGTAAGAATAGCATCTCCCCAATGATGAACGGGCATATTACCACCAAGTAATAAGGTACGAGCAGTTTCAACCAAATGTCTATTTTTTCGTTCTGCTATACCATTTTGTTGTGGTGTGTGAGGACAAGTAGACTGGTGTAAAATGCCTTGGGAGCTTAAGAGAGTAGAGAAATCAGTAGAAAAGTATTCTTTGGCATTATCACTTCGTAAAACTTTGATTACTTTTCCAAATTGATTTTTGATTTGGTTAAGGAAAGACTTAAAGATAGGTAATAATTTAGAACGGTCTTTCATTAGATAAATCCAAGTACACCTAGAAAACTCATCAATGAAGGTAACAAAATATTTATAGCCAAAGAATGAGACACAACTAGGACCCTAAATATCATAATGAACAAGAGAAAAGACAGAGTCACATCTAGATTCAGAATGTTTAGGAAAAGAGGACCTAGTATGTTTCCCTAGTTGACATGATTCACATTCAAAATCTTAAAGAGTCTGAAGTTCAGGAACCATTTTTTTTAATCTTGATAAGTGAGGGTGCCCTAACCGTTCGTGTAATAGTTTTGGAGACAAGGATGCAACACAAGATACAGATGATTTAGTCCCAAGGTAGTATAAGCCTCCATATTCATGTCCTTCGCCAATCTGTCGACCCGTACCACGTTCCTGTATAACAAAAGAGTTGGTATTAAAGGTTACTGAACAATTCAATAATTTGGTTAATTGACTTAGGGAAATGAGACTGAAGGGACATGAAGGAACAAAAAGAACAGATTTCAAGTTTAAAGACGGAGAAATGGAGACTTGACCAGTTCCTTTAGAGGCTACTTTAGATCCGTTGGCTAAGGTTATGAGATGAGGAGTTTTAGGAAATGAGAGAGAAGAGAACATAGAGGTATTACCAGACATGTGATCAGAAGCACCTGAGTCAATAATCCATGGATTTTGACTTTTCACAGATTGTGAAATGCAAGCTGTTGATGAATTTGGAGTTGTTGATGATTGTGCTCGATTACTGGATTTCAATCTCAAATATTCCTGATATTCTTCGTGAGAGAACTTGGGTTCAACCATTTCAGATTTGGAAAAATTGACAGTTTTATCAGGAAAACCGTGCAAAGAGTAGCAATTTTCCATTGTATGACCCATTCTCTTGCAATGAGTGCACTGAGGACGTCCTCTACCTCCATGTCCTCCTCTAGTGCCGCGACTTCCTCTTCCATGGGTAGAAATCATAGCAGAAGATTCAACAAGTTCTTGATTATTTTTTTCTTTGAGAGTTGGAACACGAAACAGTCTTGTAGTCAAACTTTCCATGGAAGGAACTTCTTGTCCAGTTAAAATTTGATATCTAACATGATCAAATTCTGAATTCATAGCTCGGAGAGTCATAACCATATAGAATTTATCCAACTTTTGCTTTATCTCCTCTAACGAATCCACCTCTAGGAACATCTTTAATTCTTCAACTGCTGATTGAGCTTCAGCAATAAAGGTCATCATATCTTTATCCACTTGCTTGAGAGAGGCTAATCGATTAGCGGAATCATAGAGGCGTTGGATATCATTTGCGAAGATATTCTGAGCTTTTTCCAAGAAAGAGTTACATGTTTTGAAGGATCTGAGAGTGTTCAAAATATTTGGTTCTACTGATTGCCACAGTAGAGCACAGAGTTGATAATCAAGCTTTTTCCATTGTTGAGTCTGATCTTCTGGTATCTTACTTCCGTCTTCTTCTAGATGATCGTGAAACCCTTGTCCAAGGAACCAAAGTTCCACTGAAGAGGACCAAGACATGTAATTTTTTCCATTTAATTTCTCAGCCGTTATCGTGGGAGTTCCGGAAAAGGAGGTTGTGGGCCCTGACGACATGTTTTAAATAATGTAGATGTAAGATGGAGACAATGGAACCTGTAAGAAAGAGAACACCCAAGATAGCCGGAAGGTTACTGGAAGGTGGTCGGAAAGTCATCGAACGGCAGCAAAAAAAAAGGTGACTGGACGGGGGACTGACGGTTGCCGAAAAGTGACCGGAAAGTGGCCGGAAAGTGGTCGGACGGTGATCGGAAAATGACCGGACGGAGATAAGAAAATGACCGGACGGTGACCGGAAAATGGTCGGACGGTGACCGAAAAATGGTCGGACAGTGACCGGAAAATGGCTGGACGGTGACCGGAAATGGTCGGATGGTGGCTGGACAGTGGCCGGACAGGCAGAGCAGGACCAACCTGCTCTGATACCAAGTTAAGAGAGTAAAGAGAATGAAAAGAAGATTTCTAATTTTGTGGGATGCTTACTCCACTCTATGATCTCATATATATATAGGATTACAACATTTAAAACAACAACTACCAACTACTAACAACCACCAACCACCAACTACTAACCACTAACCACTAGCCACTAACTAATAATAATTCTAACAAAGACGTTCAATGGAGTTGTACCAAGGATAAGAAGATGTATAAAGAATTGGTGGAGAAAGATAGGATCTACAACTTGATGAAGTCCGAGGGAGAATCCTTAGAACCAAACCTCTTAACAATCCAGGAAGTATTTTCGAAAGTGAGAAGGGAGGAGAGCAGGAGGAAAGTGATGCTTGAAAAGTCAAGTGCAGTCCCACCCATTGAAGGCTCAACAATGGTAGCAAGGGGGAATCAGTCTCGTCCGTCTCAAAAGAAAAATCAGCTTTGGTATTGGGGCACACTAAGGACACCTGCTGGATCATTCATGGCAAACCTTCAGAGGCGAAATAGACAAAAATCTTGGACAGCAAAGGCAACACAACAAAGGTAAATTCTAATCCATCTCCATTCAGCAAGGAACAAATGGAAGCACTATCGAAAATTCTCCAACAAACAATTAGTGCAGCAGTAGCACAAAAAAGTAATTTCTTGCATGCTCTAAATACTAGCACAGACGAATCAAAGTCATATATCATTGATTCAGGAGCTTTAGATCACATGATTGGAGACTTAACTGTGTTTAAAAGCTATTCTCCATGCCTAAATAAATAATTACACCGTTCGGATAGTTGATGAGACTCTTTTTTAAAGTCATGAGTAAAAGGTTTAGTTATTATCTCCCAAAATATTACCTTGAAATATGTCCTTTATGTGCCTAAACTTGACTATAATTTGCTATCAATTAGCAAACTAACAAGAGATTTAAAGTGTCACTAAATTCTTCCCTAGCCTATGGGAATCTAATATTTTGGAGACGGGGGAGATGATTAATAATGCTAAAGAATGTGCTGGACTCTACTGCCTCCAAGCTGAAGCATAAGAAGTGAAACCCAAGGCCAACTCTTGTGCAATAGTACCTCAAAATAGTAAAATTTTTGTAATGTTGTGGCACTATCATCTAGGCCACCCAAATTTTATGTACTTAAAAAGAATGTTTCTCACATTATTCAATAAAAATCAGGAGTTGTTTCAATGTGAAATATGTCAATTGTCCAAACATATCCCCAGCTCCTACTTGCCTCAACCCTAAAAACCCTCTCAACCTTTCTCCCTAATTCACAACAATATATGGGGGTCATTACGGGTAAACAATGTCACTGGATCAAGATGGTTTGTCACCTTCATAGATGATCACACACGGGTCACTTGGGTGTTCCTAATGAAGGAGAAATCAGAAGTTGACAAAATATTTGAATTTTTTCATACTATGGTGGAAACACAATTTCAAAGTAGGATTAAGGTACTTAGGAGTGATAATGGTAGAGAGTATTATCACTATGCACTAAGTTTCTACCTTCAAAGACATAGAATCATACATCAGAGTTCATGTGTAGATACCCTTCAGCAAAACGGGGTCGTCGAGAGAAAGAATAAACATCACTTAGAAGTGATCAGATATCTAATGTTTGCTACAAATGTACCCAACTAAGTTTTGGGAGAAACTATCCTCTCTGCAACCTATCTCATAAACAAAATTCCTTTCCGAATCCTCAACTTTAACACCCCTTACTCTACTCTCCAAACCTCATACCTTACTAGTCGTATCCTTATATTCATTCCGTTGAAAATATTCGGATGTTCATCCTTTATCCATAACCTTCATTCTCGTCGCAACAAACTTGACCCGAAATCCGTCAAATGCATTTTCCTCATCTATTCTCCCCACCAAAAGGGGCAAAAATATTATTCACCTCAAACCAGGAAATTTTACCACACCATGGATGCCACCTTTTTTGAGGATTAGTATTATTACCCTAAAGTTGGCATTCAGGGGGGAGGGGACTTATCCAATTGAAGTGGTAGAATCCTAACTTTTGGGATTTGAGCTAGCTGAATCTGTCCCAAATGCAGAACCAATCAAGACTGTACCTGCAACATAGGAAATTGTACCAATAGAAGCTAGAGAGAGGACTGCATCTTAGCAAAATCAAGGCCTTATTACATTCTTCAGGAAGAGAAGGAAGAGAGTAGAGTCCAACACATCTCCAAGGCAAAGCCATGAATCAAACCAGGTTCCAGAAAATGAGTTTTCCCCTGGTAATATCGTTTCTAATCTTGAACCTATTGATGACATTGACATTCCCATTGCCTTAAGAAAAGAAGTGAGATCTTGCACTCAACACCCCATTGAGAATTACGTGTCCTATGAAAAATTGTCACAAGGGTATAGATCTTTTGTGGCAACTCTTGACAACATACGTATGTCAAGGAATGTTCTAGAGGCACTCCAACAACTTGAATGGGCAGTAGTTGTAATAGAAGAAGTCCAAACCTTGGTTAAAAATGGCACATGGGAAATCACCACCCTACCGAAAGGGAAGAAATCGATTGGATGCAAGTGGATATTCTCTATCAAATACAATGCTGAGGGTAGTATAAACCGGTACAAAGCCCGACTGGTGGCAAAAGTATTTACCCACTCGTATGGAGTGGACTAAAAAGACTTTTGCACCGGTGACCAAACTTAATTCTATTCGAGTCATACTATCTTTAGCTACAAATTTAGATTGATCACTTTATCAACTAGACATCAAGAATGCCTTCCTAAATATTGAACTAGAAGATTCTATATGCAAATTCCTCCGAGACTTGAATCATCAAGAACCTCAAACATGGTGTGTAGGCTCCGAAAATCTTTATATGGCCTTAAGCAATCTCCGAGAGCATGGTTTGATAGATTGACTCGGGTTGTCAAGGAAGATGGATTCAACTAATATCAATTAGATTACACTATGTTTGTCAAACACTTCATGGAAGGGAAGGTAACATTGTTCATTGTTTATGTTGATGATATTGTTATCATAGGAAACAATTATGATCAAATCAAGTATTTGAAGGGACTTTTGACCGAGGAATTTGAAGTTAAGGACTTGAGTAAACTCAAATACTTTTTAGGGATGGAAGTTGCTCGGACAAAGAATGGTATTTATGTATCACAAAGGAATTATACACTGGACTTACTTCAAGAAACCAACATGCTTGGGTGCAATGCAGCCAATACTCCCATAGAACCAGAAAAGAGAGGTGAAGAGGAAAGTCCACCAGCTGATAAAGATAGATATTAAAGACTAGTTGGGAAGTTAATCTACCTAACTCACACTAGGCCTGACATTGGGTTTGCTGTCAGTTTGACTAGTCGCTATACATCTAATCCAACTGAGGCCATCATGAAAATGGCGAACAAAATCCTTCAAAGGTACATCAGGCCGAGGGCTCTACTGACTTAGATTGGGCAACTCTGACAGGAAATAAACTACATGCTACTGTTCTTTTGTGTGGGGAAACTTGGTGACTTAGAAAAGCAAGAAGTAGCCTGCGGTGGCAAGGAGTAGTGCAAAAGCTAAATTCAAAGCTATGACTCAAGGTATCTGTGAAGGAATTTGGCTTAAGAAAATGTTGGATGAAATAAGAATTCCTATCAATTACACTATGAGGATACTATGTGACAATAAAGCTGCTATAAGCATTGCAAAGAACCCAATCCATCATGAAAGGACAAAGCATGTGGAAATTGACCAACACTTCATTAAAGAAAAAATTGACCATAGTATTATGAGTGTTGACCATGTTCCATCATGTAGACAAACAATAAATATCCTAACAAAAGTTCTTCCAAGGAATACATATGAAAACATTAGATCCAATCTCGGTATGATAAACATCTACCATCCAGATTGAGGGGGACTGTTGGAGATCAATGCATATCAATTAGAATCATTCAATTATGATTTGTACCGTCCATAATAGGATTTAATGCTAATATGATCAGTTTTATTTCTTTATTTATGTACAACATTTATAGGGAGAATATTTTCTTGATTTTCAGGGATAGATTATTGTACATGTTTATTCCTTCTTATTCTATTTATACTTCCTTTGTATTTTTCCAAAATAAGAAATACAAAACGTATTTTCCGTACTTGCCATAATTTTCTTATCTTCTTTAATATTAGTTTTTGTAAAACAAAGAATAATTTAAGTGATGAACAAGATCCATTGGCCTTTTTATGCTTGTTAGCCTAGTTAAGCTTATTAGCTTGTTTGTAGGTATTCTACCAGTTAGGCCACGTGTTTAAATCAAGCCTGGCTTTTAAACATGTCATATTTAGTCTTAAAAAGAACTCTATAATAGATAAATAGGCCAATTACGCCAAGCCAAGCCCTCATCAAGGCCTAGAGTCCTACTTGAGGTTGTGGTGTGATGCTCTGGTTGAGGACAAGATGAGGATGCCCAGGCTAAAGCTGAGCCAAGGATGACTCATCTATTATTGACCCAACAATACCCCGACTATGGGTTGAGCCAAAGAGGCACTTTGCAGATTAAATAAAAAATGAATAGGACGAAACCAACAAAAACAATTTCTTAGGATGAAGATTGATTTTGGATTTTTTTAAAATCCAATATCCAATTTATTGGATTGGGTTTAAAATCTAATAATATGGATTTAGATTTGAAACATATCCATTAAAATGGATTTAAAGTGATTTGAATCTGTGGATTGGATTTGAATATTTAGATTTCTGCACACCTTACTGCTGTATGGTACTTTTTAATGTCAAGTCTTGTATTATGCATTTGACATCAGGTTCCTTATAGTCTTAGAAATATGAAATTTTTTTTTAATTGTTTTTCTTACTTAGTGCATGGACAATTCTGACCCTGCAATGTTACTATGGCTATATTGACAATTCTTAAGAGAGGATCAGATCATGTACTTTATTTTTACTGATATCTTAAACTAACATTACTACCAATTGGTAAGGTAATTGATGTATGCTGTGTTGGTGCAGAAGTTACATATGAACTTATTTCTTCTTTTCTGAATCATGGCTCTGGCTACTCTTACTAGGTTAGACGCCTTTTGTGCTCTTCAAGGCCTGTGGCAATTCAAACATCTCTTAACCATAGTGTTTCTGATCAGGACCTCCAGCAGGTATGTGTTCCTGTAGTATTTGATTATTTGTGATTGCCACAGTTTTGTTTTTCATATGATTATTCAAGCACTTGAGATACTAAATGGTGGTATTCTTTGCATGTCTGATCCTGCAACCTTCCTTGCTTGGTTAAATTTCTTATATACACCCAGTTTAATGATCCCGATCTTGGTTGATGTGACATGCATGTATCTTAGAAATCAAATCTGCTGTTCTGCACTGCGATATTAACTTTAAGGGGAACTCTAGGTCATTTGGTGCAGTGCAACATGCCTGATTTATGTAAAAGATATCTCCCCATTATAAGATTTTCATAACCCATTTTTATGCAGACAAATTCATTTTTTTTGGCCGTCATTGATATTTTAGACATCCTACATTTGTTTGGGCTTTTCACACATGTATATGGTCACATAATCCAGTTGTTTGTTCCCTTGATTTCTTCATTTATTTCGTCATAATTTGTATTTCTTCTGAGCTTTCATGTTCAGTTGATTTTTTTATTATCATCATAAGTTAGGATTTATATATTAGGTAACACTGTTTGATTTAATTATTTAGGTAAGATAAAAATAAGTAATGTACTCTTAATTTTACTAACATCAGGGTTTATCTTTAACTATGAATGTTACGATAATTACTGCAGTCTTATTGTACTAAAGGAAAATGTTTATTTATTTATTTATTTTCTCCCTTTTGAATCTTTTTTATTAAAAGTGTAAATCTTGATTATTGGGAATTGGTGTTTGTATCTTAAGTAGTCATTTATATTTTATAATTGTTACAGCAACTAAATCAAATCCATACAGGAAAAGGGCTTGCTTGAGTTGACAGTTATCCCAGTTATAGGCTAACCTTTAATTCTTCCACATTTGTTATTTTTTTTTTTTCATTTAGTAATTTCTTTTTATCTCCTAGCAAATTCTAATCTTGAAAAAAGGCCAAGTTTGATTAAAATTATCTGCTATGCTTTGCTTCCTGTTTGTACTTTATATGCTCTCATATATTTCTCTAGTTGAATTGAATTGTGATACATTTTTTTCTTTTTAAAATCTGCTTTGGATACATATATTTTACTGTCATGAAGGCTCAGTTGTGGCACCTTGCACAAAGGACCACTTCACTTCCTCTTGGACGTGGGGCATTTACTCTCGCAACCATATATACACTCTTAACGGAGGTTCTCTTTATATTTAACCTTTTTTTTTTTCACTAATATGCCCCTTCACTGAGAAATTTTAAATTACTTCTGGAATTGTACTCTTTCTGATAAACTCTGTTACGATTTTTAGGCTTTTACTGTTCCAAAGCTTGTATTAGCAGGTCGCTTGCCAGCCCAACAGAATGCTACTGTAAGTAGATGTGATATGTTTGACAATATCTGCATTCCGTAATTCTTCTTTTGGTTTATAGAGCTATTTATTAGTTTTTTTGTATTTGTTGATATGCGTCATGTTTGTCTATTCACAGGTTAATCTCGATCCAAACATCAGGAACATAAAAGAACTCAGGTCATGGCCTGAATTTCATAATGCTGTTGCTGCTGGACTGAGACTAGCCCCTCTCCAGGTTTAACATTGATCCAAGTTACAGAGTTTAATCCTGTTTCTGTTAGGAAATTTCTATTTTTTTATAAGAAAAAAAATTATTATGAAAGGAAAGGAAGATAAGAAAGAGGATAGTTGAAGGTCTAAAATTATGCAAACGAAAATAAATATAAAAAAATATTAAGAAACATGCACCACAACTTGCAATCTTTTGATATCTATTAAGGACACTCTTAACTCCCTTAAAAAAGACTTAAATATTTTTTATATATTTGATTATGTAATTTGGCAATTGTTGGATATTGTTAGATATAATTATTACACAGTGGAATTCAACATAACTCAATTCTATAAAATCAGTTTATGAGATGTGATTTACATCCTATTTATAAACTATAATTTGATTATATCTCTAATTGATGTAGTATCTACAATACACCCTTCATCCTAAAATTTGAACATTTCAAAAGTGTGAGACTAAATATTTGGGAGTGGCTCGGGTTTGAGCTTAATTTAATTTTACAAAACTGACTTGTAAAATGAAGTTTGCATTCCATTTATATACTATAATTTGTTCCTATCTTTAGTTGACATGGGGTTTGCAACCATCATTAACTATTTTAATTAGGCAATTCTAGGATTACATAATTATTGTAATTGGGAAATTATTTTCTCGGTAACTATATCCACTGCATAGAATAATACACTCTGCTACTCCACAATATTTATTGACGCACAGATTCAGTCATGTCTCATGCTTTCTCTTCTCAATGTGGTCTCTCTAGACCCTTAACATAAGGCAGTTTTATTTTGTCTTTTGGGTGGACTGTTAGTTTTGATTGAGAAGTGTACCCATGACACCACATGAATTAAAGTGTGAATATCTTTCCCATACAAATTGATATAATTCCTAGTATTCACAGTTTGTTACTATTTGTATGGAAAAGATATTCATACTTCAATTAATGTGTGTGATTGGTAGTCATGATAATATGAAATCAAATACAACAAAAGGATAAAAAACTATTTTAAGTTTTTAGTGGGACATAATGGATTATGGAAACGATTTGGGAGGTCCATTATATGAATTACACGATGTCTTTCAATCCTGTTAAAAACAAAAGCTTCAAGAATATTATTACCATGGGATCTCTCTTCATGAATTTCCTCTAACCTCTTTTGCTCACTCTCTTCTCATTTTCATTGGATAAAAAACTATGCAATCTCAACATTTCTTCGCAATTCAGAGTTGAGCACGATAACTCCAGAAAGCAGGATGCATTGTTAAGCTAGAGTGTGGCATACAACATTCATGATGCTGAGGGCATGATCATTAAGTTTTTCTTTTCTCCTTTTTTTCTCTTACTAAAATTATGCATAGAAATTCTTTAAATATTAATTTATCATGGGTGTCCATGGGTACCAATGTTTTCTCCAAAATCTCTCTCCCTGCTGCTGTTTGCTACTCTTTTCTGCTAACATAATTTTGTGATCCCTGTTTGGCTGTGCTTGATGTTTGGGAATATGCACAAGTTATTTTTCTTCAATGATACTTAGCACCTTCATGGACTTTGTCAATCCCTTTATGAGTATAAATGCACCCTTCCGGTGTTGATTAGTCCATGATTGAATATACAAATAAATTAGTTTTGGGACCTATTTTAAAATTCACAATAGTCGAGGGACCTACTACACACCCAAAGGGAAGGGTAATTGGTCATTTTCGTAGTGTAGTGGATTGTGGATTAAAATTGTCACCTGGTTTTTGTGGGTAACAAATTGAGTTTTGTGATGAACCTTGGGCTTGTTTTCAGTTTAATACTTGGATTATTTAATAATTAAACAAAGTACTTCTTATTTTGGTGCTTTTTCTGTTCCTTTACTTTTAGCAAAACAAACAAGACAGTTAATGGAGTCTGTCAGATGTTAGAGATGTATGCCAAAAACATAAGAGGCACCTTTCTGTTTTAAAGCAATAATTCAGTCTGAACAGTGTTGTTACTGAACAAAGCATTGCATTTGAGTATTTGTCATTATAGCTTGCACATTTCTTAAAAATGCAAATAATTGCTCTTGCAGGGAAGAATGTCTAGAACATGGGTTTTGTATAACAGACCTGAGGAGCCAAATTCTGTTCATGCTGGACTTCTTCTTGCACTAGGATTGCATGGATTTCTGCGTGTATTAGCTGTTACTGACATCTACCAGTATTTTTCTCAGGTCTAATTCTCTAATGCTCCACTGGCATTTCATTTTATTCTAATGGTGTTTATTGTTTTTTACTACTTAGAAATAATTAATCATTAAATTTTTATTGAAAACAATATGTTCCGTAGCCTATATTATGTGTTGATGAAAGCTCCTAAAATTAGGGTATTTAGTGTTAGTTACCAAGCGATGTAGTCATGTAATATTGCATTGCTGCTGCCCCTTGCAACAAGAGCTGCATTGGAATGTGTGTTTTGTCTCTGCAGTGCTGTTTTTTCGTTTCTTTTCTTTTTTTGTTTTGGGGGGGGGGGGAGCGGGGTCTATTTACACGGTAAGGTGTATGTAGACAGTTGAGGTTGCTGAAGACTGTTGATTTTAGATTTCTCAGAGTTCTTTTTAAACTGAAATATTCTTATGAGAGTGATTGGAGTTAGAATGATGTTCAATTAAAGAAAACATAAGTTGGAAATTGAATTTTCTAGTTGTGAAGTCAATAAAATATTTGACTATGAGGGCCTTATGGTCACTACACAATGGTTGATGTGATATAATTCTTTTTAATTTCAATTAACATGGGGACAATTTGCACCCAAGCTTCCTTTTATGCTAAATTATTTTCTTTCAGCTTTTCCATTTTGTATGACATCAAATGATTTTTCCTTCATATGTTTAGGAGCATGAAAGTACCACTGTGGGATTAATGCTTGGCCTTGCAGCTTCTTATGGAGGAACCATGCATCCAGCTATATCGAAGGTATTATCAAGCTCAATTTTTCTGATAATATTGATGCAGATATCTTCTCTCATATACTAGATCATAGTTGTTGTGCACTAGAAAATTAATTTTACTAGCTTTGAGCTCTTCAAGTTATCTTATGGATTGCATTGTTCTTTCTTGATCATGGAGGAACTCATTTTAATGCAAAAACACAATTTGATATAATTGAACAAAATAAGAGGCATCTCAAGCTGGAGTATAATATAAAACTATTAGAAATGAGGAATGTCTAAACTAAACTGACTTGTAAGGTGAACTTTGCACATTAATTATATATTATAAATTGTTCATATCTCTAATTAATGTGGAATCTTCAACACCTTCCCTCACAACAAGGAATTGACATTTTGAGAGTGTGTTACTGAATATTTAAGGGTGGTCCAATAGCAACCTGATAACAGGTAGAGTGATGAGCCAACAAACCTTGCTAGGATAAACTTTGATATTATATTAGAAACGGAGAGGTGTCTAACTTAATTTTTCAAAAATCGGCTTGTAAGGTAAGATTTTCATATCAATTATATGTTATTAATTGATCATATCTTTAGTCGATATGAGATCTCCAACAAAAATACTCACTTTTGTTAAGGTTTCCATGAAAATTAAATCTTGCATTTGATATGCCTAGTTCAATTGTTTTCCATGAGCATGGGGAAATGGTAGTATTATGATTTGAGTGTGGTAAAATAATATAATATGCCTTCTTAATTGTATGTTTTTACTTAGAACTAATTTGCTGAGTGACTATCAAGTTTCCTTAAAATAAATTGAATTTAAGAATATAGTCCTGTTAATAATGACTTTAGGAGTGATGATTGGGTGTAGTTGGACTGGTTGGCTTCCTTTCTGATAGTTTTAGGGTAACAATTTGGATTAAATTCCCTTGCTCTGTGACAATCTATCCTCTTAATGTTAATATTTTTGCAATCATCATCCCTGTCTTAATAAATTTCTTTCTTTTATCCCATACAAGGAAACAAAATAATAGATTCTGTTTAATTTTGTGGGAAGTGAGTATTATACAAATCATTTGATTTGTAATTTAAATGTGAATCGATGACTCAAGTTATTTATCAATACAAACTAGAGAGTAAATCCGAGCATGTTGGGCAGGCATTGTCATCTGAATTTCCAGACCTGTGTGCATCATCTGACTTGTTTGCTGAACAAATACAGGTGGCATAATAACAACACCTCCTCATGCCTAGGAGTAGGCAGATAGAAAATATGTATGGACCAAACAATGATCTAGGATAAACTCTAATATCATTTTAGAATTTGGATTGAGGATCTAACCCAATTTATAAAACCAACTTCTAAGGTTAGGATTGCCTAAGCTTTATAGGAATTACATTGGTAATATCTATAGTTGATGTAAGATCTCAACATACCACTTCATGCCTAAGACTAGACATTTGGAGTGTGAACAAATGTTGGTGCAGTGATCCCAATAATGGAACTAGCGTATGCATTGATGTCATTTTAAGAAATTGGGCTTTGGGCTTGATTCAGTCCTGCGATACTAGTTTATAAGGTGATTTTTGTTTAAACCTTACAGGGAATACTACATTGCCTATCTGTGGTAAATCTTAGCTATCAACTTAAGCAATTCACATTTTGAATCATGATTCATGATGTGATAACCTTTGTTTTAGAATTAACATTAATCCATGAATATAGAGACAATTTGTTTTATTTGTTTGTGCTCTTTAATGCATGAAATCAACATTTTGTGAAGCATTGAAAGCATGTATACTACCCCCTTATCTTGTGAAGCATTGATACATCAATTTACTTCACGTATCCTATACTGATACTCTAGGATTAGGGCAGAGACAATGGGTGACTTAGGGGATTCCACGACTACTCCAAAAATTTTACTTTTCTTTAAACATTATATATAAAATTAATTTTTAGCCTCCCATTGAGAAGAAACATGATATATTTTGTATTGGTCACCCATTTACATAAAATCACAGTCTAGCATACCTGACCGCTAAATATTGATGAAGTATCCAAACTAATGAAGCACCAATTCTTTTATTTGTTTCATGTATTTAATACTGCTACATGTTGGCTGTATTTAAAACATGTTTGTGAAGTGTCCACACTTTTAAAACATTTATATCTAGTTATAAGAAACATATAATAACGAGGGAAATTGTTCTCTTTATGAATTGTTTTAAAAAAGTAACGAGATTGATAGTGTTATTCCTTTAAATAAATAATATAAAGTAACTTATGATGACAATGACTTATAATTAAGTATATTGAAAATTTCTAACAAGTGTTTTAGTTTGTATTTGAAAAATTGCATGATATATATTTGTTGTATTTTTTGAATTTTTATATATTGTTAAAAGACATATCTTGCACGCTTATATCCAGTTATTTTTTTTATAACTGTATCATTTTATTGTATCCATGCATCATATTATCTCCTCCCTTACGCCTACTTTGTTTGGAGAGCTGATAAAATTATCCTCTTGCAGACACTTTATTTTCACATTCCTGTACGACATCCATCTTCCTATCCAGAGTTAGAGGTTCCAACCTTGCTCCAGGTATCTTTCATGTTTATTTTATTTGTTCAATTTAGATTAGCCCTTTTCACCCCCTCCCTCCTTTGCTGGTGCTTTCTAACATCAAAAGAGGAATTGTAAACGCCCAAAGTTGTGCTGTTCGCTTGCTTCATTGTCTGTCCTGAAGAAGATCATTATTCTATTAATAAGATTCAATTCGTGTGCTATATTTCTATCACCACCCAATGATTATTTTCAAGTTGAAAGTTTGTTATATTGTTTCAGTCGGCTGCTTTAATGTCTCTGGGAATTTTATATGAAGGTTCAGCTCACCCACAAACAATGCAGGTTTTATTGGTAATATATTTCCCCGCTTCATCATCTGTTTATTCAATGCTTGAACATGTGCCTGAGTTATTCTATTCTTGCATGCCATCAAGATAAAGTGAACATGAAGGTAGATTATTGTTGTACTACTATTTATTTGCTGAATTCTACCATTTAGCCAGTGGGTATGATTTATGTTATTGTTGTGTCTTTCCCCTTCCATTAAATGCAATTAGCTTTGAGTTTTGATATATTTGTAATCCATTTTAATTTGTGCACTTGTGTGTTTAGGAATTGATTTACCAAAGTTTTTTGCTTGCATAATCTGTCTGGTATGTATATATTCATTCTATGGTCCATGTCCAGACTCAATCAATAGTGAGCATGAGTTTCTTTCAATATTCATTTTTTTTGCACATGCCTTTTCAATAGTGAGCATAAGTTTCTTTCAATATTCATTTTTTTTGCACATGCCTTTTCAATAGTGAACATAAGTTTCTTATCTATTAAATTGTCTGTCACCTATATTCTTCTTTTAACATCTCTTCCTCTACATCAATATGTAATTTTTCAGGGTGAAATTGGGCGTCGAAGTGGAGGTGATAATGTTCTTGAGCGAGAGGGTCATGCTGTTTCTGCAGGATTTGCTTTAGGTCTTGTTGCACTGGGTATGAAAGCTTAAATAAGTTGCAGGTTTTAGATTTTAGTTTTCAGTTTTCTGGGCTTTATCTAACTAGAATATGTTGCTTGAAGGACGGGGAGAAGATGCACTTGGTTTCATTGACACGTTTGTGAATCGCCTGTTTCTCTATATTGGTGACAAAGTACACAATGTAATGGAATTCACAAATTCTACTATAACTTTTTCCTTCCTTGTAAAGAACCTCAGTCTTTTCATTCCTAATACTAGTTAATGAGTCTTAGTTGTGAATGTTTGCAAGAGACCATGCGGTTGTGATCCTGTCTTCTGGCAGTTTCAGACTACTTATAATCTTTATAATTCTATATAATGTTAAAGTACTTCTGCAACAGGAGAGATCTCATTTTTCAACAGTCTCAATGGACGAATGTCGCAGTTCTGCACAGGTTCAAAGAATTCAGTTCTTAATTTCTTTACTGCAATGAAATAAAAGAAACAAAATTGTATGAAGTATTATAGTCGGGAAATGCCTGCATAATTAATTTGTATTTGTTGTAGATGATGGATGGGACAACAGTCAATATTGATGTCACTGCACCTGGAGCCATCATTGCCGTTGCTTTGATGTTTATGAAGGTGCTTCTGATGAACTCACTCTACAATAAGCAATAGATATGGCAACAAGAAGTCTGTTTATCTGCTGCAATTTAAGTTCTTTTCTAACATTTCTAACTTTGGTCTGTGTCTTTTTGACAGACAGAATCTGAGGCTATTGTGTCTAGGCTTTCAATTCCCAATACATTTTTTGATTTGCAGTATGTGAGGCCTGACTTTATAATGCTCAGAGTCATTGCTCGAAATTTAATAATGTGGAGCAGGTTTGTTCTGGTTTCTTCAGTTTATTGCAACAATTCTACGTGGACCTGTTAGTAGTCACCCTTCTGATCCATGTTTGCTGCAATTTTTTTCTAGGGTTCATCCCTCAAAAGATTGGGTTTGGTCTCAAATTCCTGAGATCGTTAGATGTGCTGTAGAAGGGATTGGAGGTGATGACAATGAGATTGACGATATGGATGCTGAGGCTTTTATACAGGCCTATGTTAATATAATAGCTGGAGCTTGTATATCACTTGGTAAGTTGTTCTTTAGTCTTCGCATTCATTTTATGATAAATTTAAGAGAGTTCTTGTTTGTTGATATTATCCAAATTCTTACATAAAAAATTTAATCATACCATTGTACGTAATTATATAAATCTTTATTGCTGCTATTGTCCTCGATGATATTTTCTTAAATAAAGTTCCATCTATCTTTTTTACCACTTAGTGGTTGTGTACTGTTTGGTCTTTGTCTTGAAAGATATTCTTAACCATGTTAGGACTGGTGTTTGCTGGCACAAGAAATGAAAATGCACAGGAATTACTTTATGAATTTGCTATTTACTTTCTTAATGAGGTCAGTACAGACTTACACTGCCTAACTCTCCAATGCATGTCAAGTGGTTGGTTCTAAATGTTTTATTTTTATCTCGCAGATCAAGCCTGTTTCTCCTACAAGTGAAAAGGTTTTCCCAAGGGGACTGTCTCACCACATCGACAGGGGCACTTTGGAAACATGCCTTCACCTTATTGTTCTTTCTCTATCTGTGGTACCTGCTTCCTCCTTTTGTCCACTGTCGATTAATTATGTAGTAAGATTATGTCTAAAATTCTCTGGTTAAACTTCTGTATACCAGGTGATGGCCGGGTCTGGACATTTACAGACCTTTCGGTTTTTGAGATTTCTAAGAAGCAGAAATTGTGCTGATGGGCAGTCAAGTTATGGTATTCAGATGGCAGTAAGTTCTGCAAGTTGCCTTTTTTTGTTTTGTATGTTTTAATTTTTCAAAAATAAAATCTGCATGTACATGAGAAGCTGGCTTTGGAACTTGAATTTTAAAGGGGTTGGAGATTTATACGCCTTACCTTAGGTGGCTGGAGGTGGTTTGGTACCATTATGCTTAACAGCTAATGATCTCTCTATATATATACAAATATGTCTTTATATTACACATAGCAGTTGGGGTTTCGATCAAAGAATCGTGAAAATTCTCTTCAATCATTTGGTGTATGATGGACCGAAAAGTCTATGCTTATTTAATCATCTATATTAGGTTTCTTCTGCTTGTGAAGACAAAGGGATTTTGAAGATTCAGATAGCTTTTGTTATGATAGTAATATTAAAATATCTCTTTGAAATTCATATATTCTTGTACTTCATTTGGCAAATTTCTTTTATTTTTTTTTTCCAACATGAGTTTGGTAATTAGCTTTATATAGTCTCCCTTCTGATTTTTTTTTCCTACCAACCTGCTTAGGTAAGCTTAGCTACTGGTTTCTTGTTTCTTGGTGGTGGAATGAGAACATTTTCGACAACCAACCATTCCATTGCTGCTTTGCTAATTACTCTATATCCACGCTTGCCAACTGGTCCCAACGATAACAGATGCCACCTTCAGGTATATTAGATTGATGGAATCACTGTACCTTGTGATAAAAGCTTAATTTTTCATTAGTTTATAATGGGAAATTATGTTCTGAAAAATGTTTCTGCCAGGCATTTCGCCATCTATATGTACTTGCAACAGAGGCACGATGGATTCAAACCGTGGATGTCGACACAGGTCTGCCTGTTTATGCTCCTCTTGAGGTCACAGTCAGAGAAACTGAGCATTATGCTGAATCCAGCTTTTGTGAGGTCACACCTTGCCTTCTGCCAGAACGATCAATTGTAAGTCATTGTTCTGACTGAGTTAACTTTTATTTGTTAGCTTTGGACTTGTATATTTCCTATTGTTGAAGCAAAGAAAAAATCTGTAGCCTTTTTAGGACTAATTTGTATTGGCATTGATGGTAACAGTTGAAAAGAATCCGTGTTTGTGGGCCTCGCTACTGGCCTCAAGTAATAGAATTTACCCCTGAAGGTAAACAAACTATTATGCTTTTTATATGATCTTATACTGATTGAGGTTTTTAGAATTTGTTTACTTCTTAAATGAGGAACCCCAATAATGCATTGAATAACAGATAAACCTTGGTGGAATTTTGGAGACAAGAATAATCCATTTAATTCTGGTATTCTCTTTATCAAAAGAAAGGTTGGAGCTTGTTCATATGTTGATGATCCCATTGGATGCCAGTCACTGCTGTCGCGGGCAATGCACAAGGTTGAAATTACATGGTGTACGATATTGCTAGGCATGTTTATGCATTATACAAGTGTTATATGCCCATATTATTTTTTTGCCTGATCTAGGTGTTTGGCCTGACAAGTTTGAAAGCATCTGATACAATTACGGACATTCGAAGTGGATCTGGTTCTGGTTCTATCACAGTTGATCAGTTGGTCGGTACCTTCTCATCTGATCCTAGTTTGATTGCCTTTGCACAACTCTGCTGTGACCCCTCTTGGTATAATAGGTAAGCTCATAATGTTCAGTTGGGTTATTTTTTTATGAATATTTCATTCTACTTTTTTTATTTATGTAATATTTCTTAAATTTTTTTGCTGAATAACTGGTTAGATGCTCTTGGAAATGAGGGGATTCCTTACAAAACCCCCAAAATCCCAAAAATAGCACATTACCTCATGATTTTTCCTTTCTTACCAGTTACTAGTCACAAATACCACCGAAAAGCAATATGCAAAATCTGATCCAACAAACTAGGACAACCCCAATGCTCAATTGAAAGGCCCAAAAGTTTATTTCGTAGGAATGATGGAGAAATAAGTGAAGCAGGGTTTCAGAATTGGATCTACCCAACACATTAGGAGAGAGAGCTGTTTTAGACCATCTAACCTATTGCTTAAAGTTTTCAAAGTGAAGTTTTAGATCTTAGAAGGAATTTTAGATTTACAGATTGCCAAGGCGATGTAGAATCAATGTTCCAGATTCTCAAAACAAGATTAGAGCCAAAGGGAGCAATAGCTTTTTTGTCATATTAATTTCTGAATGAAATGGAAATTTCAAGACCCTATGGAATCAACAACAATCACCAAACCTTTTCCTTGTAGGTGGGACCAGTTACATTAATCAAAGGATGCCATAATGTTGTATTATAAATCATGTCTAATTGTCCATGTACAAAGTAATAGTTTCTAAATCCTCCTTAATCAATAGAAAAATGTCCTTTGTATCTAAATTTCCAAATTTAGCCTTTAGCCCTCCAAATTTTTGTCCTATTTTCATTCCTCTAATTTGGAAATACTCCACTTTTTATCCCTAAAGTGTATTTTCTAGCAGTTTATAACTGTCTATAAATGTAAGTGTAACCACTTTTGAGGACAAAAAATGGAGTATTTCCCAATTAGAAGGATAGAAATAGTACAAAAAAAATTAGAGGACTAAACTGAATTTAAAAATTATTAAAACTGAATACAAAAAAACAGCCCATAACACATGAAAAATCCCAAGGCAAGAAATCAAATGATTCTCCAAATTCTGTTATTGCTGATAATTTGCAACATTCTATAGACATCTAGAATTTTGTTGTACCCTGCTGCTGTGCAAATAACATTTGCTATTATTATGCTGACTTATTAGAAAGTGGATGAGTCTCATTCAACTCTACAAAATCAGTGTGTATGGTAAGATTTGCATCCTAAGATTTTCATTCTATTTATATACTACAATTTAGCTATGCCTGTAATCGATATAAAATTTTCAACACACCCTCTCACATCAAATATATAGATGGTCCTAAAATAACCCAATGATTTAATAATCTCACGCTCAAAACGTCTAGTCCTCAGTGTGAGAGAGAATGTTGGACATCCTACATCTAGTAAAGATATGATCAAATTATAGTACAAAAGTGGGTGCAATCCTCATTTTATAAGTCAATTTTGTAAGGTTGATTTAGACGCACTTTCTAAGACCATTTAACTAAATGAATTATAGCATCCCTAACACTTGGCTAAATAAAATTTTTCATAATCCTCTATTTGATGGGCTACACCACTGGGAATATAGAGGCATAATTAATATTCAAACTGACTTCCAAGATAATGGCACAAACTTTATTGGTCAGATCGGGTCATCTTACCATTTATTGTGATTGATTGGGATGTACAGGAGCCTCATTTGTTATCTATAGTTCACACAGATACAACACATTGCATGCTGAAAGTAATCCGGAGTGCGAGGCCACTTTCAAAATGGTTGTTTATTGGTTCCTAAAAATTGAAGATCATAGATGATGAGTAAAAGACGATTTAAATATAACTAATTATGCAGACTTATTGCAAACGGTATGACATTCTTCTCTTTGTAAAGATGGTACAATACCTTAGTAAATTGATGAAAATGCTTGCAGATCTGATGTTGATTTCAAGGAATTTTGCTTGCAAGTATTATTTGAGTGTGTGAGCAAGGATAGACCAGCTCTTTTACAGGTAACATTAGAGGTTAATTTGTGTATGCTAAAGTAAAAAAAATTATGATGGCCCAATTTAAAACCTTCTATGCTGGTTGCATTTCCATGCTAATTATACATGCCACATGTCAAGTAAATTGCTTACTATAAGTAAATGTACTAAATAATTTCTTCTGTTCCATGTTGCTAATCATATTGGGCTAAATTACTATAATTATGAAATGGCATGGAATTTTATGACAATGTCTACATGATATTAAACATTTGATGTTCGTAGTATCTTATGAAAGCCATGATTCTTACAATGTGCATGTAAATAAATAAAGTTTGGTCTAATGTCTATGTTTGCTGTTAACCATCAGGTAATGAGATTTTGCACATTTTAAAATTTGAATATTCTGATATTTTGCTTTATTTATGGTTCTACTATGCAGGTATATTTGTCATTGTACGCAACTGTTGAATCGATGGCTGAACAAGTTACTAATGGTGCCATTGTTTTTGGTGACTCACTCTCTATATCTGGTTTCAAGGTAGTTCTATGCTTAGTCTTGATAATTGTACCTTTTTTTTCAAGTAATAATCTGTCCCTAAACCAGCTCTTTAGGAACACAGTTGTTTTCTTAGCAATAGTGATCTTTGTTAGGACTTAATCACAATAGGAGATCTTAACCCAAAATGCTAGTCGACCACATTAAGTAACTTGTCCTGCTCAATGTGAGACTCCTAACATTGTCAACCCCTTAAACGGTCGACGCTTTCACTCTATCAACACTAAGCTAGTAGTAGCCCTTTTCTCTTTAAAGGTTTCACTCAGTAATTGGTTTGCACCTTAGTCCAGTTTATAAGCTAGCAAAACCAACTCTCAACAAAAACACCCATTGTTAAGATCTAAGCACCAGAGGAGAGAGCCCAATCTAAAATACTAGTTCATTATGTGCGATTACCTCAAGACTTAACGTCAAGTAGTTTATTCTACTCAATGTGTGACTCCTAACAATCTCTGATTTAATACTGTGGATTTTTCCATCGATCTCTTGAATTGGCTTTTATGGTCAAGAAATAAGTGCTGATTAAAGCAGGACAAGCTGTTAGGCATATTTTATCATATAGGTTCCCTGACAAACACTTCAGATATCATATTCTTCACCATTAAACAACATTTATCATGTTCCCCTGGGGCTACGCCAATTTAGATTATATTCATTCTTTTCAGATCTAATTGTGATTTGTTCTTCAAATCAAATAAATCTCAATTCTTAACTCTTTTAAGTTTCTTCATGAGGACGAGTCTTGATGCAGTGGTAAGATTGTTTGCATGTGATTATGGTGTATCAGTCATGGTTGGTCATACTAAAATCTGTCTCCTGTCTACTAAGTAGGTAGCATACATTTGACCCAATCCAGGCCCTCGTAATGAGCGGAGGCCTCTACTGCCCTAGGCCACTGGCCACCTCCTTATAAGCATGTGTGTGACTCGATACTAGTTGTGTCTGCTTGCAGCTTGCACTAATATATATCGAGGCATTGATGACTGGAAAGTTATCTGCTCCAAAAGGAGGAATTGTTCAACCAACATTTGTTGGTTCGCTTAGGAAGCAGGTGGAAGAGATCCTAAATTGTTCTCAGGGATTGAAGGATGATTTCCATAACTACTTGAAATTGGGAAAATGGCCTGACGGAGAAGCCCAAGATAAACGTTCAATACTTCTTTCTTGGTTCCTTCAATGGTTTGATGTACCAGCTTCATCTGTAATTAGGACAGCTGTTGAAAGAGTCAAACCTAAGCTTATGTCGTCATCTGCAGTTCCCTTGTTGCGTCTATTTTTTCCAAGAATTCATATTCATGTAATCAGTGAGATAGATAGATGTTTTTCATGATTGTGTATCAGCTGTAATATTTATTATTATTATTATTATTATCTCAACTGTAATCGTTTGATTTACAAATATTAATGTACAGTAGTCTTACAGTGCAGGGTGATGCAATTACAATTTAATTGTTGAATATATATATTTCTTTCCTTCTTAGGTATAGAGTCTTAAATTAAGGGTGTATATTTGGTGTAGCTGAAATAAAACTGCAGATAGTCGAAATCCGGTATTATCCAGGGAAAAAGGGTACGCATGGGTATATATGCATGCATATTTGATCTCTTGTTAACTAGTTTCTGTAGCAATGCAAGCGCCCGCGGAACTGCTTTGAGCTAGTACAAGCAAGTCCTGCCTGATGATACAACAGTTGCATCCAGGTCTAGCTAGTACAAACAGGTCATGTTTTTCATAGGTTTCTAACGTCTCTACAAACTTTTGGTATAGCTGCATTTTCAAATATTGAATTTTTTTTCATGAAAAAAAAAACTAGTTTCGTTTAAAAGGCATAAAAAGAAAATTCAATGTAATTATTTAAGCTTTTTTTTTTAATCAGAATATGTTCAAAGCATTAGATTGTTTTCAAAAATTACCAATAGCTATTGATAAAGAACATGAAATAATAATTAACTTTTAAAACCAAAGTACTTATTATAACTAAAATCGAATTAAAATGTTTAATACCAAATTCATTAAGTTCATGGAGAGATACTTCAGAATGTGGCAAATTACTTTTTAGTTTTTAGTTAGGATAGATATCTAATCTTATTATTTGAACGTCTCTTGCATAATATGTCGTAAGTAATTACATTTGTGTGATTATAGATTTTTTTTTTCTTGACAGTTATAAACAAACTGGTCGTGAATTTGGTGTTAGGCGGGTTTTAATTTGGTTTAATTTTTTAAGGAGCCTTCCCTTGGCTGGGTCATTTGAGTCAAAATTAGATGCAATTTCTGCCGTATAAAGTTTATTATATTATGGAAGTTATCTTATTTTCCACATGTAAAGTTGTAATATCTTAATATACAATTATTTAGAAATTAGTAAAATAACTATTTAGAAACTGAATGTTGAAGCAATTATTAGAAAAGAAACTAAACAAAACCTTCGAGCTTTATTTTCTCTTCATTCAAGGAACAAGGGTACATTGTACATTTAAGTATCTTGCTGTGTTTCTGTACTTGGCTAAATTGGCTTAAGAAAGAAACACGAGGAAAAAAAAAAGGAGGTAAAAATGCCAATTCCTAATAAGGAAAAAAAAAGTCGATTTAAAGTGACTAAAAATTACAAAAAAACTGAAACAAATGCCGAGGCATTCAAGGGAAAAAGGAGAAATAATAACAATTAAGTAAAGAGTGAAAAGGAAATCTGCAGATATCTATAGGTTGTTTGATGTAGGTCAAGATTGAGAGATGATCCGTGTGTAGAGGAACTCATTCCAAGTGTCAGGTAATCCCGGTAAACACCAATGGATGCAATCTGCATAATTAGTAGGATCAGCTTGCTGCTCCGGAGTTAGCATTTTGCCTTGGCGTATGGTGTAAACAGAAGTATGTGCATCTTTTCTCAACTCTGATAAAGTAGTGATGTTAATGAAGTACACTGGCACCTTCATTGATTCGGTCACATTGTTGGCAATTGCAAACAGTCGACGATCTGTGCCCACATCCAATGGAGTTGACAAGTTGACGACAGGAGTGGTTTCTTTAGCACATTTTATTCCATCTGGGTTGTTCCAATCCTTAGGCCTGCATAATCACATAGTTAAATGTAAACAATCAATCCAAAGTCTGTTAAAAAAATGTATATCAGTTTGTCAGGTGCACTTGATAACTATAAACTGTCAAAAAGAAAAAATGTGGTAGCGAGTCACCAACACTAAACTATCAAAAGTGAAAACACCAATCATGTTGTTAAATAGTTTACGCCAGAGATTGTCCCCACCTAAAGGCATAACCAATATGTTGTTGTATACTTATAAATTTCACTGATTGACAGTTGATGGAAGCTTGCAAGTTGGTGTCAACAAGCCATTGGAATGGATTAGTACGTAAGATTTTCAAAACAGCAAAATGATGGTCCTGGTTACCAAGTATGAAGCCAAACATGTCAAAACTAAATTACTGGTGAATACGTGTATTATTATGTGGTGTTCATAGAAGTTTTTAACCTCATTCACCGGTGAAAAATGATGTTGAAAATAAGAAAAAAATAGTATATATGACAAAACAGATTAATCAGATAGAGATTATTTTGTCATACATGAACATATTTATAAACAATATTCGTCTTTATCATTGAAGATGTTAATGAAGTTTTTACATTATGACACAACACTTAGAGACAGACAGAGACTTAAATTTTATTGTACCTGCATGTCTTTATCTATAATGCTACATGACATACTGTGCCTATATCAATGTTTTATATTATGAAATCAATGTAATAAATTTTATTGATTCATCGAATTAAATTCAAATATGAAAAAGCACAATAAATTAAGATACAGTCATTAATTACTTGATATGTAGAGGGGACGTGCTGCTGAAGAAAACTTTGGTTCTATTTGGGTCAATGTTGTCATCTACCCATTTTGACCATGTCTTGAGGACTCTCCCATATGCTATTGGCCTAGGTACTTCATCGTACTCCGTGGACCCTTCATCAAATGACCCTCGTCTGTTGCATCACACCCCAAGAATACAAAAACTCACGAATTTTCTTGCAAATTACAAAACCTTAAAGAAAGGGGAAAAAAATAAAAATTAATGAGATAGAGTCATAGTGTGCTTACAAGACTTTCATAGTGAAAGTGTTCATCCACCAAATGTAGGTGTTGAAGATCAAGTAGTCCACATCCTTCCAATTCACTCCATGCTTTTCGATCGATTCAGGCATGATTATACGATTCAATATGCTGTGCATGTTTGGATCATCCGAATTTGACTCCACAAGGAATGGTGCCCAGTAGAATTCCACGGTGGTAACATGCTCTGGCTCCTACACAAACATAACCACCTATAGTACTACTCAACAAGAGTGCATTCTAAGCAATGTTAATTGAATATTCCCTAAACAATGTGTGCTTTCTTAACTACCAAGAGATCGCCACAATCTCCCAAAACAAGAACTTTCAGACAAGGGCCAAACAAGTAGGTAACTTGGTACTTAAAAAATTCATATTAGCCCATCAAATTCAGTGCCCCACCACCCTCATGCACAAAATGATTCTAGTTCCAGCTTTACACCGACTCTGGCACATAAGGGTCAAGACTAATTAATGAAGATAAAATAGCACTTTACCAGTCTAATACTATGGTATATACATGCATGTGGTTAATAATTATGGCAAATCAGTAAACAATATATTCAATTTTATACATGTAGACGAGTTTCTTAGTAAACTTTTTCTATAAACTAAATTATAAAAATTCTATATTTAACTTCTTTTATTTTTTGTATTAGTTTTAGTTTATGAAAAAGTCAAATTTTTTTCATTCAATAATTTATAATTCATAAAAAAAAATGTCTATACCGAATATAATTACTCCACCTATACTGGTACTTGAAGAAAAAAATAAAAAATATAAGAGAGGAGAAACCCAATTACAAACCTGAATTTTGAAGATAGCAAGAGAACCCGTCTTGTACCAAGTCTTGTTATGTGAAGGAACCGCAGAATTGACCATACAAACCATTGATTCCCACTGGTTCCTATTCAGTGAATCTCCAACAAACATAAGCCTCTTCCCTCTTATCTTCTCAAACAAAAGCTTCGGTTTGAACCTTAACAAGTTCATAAAAACGCAACCAATATAAGAACACTACCAAAAAAAAGACAAAAACTGATAAGATTGAGAAACAAAACAAGGACACCAAAAGAACAAAAAAAAAAAAGAAAAAAATTATACTTTGGCAGAGAACAATCTCTCGGCTTCCATTTCCAGTTCTGATACAAAGAATCTGGTCGTCCATTCTTCATGCATGTCACTTGCGAAGTGAGAAACTCACACTGATCTTCTTTGTATAAAGGGTGCGTCGTCTTATCCAAAACCCACTCCCCAGTGTACAAGTCACAACCTTCTGGAGGCAATTCAACTTTCTCTTCTTCTTCCTCTTCTTCTTCCACCTCTTCCTCTTCCTCCGCACGTGGCAGTTCAATCTTCTTCTCTTTCTCCAAAACAGTTTTCAAATCTGCACGCTCTTGTGCCTCATCGGAATCTTCATCCTCGCCACCACTCTTATCTAATTGCGCCCTTGAATTTGAAACAGTCTCTGCGACGGTGTCTTCCACATCCTTCTCAGCGTCCCTTTGAACAACAACACTCTCTTCCACGTCTTTTCTTGCACCCCCATGAATAGAATCAACCTCTTTCTGTACTCTTTCTTGTGTTTCATGCGCTTTGTGACTCGAGAATGGGAACTCAGCAATGGACTTAACGTCCTCGTTGTACATAAAAAGACCAAAGAGGAATATGGAGAACACCACCACGAAAATGGAGAGGTTGTTGTTCTTTCGACCCTTAATTGACCCCATTTCTGAAGTGAACAGAGGAGTTTTTCTTCGAAGAGGCTGCATGGGGGAGAGAGAAGAAAGAATTGATATCAGAAAAATAATAATCTCTGAGCAAAGAAGAAGCAAAGAGAGGTAGAAATATAGAGATGAGAGCACGGAGAGACATTGAAATTGTAGTATTAGGTTGGGTTTGTTCGTTTAATTAAGGTTTGGTGAAATGGTCTTGTCTTTCAAGAATACATCAGAGGTTATTGGTGGAGGGAAAGTTGTCTTTCTCAATTCTCAAGCTAGGATGTATCTATGTGTTTGATCCCTATTTCTTTTAGATCATTTTTTTGTTTTCTTGTAATATTTCAAATAATTGTCTTCATCTCTACGTTTTAAATTATTTCATGTTATCTTTCAAGTTTTAAAAATATTTTTTTACCTTAACAGGATTAATACAAAAATTAAATACAATTTTAATTATTTTTGCATCTAAATTTAATACTTAATAATAATTTTTTATTATTACAAAATTGATTAAAGAAATAAATTTATACTAATTTTTAGAGTCTAAAACTTAATTTGCTAATTTTGAAAATATAAAGATCGAAATTAATTTTTAAACAAAATATAAAAAACAAAAACATATATTTAATATGTAAAAATTATTGAATAAGTTTTTTGTTTTTTTTTTAATTTAATTTTTCCTATATTTTAAAAGATAATTAAGTAGTTTTTAAATAAAATAAAATAATCAAATTAAACGGAAAAACTATTATTAATATTAAATTTAAATATAAAAAGCAGTAACAAATAGTATATTATGTTAATTTAATCATAATTCTCTAAGGGTAAAATGGTTATCAAATGTAGTATTAAAGTAGAAAAGCATAAAGGAATAAAATAAAATATTTTTTAAAAATAAAAAAATTATATTAATCAATTTAAAAATATAAGACTAAATTAAAAAAAAAAGGTTATGGAGAAAATTTTTTAAAAAAATATCCATTTTTTAAAGTATTTGTATACATATATATATATAGGTATTTTGATTTGATTATTGGTGTAACTTTGGTTGAGCTTAAAGATGGATATGGTTGTTCTTGTGTTGGGGAGAATACGTGATATGAAAGGCAGCTTCAAAGTTGGTGGCAGTCTCAGTCAGTAGCAAGCGAGGCTTCGGTGGTCACAATGTTGCTGTCTTTCACTTTTCACTCTTCTCTTCCCTCGATAACCCCACTCCAACGGAAGAGTGTAAATTCAATATGAACAAACTATCATATTCTTCTTATTCTCTCTGTATTATTTATTCTCTGTGTATCGTTTAAACTTTTAAAAACTTTAAAGATTATTTTAAATAAATAATGAGTAAATATTTTATAGTTCATACTTAGTTAATGAACAAATAAATTAATAAACTATTAGGTCAATAAACTAACAAAATAATAATCCATTAAAATAATAAATTAATACACAAATAAACTCGTAAACTAATAAAATAATAAATTCATAATTAATATATTAATAAATTATTAGAGTGGTAAAGTAATAATTTAATAAAAAATTAAATAATAAAAAATTGTAAATTTAATAAAATAATAAACTAATCAAATAGAAATTTAATAAATTTGTAAACTGAAAATCAATAAAGTAATAACTTAATAAAATAATAATTAACAGACTAATAAATTATTAAACTACTAAATTGATATATTAATAAAATAAAATTTAAAATATTTACATGTTCTTTTCGCATGTAATTATTGCGTGTAAACATGTTTACATTGACTACAAATTAATTAACAACATTTTTATAATATATTTTTTAATAAACATTTTTATAAACGTAACACCATAATAATGACAAAAAAAATAATAAACAGATTACTACGCTTGAAAACATAATTTGGTTTATCAAAATTTTCAAATGTTATTTAAAAAAAAAAACATATAAGGTAAAAATTATTTCGCAACTAAAGTTTGGAGATAAAAACATCAAGTTCTATCTAATAAGATCGTACATGCTTACTTTTATAAAAGAAATATTATTTACAAAATTATAACTCCTATCAAAACAAAAATTTAATATTAGATATTAATGATAGTTATCAACGGATTAATTTTTGTGGTATCACACGTTTAGTGCATTTGGGGAGTAATATTAATATATAACCTTAATATACTTTTATATAAAATTTTTGGACATATAATTTTTATTCATTATAAACTTTATAATTTATTAAATAATAAATACATGTTATTTTATCCAAAATTATATTCATTAAAAGAGGATAAATTTTTACTGAGATAAATTTTTTTATAATATTCTTTTAATAATTATGGACAATCTCTATCATTTTATCATATTATTTGATAAAATTATTTATTTGTGTAAGATGATAAAATGATAAAAATTTTCCATAATTATTAAAAAAATATTATACAAAACTTTTATTTTATTTTAGTAAAAATTTCTCCTCGAATATAATTTATCTCATAAAACATTTTACAACTTCTTTTAAATAAAAAAATATATTAAGGGACCATTGAAAAAAATAAGATCCAAATCTAGAAATGTTATAAGAATAAAATAAGTTAAATTAAAAAAATATAATAATATAATTATAATCATTTTTTTAATATTATTAGAGGCTTCATTTAAACAATTTTATTTTTAAAATACGTTATACATAAATTATTCTTTCCCTTTACTCTAAACGATATGGTATTTGGTAGTGTATAAATATTTAAAGATTTTCCTTTACATAATTAAAATATAATAAATGAATATTCTTAGGATTAAAAGATTTTTTTTTAAGTGTACAGCCATCTAGATTTTTGAACTTTCTATTACTTACCTCAGCTAATCTTATGACAATTTCTTAAAGATTGACCCAATCGTTGCCTCCAATTTTCTCATGCAAGAATATGTAGACAAGTAAAATATATTAATATTTTTAAGACAAAATTGTCTCTATCTTCAATTAAAACTTCAATTAGTTCTTAATAAATATTTTTTATATTAATTTGTTATTCTTGTTTTCAATTCCGTGTCAAAGTTATTCTTTCGTTAACTTCCATTATAACGGTGGGAGAATTTTGTCAAAAACTGTCACGAATGACTAGTTCAAGCTTTGATTTTTTTAATTTCTTGGACAATTCAATGCTCAAATCCATAAAAAAACTATTTCAAACGGTCAAACCTATGATTTTCTCATAATAAGGAGAAATATGTGTCTCTATATTTTTTAAACCAAACATATAAAATAAAAGAAAGAGGGAAAAATTGAATGAAAAATGAAAATATATAGTTAGAGTTAGTAAAAGAAAATTAAAACTACATACAACTTTTTATCGCCCATATTATTATTATTACTTATAGATTATTAGTAAATGATATTTTATTCTGAAAAGGAAAAACATTTTTTTTGTTATTAGTATGACAAATAGTTTCTATTATAATAATAAAAAAATCTTCCTATAAAGACGGCCTAAAAAATACATATTAAAAATATAATAAACTATTTTTTAATTAAAATTACAATATTAACATATTCGTAATTTTAAACATTATTATACCTTCTTACAAAAACTTGTTATTTATTTATTTTTATTTGGTACTCGTTTATGTTAAAACAATAGTTATTTATTATTCCTATTACATATTTTATGCAAAATAAGCATTGAAAAACAGAATGACAAAAGTTGTTTATATTAGCAATTAGTGTATACCTTTAATATCAATCTTTATGAAGGGAACAATCAAAGCAAAAGTTTAATTAATAATAAAAATATTTTAAAACTAAAGTTTTGTCCTAACACAAAAGTTGTTCTGTACAACCTACACTGTTGAAGTGAAAACTATGTTCTTTGGGGAAAAGGAATGGAATAAGCAATGTTATTTTGATGGGTTTGATCTATATTAAGGTTGTAAAATTAATATTAAGACGTAATTAGAGTGGAGAGTTCGTTCTGACATTTAATTATTTGTCATCTCCTATTTTGTGCTAATTTGATTGTAAGACGTAATTACAGTGGAGTGTGGATTTTCTCCTTTGAATAGGTTTGGTGATGATTAAGTTTGGGAAGCTTTGCGTTGAAGAGAAACATATATATAAACTAGAAGCAGTTTGAAAGACAAACTTCTGAAAGCATCAAAGCCAAACATCTGATTAACTTTGGGATGTATGTGTACATCATATTAGCTAAACGGCAACATCACTCTGTCAAAGCAAACTAAAAAGTTTAACGACCCCTGCATAAAAATATGTGCAACATCATCACCTAATTCTAACTAACATGGCAAAATAAATAATGTAAGGGAAAACAAATTCAATGTGGTCCAAGTCCAAGGATGTGTCATGTTTCATGCTCACCATTTTTGTGTTTTAGTTTTTCATATCTTTCTCTTACTCAGCAAGGCCCTGCCAACAATTAGAATGGGCTTTTTGTTTTTCCACGTTGCCATCTTCATTTTTGGGATCAGCTTCTTCCCCCACCATGCTAAATGGACTTTTCTTCCTGCACCTTCTCGTTTTCTTGTTATAAACACTCTTCCTTTAATTTTAACTTTTGACACTTATCCATTCAACCACACCAAATAACCATTAATTTGCAATGAAAAGCCTTGAACAAAAGCAATGAAAATAAGGAGAGCGAAAGAGAATGAATATATTATCTATTAGTAATTTATTATTATAATCCTGATTTTGATTTTAACGATCAAACATAAATGTAATCTCATACTGATAAATATGGTGTAAATTGAATATGAAAGCGTACTTGAATTAGTCATAATAATGATGTCTTTGTAGAGTACTAGATTGATCTTCTGTCTTCCACCTGAAGAGCACATGTATTTCCCTTTTGATTTTCTCTCTTGATGGGGATAGAACGAAAGGAACGAGAGTGAAACTTACGTTTTGTCAACGTGTTCCCAGAAGGGGACCATGACCCCTTAAAATAACCAGAATTAAGTTAATTACTTAATATGTGTCATGTATATATATATATATATATATATATATATATATATATATATATATATGATACATAATTTAAATGTGTTAGGGCCATTATTTATTAAGTCAAATAATAAAGTGATCTGACTAAATTAAAGTTTTGGCTAAAGACATATGTCATGAAAATAAAAATATGTAGAGACCATAGAGTAATTTCTAATTTGATGAGGGGTCAAATTGGAAATACTAAAACTTAAGTAATTAACCTAATTCTGGTTATTTAAAAGGTCATGGTCCCTTCTGGGAGCACACACTAGAACATAAGTATCAGTCCCGTTCTTTTCTTTCAATCCCCATCAAGAGAGAAAACCAAGAGGGAAATACAGGTGCTCTTCAGGTGGAAGATCATAAGATCAATATAGTGTTCTACAAAGACATCATCATTATGGCTAATTCAGGTACGTTTTCGCATTAGCATGTTTATCAGTATGTGATTACGTTTATGTTTGATCGTTAGAATCAAAATTAGGATTATAATTATTATTATTGATTTTTCAACAATTGGGAGTCACCTATATTTGATTCATGTCTGTTTAATTTATAGAACCCTAATTATGAAAATTAGGATTAATTTTGTTTTAAATAATTCAAATTATCCAATTTTATGAACCCTAAGTGGAGAATAATCTCCAATTTTCGTGAACCCTAAAATTTAAATTTTGGGGTAACATCCCCAATCTGCTTGTTGATGGAACCGTGGAGGAAGCTATGGATTATTCTTCTTCTTCGTTTTTCCCTTTTGTTTCAGTTTAAGTTTCAAGTTTTACTGAGAAAGAAATAGTGTTTCAATTTCAATCTTTCTTGTCTTGGGTTCTCTGTTCTCTTTGAATCTTTGGCTTTTATTTTTATTTAATTTTATGGGTTTTGTTTTCGTTTTCTTTTCATGGTGGATATGGATGAGTTTGGAATTGGGGGTGGTGTTTGGGGAGTTCCCAACATAGAGGATCTTAGGAAACCGATGAATGTTTCCACATGTGTGGCTGTTATTATTTTATTGCCTTTATCCTCTAGGGATTTAAGAAAAATTTGATGTTAAATTCCCTGTTTAGGGTTTGAGTGATTACTGTTTAATCCCCTTTTAAGGTTTAGAGTAGTGTGTTAAAGAGGGTCATATCTATCTCTATTTCATCCCTAGTGTGATTTTAGGGAGATGTTCATCCTTTATGTATTGGTGGAAAATGAGGTCTTTTCATCCTTTGATTTGTTCAAAGGAGGTGTTCATCCCTAATGAGATTCTAGGGAGGTGTTCATCCTTAGTGAAATTCTAATGAGGTGATTATCTTTTGAATTAGTTTGCAAATATTAAATATTTGGTTTTGTTATATAAATAAAATATTCAATTTTTGGTAGTTTAATATTTTTTGTGAGCAAATTGAGTCAAGAAGTCACCAAAGTAATCTCTCTTGAATTGGACAGTTCATGAAAAATATTGAACGTTAGTGTTTGTGTATATTCATGCGAGTATTAGTCGGCCCAAAGGAAGATTAATATTTGGCCGAATTGCATATACACTTGTAATGATAAACATGTGATAATTATAAGGATTTGCTTTGTCGATGATAAATCAATCCAAAGACTGGTTTGTTGTTGGATGTGCTTTATTGTCAATGTTTAATTATTACAACAAGATACCTCTAGCAGTTAATATTACTGTCCAAAGACTTGATATTGATGGTGCATTGGGTGTCTTGAGATGGGTTAAACCATTATTTGAATATATATTTATAATTATTTATTTTTTTATATAATGTGAGCATAATTAGTTTATTTCTCGTGTTCTAAATTCAGCTACAATTGTTTCTGTATCTACCAATTTAAATTTTGTTATAATCATCAAAAATATGTTTCTTACTTTGGTCTATTATGAAGTCAATTTAGCGTCAGTACCTAGTAACACTTGGTGGTTAGACTCAGGTGCAACTACTAACATCAGTGTTTCTATGAAAGGTTGACTAAGCTACCGGAAGCCAATTGATTCTAAAAAAAAATAGATATATGTTGGAAATGGCAAATCGGTAGAGGTGGAAACTATAGGGCATTTTAAATTTTTATTGAGTACTTATTTTTATTTGGATTTGAAAGACACTTTTGTTGTGCCGTCATTTAGATGGAATTTGGTTTCAGTTTCTTATTTAGACAAATTAGGTTATTTGTGTTGATTTGGAAACAATAAGTTCAGTTTGTCTTTTAATTCAGATATTGTTGGAACTGGTTCACTTTTGACTTATGATAATCAGTATTTACTTGATATTGTGGTCACTTATAATGAAACTCTTAATACTGAATTACGTGGTACTAAACGTAAAATTGAAAATACTCACTCAGGTGCATTACGGCACAAGTGTTCAGTCACAATCGAATCGTGGCGTTTGAGCTTGTGTTACACTCTTAAAGATATGATAAGAAGTATGATTTGTCATTCCACCTTACCGGAATCACTATGGGGAGAGGCACTAAAGACGACAACTTATATTCTAAACAGAGTACCAACTGAAGCAGCTACCAAAACACTTTATGGGTTTTGGACTGGACGACAGCCTAGTCTGAAGCATTTCCATGTGTGAGGTTGTCCAGTTGAGGCAAGGCCTTATAAGCCAAATGAAAAGAAATTGGACTCCCGAACAGTAAGTAATTATTTTATTGGTTATGCTGAAAGATCTAGGAGATATAAATTTTATAATCCCACATTAAAGACAATTTTTGAGACAGGAATTGCTACGTTCTTTAAGGATATTGAGTTTGGGGGAAAGAATAAGATTAAGAACTTTATCTTGGAGGAAGAATCGGTAACAATTTCAGAACCGATTCAAATAGTTACTTTTGATAAAGTAAATTCGGAACCTCTACAAGGCATTTATGATGAACCCCTTACTCAAGATGATTTGGTTGTTCATGAAGAACAAACTCAAGATCCTCAAGAACCTGTGCATCATGAGCCAATAACTTTGCGGAGATCCACTAGAGAAAGAAGAAGTGTTATTTCAGATGATTACATGGTATTTCTTCAGGAACATGAGGAAAACAATGATATAATGGAAGATACCCAGTTAACTTCTATCAAGCTATGCAAGGTTCTAACTCTCAAAAGTGGATTGAAGCAATGAAGGAGGAGTATAAGTCCATGCAAGACAATAAGGTTTAGGAACTTGTCCCATTACCAGAAGGTATGAAACTCATTGGTTGCAAATGGATATTTAAGACCAAACGGGATTCCAAAGATAATGTGGAAAGGTATAAGGATCGTCTAGTAGCTAAGGGCTATATCCAAAAGGAAGAATTGACTTTAAAGTCTCTTTCTCTCCAGTTTCATCATTGAAAGACTCTTTTAGAACAATCATGGCTCTTGTAGCACATTATGATTTGGAGCTTCATCAAATGGATGTCAAGACGACATCTCTCAATGGCAACATTGATGAGATGATTTATATGGTACAACCGGAAAATTTTGTGCAGGGAGATTCAAAGAATATGGTTTGCAAATTGATAAAATCCATTTATGAACTAAAACAAGCATCTCGTCAATGGTATTACAAATTTCATCAAGTAATTTCTCATATGACTTCGAGATGAATATTGTTGATGATTGTGTGTATAAGAAGTTTAAAGGGGGACACATTTAGTTTCAATCAGTGCCCAAAGGGGAATTTAGAAATTGAGGAAATACAAAAGATTCCCTATGCATCAGCTATAGGGAGTTTGATGTATGCCCAAGTATGTACGCATCCAGACATAACATACATAGTTGGGGTTCTAGGCAGATATTTTAGCAATCCAAGAATAGACCATTGGGAAGTAGTAAAAAGGGTCATAAGATATTTAAAGAGAACAAAAGATTATATGCTCACATACAGGAGGTCAGACCAGTTGGAGATCGCTGGGTTTTCTGACTTAGATTTTGCAGGATGTCAAGAATTTGTAGCATGCTATGAGGTATCAAATCATGGAATATGACTGAGAAATTTTGTCACAGGGTTACAAATTGTGAAAGGCATTGAAAGACCACTTAAGTTATATTGTGACAAAAAATCAGCTATATTATTAAGGAAAAAGTACAAAGTGGATAAATTTTCATAGAACATTTAAGGACAAACTCCATGATAACAGATCTTCTAACTAAAAGACTTCCACCCAAGGTCTTTCATGAGCATATTGCTCACATGGGTGTTTTACAGTTTGATGAATTTGTGGTTTAGTGGGAATTAGTCACTTTCATATATTTTATGTTATATGTTTAATTTCATATATTTATACATTGATTTTTGGACATATTTGGTTATCTCTAGATATGCGATTTTTTCGTTCATTCATTACACTTTGTACATTAAGGATATTATATCGATCTCGATAAGTTAAAGTTTGGACCAGTTGAAAATAGACGTGTACAGATCACCTTCACGTAATTTTTCATGCTACACATTTCATGATGAATCCATGTCATTTGGTTATGTTAGGATGAGTAATCATTGTTGATTTTAGTTGCGATGATGCAATGAAAAGCTGGTTTGGTTCTATATCCTGATATGATTAATGGATAAGACTTTTGGAGTATGCTAAAGGAATGTAATGGCAATTTTGATCTCATAAAGTCTAACACATTTATAAGGCTGTAAGGACATATATATTTGTGACCAGTGGAAGATTGTTGACGAAATTTGGGTCATGTATATATATGATACATAATTTAAATGTGTTAAGGTCATTATTTATTAAGTCAAATAATAAAGTGATCTGACTAAATTAAAGTTTTGACTAAAGACATATGTCATGAAAATAAAATTGTGTAGAGACCATAGAGTAATTTCTAATTTGATGAGGGGCCAAATTGGAAATACTAAAATTTAAGTAATTAACCTAATTCTGGTTATTTAAAGGGTCATGGTCTCCTTCTGGGAGCACACACAGAACGTAAGTATCAGTCCTGTTCTTTTTTTTCTATCCCATCAAGAGAGAAAACCAAGAGGAAAATACAAGTGCTCCTCAGGTGGAAAACCATAAGATCAATATACAAAGACATCATCATTATGGCTAATTCAGATACGTTTTTGCATTCAGTGTATAACATGTTTATCAGTATGGGATTACGTTTATGTTTGATCGTTAGAATCAAAATTAGGATTATAATTATTATTATTAATTTTCTAACATACATGACCTAAAATTTGTCAACAATCTCCCACTAGTCACAAACATATATGTCCTTACAACCTTACAAATGTGTTAAACTTTATGAGCTCAAAATTATCATTATATTCCTTTAGCATACTCCAAAAGTCTCATCCATTGATCATATCATGATATAGAACCAAACTAGTTTTTCATTGCATCATCGCAACTAAAACCAACAATGATTACTCATCCTAACATAACCAAATGACATAGATTCATCATGAAATGTGTAACATGAAAAATTACGTGAAGGTGATCTATACACGTCTATTTTCAATTGGTTCAAACTTTAACTTATCGAGATCGATATAATAACCTTAATGTACAAAGTGTAATGAATGAACGAAAAATCGCATATATATATAGATAACCAAATATGTCCAAAAATCAATGTATACATACATGAAATTAAACATAGAACATAAAATATATGAAAATGACTAACTCCCACTTAAACCACAAATTCCTCAAACTGTAAAACACCCATGTGAGCAACATGCTCATGAAAGACCTTAGGTGGAAGTCCTTTAGTTAGATGATCTGTTATCATGGAGGTTGTCCTTAATTGTTCTTTGGAAATTTGTTCACTCTGTACTCTTTTCTTAACAATACAGCTGATTTGTTGTCACAATATAACTTAAGTGGTCTTTCAACTCCTTTCACAATTTGCAGCTCTGTGACAAAATTTCTCAGCCATATTGCATGATTTGATGTCTCATAACATGCTACAAATTTTGTTGTCATAATGGATGAAGCTGTAAGGGTTTACTTGACACTACGCCAAGAAACCGCACCACCTGTCAACATGAAAATGCAACCTGAAGTGGATTTCAAACTATCTAGACATCCTACAAAGTCCAAGTCAGAAAACCCAACGATGTCAAACTGGTCTGACCTCCTGTTTGTGTGCATATAATCTTTTGTTCTCTTTAAACATCTCATGACCCTTTTTTCTGCTTTCCAATGGTCAATTCCTGGATTACTTAAATATCTGCCTAAAATCTCAACTATGTATACTATGTTTGAATGTGTACATACTTAGGCATATATCAAACTCCCTACAACTGATACATAGGGAATCTTTTGCATTTCCTCAATTTACAAATTCCCCTTTGGGTACTGATTAAGACTAAACTTATCTCCCTTTAAACTTGTAATACACACAATCATCAATAATATTCATCTCGAAGCCAAATGAGAGAATTACTTGATGAAATTTGTAGTACCATTGACGAGATACTTGTTTTAGTCCATAAATGGATTTTTCCAGTTTAAAAACCATATTCTTTGGATCTCCTTGCACAAAATTCTCTGGTTGTACCATATAAATTCTCTCATCAATGTTACTATTGAGAAACGCAGTCTTGACATCCATCTGATGAAGCTCCAAATCATAATGTGCTACAAGAGCCATGATTGTCCTAAAAGAGTCTTTCGATGAAACTGGAGAGAAAGTCTTTTTAAAGTCAATCCCTTCCTTTTGGGTATAACCCTTAGCTACCACATGAGCCTTATACCTTTCCACATTACCTTTAGAATCCTGTTTGGTCTTAAATATCCACTTGCAACCAATGGGTTTCATACCTTCTGGTAATGGGACAAGTTCCCAAACCTTGTTGCCTTGCATGGACTTATACTCCTCCTTCATTGCTTCAATCCACTTTGCATAGTTTGACGGAAGTTAACTAGGTCATCTTCCATCATATCATTGTTTTCCTCATGTTCCTAAAGAAATACCATGTAATTATCCGAAATAACACTTCTTCTTTCTCTAGTGGATCTCCACAAAGTTATTGGTTCATGATGCACAGGTTCTTGAGGATCTTGAGTTTGTTCTTCATGAATAACCAAATCATCTTGAGTAAGGGGTAATGCATTGTGGAGGATCCGAACTTACTTTATCAATAGTAAGTGTTTGAATCGGTTCTGGAATTGTTACCGATTCTTCCTCAAAGACAAAGTTCCTAATTTTATTCTTCCCCCAAACTCAATATCCTCAAAGAACGTAGCAGTTCTCGTCTCAAAAAATTGTCTTCAATGTGGGATCATAAAATTTATATCCCCTGGATCTTTCAGCATAACCAATAAAATAACTATTTACTGTTCGGGAGTCCAATTTCTTTTCATTTGGCTTATAAGGCTTTGTCTCAGCTGGATAACCCTACACATGGAAATACTTCAAACTAGGTTGTCGCCCAGTCCAAAGCTCATAAGGTGTTTTGGTAACTGCTTTAATTGATACTCTGTTTAGAATATAAATTGTCGTTTTAGTGCCTCTCCCTAAACCAAATTTAAATATTAGGGTTCACAAAAATTGGAGATTATTCTCCACCTAGGGTTCATAAAAAATGGGTAATTTAAATTGTTTAAAACAAAATTAATCCTAATTTTCATAATTAGAGTTCTATAAATTAAACAGACATGAATCAAGTATGGGTATCTCTGATACCAATTGTTAGTAATTCACTATTATGATCCTGATTTTGATTTTAACGATCAAACATAAACGTAATCTCATACTGATAAACATGTTGTAAACTGAATGCGAAAGCGTAACTGAATTAGTCATAATTATGATATCTTTGTAGAACACTATATTGATCTTATGGTCTTCCACCCGTATTTTCCTTTTGATTTTCTCTCTTGATAGGGATAGAAAGAAAGGAACGAGAGTGAAACTTACATTCTGTCTACGTGCTCCCAGAAGGGGATCATGACCCCTTAAAATAACCAGAATTAGGTTAATTACTTAATTTTTAGTATTTCTAATTTGACCTCTCATCAAATTAGAAATTACTCTATGGTCTCTACACAATTTTATTTTCATGATATATGTTTTTAGCCAAAACTTTAATTTAGTAAGATCACTTTATTATTTGGCTTAATAAATAATGGCCTTAACATATTTAAATTATGTATCATATATATATATATGATCAAAAATCTACTCATCTTCTACACTTTCATAAATTTATAGATTTAGTTTCTTGTATTATCATTTCCATCGTTTTTAATATTTAAAGATGAATAATTATTAATATTATATATCTATTACATGTTTTTATACTTAAATTACATATTAAGATACACTAAATTATTCTATTCAAAACAGTTTCACGAAAAATAGATTTAGTTCTAGAACTCTAAATTTGGAATGTATTTTTATATTACTTTTCTGAAAATGTATTCTAAAATATATTTAAAAAAAAACCAATATGAAAATGCATTCTAGATTTGGTGGTCTGGAATATATTTTTTCAAAAAATCTATTATGAAAATGTATATTTAGAAATTTTTTTCCAAAATCATGTTCTAAAAAGTGGGTTTTAGAATTAGTTTTTTCGGGGTAAGTCTAGAATACAATATATAATCCGATCTAAGAAAATTAAATTTAAAAATGTATTATAAAATTTAATTTGCATAACATATTTTTGGAATATTTTTTTTCCAAAAACATATTCTAGAAAGTGGAGTCTGGAATTAGTTTTTCGGAAATAAATTCCAATTTTGTAAGTCTAGAGTAGAATGTATAATCCAAAAATGTATTGATTTTTGAAATATTAAATTTTAAAATGTATTACAGAATTTACTTTGTATAAAACATATTTTTAGAAGTATTTTTCAAAAACTGTATCCCAGTCCATGAGACGTGCGAAATGTAAAATAAGATTTAATTTACTTATGCGTCAAATTTTACTTATGGGTACAATTTTTTAGTTTAACGAATATTTTAATTTAACACAAATAATTTAAATAGTATTTTAACTTATATTCTTTTGAAACGAGCCTTTAGAATTTAATTTAAATACCCTACTGGTGTAAAAAAACACATTATCATTCTATCTTAGATTACTGAATAATATTAATTTTATAATAATTATTTTTGAAATGTATATTTAAGATAACGTTAATTAATTAACAGTAAAAACAATTAATTTGATAATGGAAAAAAATGAAGTCAAATAAAATCATTTGAATTAAAAATATTTATTACTTCGAAAATATAAAAAAAAATTTATACTTTTAAGAGTAAATAAAATGTTCTTTTATACTTACTTTTTAAAACTAAATAACAAAATCCAGTTTTTCTACTTCTTAGATGATAGATATTCCATTAGGTATTCAATATTTAATAATGCTTCAGTGAAAGATATAATTGAAGCCACTGTCTAGTCAATATCCTAGTGGCAGAGTTGGACCCCAGTCCCTGAAGTTACTGTTACAAACTAGAATTCTAGATTGAAAGATAAAGTAAGAATCAGTGACACAGCTCTCTTACTTCAAAATCAATCCAATAAATAAAATGGAGCAAATGCATATCTTATCGTACTCCTCACATTTTTCCCTTTCACCCACCTAATATTCAACCCGTACTGGACCAACATCACTAACATGACAAATTAATGAATCTAACAAAAACAGATGACTGAGAAGAACAAATAACAGAGCCAGTGAGAACAACTTCATCTTCAACTTCTAAGCAACACGATACCTCTCCAATGGATCTTTGAAAAGGATGAGTTCATGGTAGACTCTCCAAGCATAGTCCTCAAAATCGAAAGAGTTGAACACCCTTTCTTGTCCTTCATCACCACAATTCTTTTCTTCATCAATTTCTTCCTTTTCCTCATTCTTGTTGCTCCCAATGGTTGCCTTGGGAAGAAGTGGACCCACTCTGCTCTCTGTGGGAAGAGTTATCAGCAATGACATTGTTATGCAGCGTGAACCATTTTCTTCTCCCACTGTGGCCACTGGTCTCCCTCTCACCTTCTTCAACTTTCCATTGCTCCACACCTACACAATAATTGCTTAAATTCAAATAGTACCCCACTTTATCAATAATTGCATCATCAACCCTTTAGGATGAGCTCTTAAAAATAAACAAAAAAGAAGAAGTGATTTTTAAAGATACATGGTGGAAAATTGTATAAATAATTAATCTTTTAAACTTATTAAGGAATGTGAAACCAACTATTAAAAAGCCAAGGCATAACACGCACAAAAACACTCGAGGGACACTCTGTTTTTTCTCTCTTCATTTTTTTAAGGTTACTAGGAGGTGGAGGGGATGGGTAGCCTATGAAATTGATATAGTTTTCTTTTCATAGGAAAGTGTGCATGATTTAGCATTTGAGATTTGAGGGTTTTGCCCTCATCCACTTTTTCTGAGCTGAATTGACGAATTTTCTACTTTAGGACACATCCCAATGAAAAATGAAGAAAAGCACAGAACACGACATAGGGACATTGCTAACCAGTACATTATGACCCGGCTTGATATAAAAAGGGGTCCAACCAACATATAAGTTATTTTGCTGACATGAAACTGTCAAGAAATGCATACCTATAGAGTCTGAATCATAGGGACTTTTATCTGTAAAAAAAGTCAAATTATTTGAGTACAGAGAAGTACGTTTGGGTTGAAACAGAGGAGTAAAACTCGGGTGAACAGGCAATTAACCAAGACCCGGAGTGCAAACAAGTATATTAATTAAATTAATTAATAAAACTAAACCTTAAAAAAAGAAAAATACCCATCAGATAACTAAAATACGCGCCTCATTAGCTGAAATCACATAGTTCATATAAAAAGTGATTAGTTCCGTTAGCCTTTCCAAGCCTTGTTCAAACTTTAAACTAATTCATGCACGGAAGGGACAATAGAGTAATTACCACTCACAAATAACTTTAAACTATAGCCAACACAATTAAGTGACAAACTGACAATCTTACATACAAGCTTTTCCCCCAAACCAGGCCACTAGGAGAAAGAAAAAATAAATAAAATATTTTAAAAGCAAGAAGACTATCCAACATAATTAACAAATATGCAAACCATAAAGCAAAGAAGTTACTAACATTAACAAGCCATAGAAACATTTATTAATTAATTAAAACGTAATCTAGAAAATAAAATGAATTAATTTACCTGAGCAATGTCGCCAACAGTGACCAAAATCGAGTCCACGTGTGGCAGCACGGAAACCCATCCCGAATCCGACAGCATCGAGTACTTCTGATTCCTAATCTGGTACTGCAGCGCGATTATAAACGGGTAAAACCCACCCGATTTGTTTCCGGGCGAAGACTCCGAGACCCATAGAAGAGAATGGAACTGGTTCGGGTCATCTCCCAATGGGTTCTCGCAGCCCAAGGCCTTAGTTAACTCATCGACGATCTTCAGTCCCAGCTTCTCCAGTGCGCGTGCGAACTCGCGCAGAGAGACGAGAGCGAACTCGCTCGACTCGGTAGAGCAGGCCGAATCGAAGCGGAACGACTCAGCAACTCCGTCGTCGTCTTCGTCGTCATCATCGCCGCCCCCGTAGCCGAGAGGCCAGCTTTTGGTGATGAGAGACTCCTTCTTGTCGCGAGGAAGGTCGAAGAGCGCAAACGCTTCTGACTCAGCCGAACTGGCGAGTTCCGGGGGAACCGAGTGATCAGTGAGTTGCGCGAAACCAAGTTTTGAAACGCAGGAGAGGATGTCGTTTAGGGAGGAGAGGGAGGGGGGACACGTGGCGGCTGCGGAGGAAGAGGAGGAGAGGCGCGTGGGGAGGGAGAGCGTGGGCGGGAGGCGGTGAAGGAGGCGCGAGAGCGCGTCGGCGGCGTCAGCGGAGGACAGGAGGCTGTCGTGGTGCGCAGCTGGTGTTGGCGGCGGAGCTGAGGTGGCGCCGGCGTAGAGGTTTGGCAGGAGTTGATGTTCTTGAGTTGAAGAAGCCATTACGTGAGAGAATAATAATAATAATAACAACAGTATAAAAACCTTGGGACCCCGCTTCTTGTTAATTATATATGTTGGGCTAGTTTTGATGAATCCAAGCGTGTGAATGTGGGAAACAAAGGACGATTCGCACGTGTGATGGGTCCGTCTCCATTTTCATCTTCAACTTCTCTGATACAATTTTCTTTTGATATAATGATTATTCGTCCTCGTGGTTCGAAATGAGACAACTTAGTTAACAATGCCGGAGTTGACAGGCACAAACAATATTGGGAATTTGGGTTAGGATATTTTTAAACGCATTTATTGCTAAATGTTGCTCATGCCAATTACCAACATCATTAAAAGAAACATTCATGTTTCCAGATTTTAATTTAACATTATTTGATTATATTAGAGTGTTGATTATATTGCTAAATGTTTTCTTTTTTTGAAAACAGATGTATTACTTTTTTTTTATAAATTTATAACTACATTAATTACTTTTTATTTTATCCTTGTTTCACAGTTGTTAAATGGGAGGTTGGAGTTGAATTAATTTTTTGTTTAATTTAAAAAAAAATTATATATTTAAAATATTAAATTTTATTGATCTAACTATGATAATGATTTTTAAAAACTAGTAAATCTTAAATAATTAAAAAATTAATTATACTTATTTTATCATTTTACTTGAATATGCAATCAAAATAATTGTCTAAATAGAAATAACTTCCTGCTTTTATATAATTCTTATTATTTGATTATAATTAACCTCTTATATTATAATGTCATTCTATTATCTTTCCATTGAGCACATATAAATACATTGAAGTATAATTATTATAATTTAATTAACAGTTTTATACGATGAATTTATACCCATTAAGAAGAAAAATTTATAACCTCCTTTATTGTACCAACATTGCAGCATCTCTTTAAAAAGTAATGTGTTTGGTGTGTCTACCAGTCAGAATTTTTTTATTATTCTTGTTCTAATTATTCTTATTAACAATATTACTATTGTTATTATTACAACACCAGTGAGGGTTCTTACACTAAATAAAGAAGAGACAAAAACAGTGGCATAGACAGGGCTTAATTCAATCGTAGTGGAACATCTTGAATGAAACAATGAGTCTAATTCAAACCCAGCACGTTCATTGTTTTTATCTGTGGCAGATTTTGCATAAAAAAATGATAGCTTTAGAAGATAGCAGGTTTAGGGTTAGGGTTGATAGTTAGTGGCAGCCTTGTGTTGTGCCCTTTTGTGAGGAAAGATGCACCTCTCATGGCAGCAGAGACAAAGTGTTAGTTGGATAAAGGCCTCATCTCCCTTTGTTTGTTCATTTTGTTTCTTTCTTTTTATTGTATGAAGCTTATTTTTTTAACCTATTAACAAAATTAAGAAGATATAAATTATTTTCTTAAGATCAAACGAAATTTCAAAAATGAAAACGGGGAGGAAACTCGGGTGTTATCTAATTCCTATTTCATTTCACTCACTTTTTATATCTTAATTATTTAGAATTAATTGATTGTTTAGAATGGATTTGGGAGAATAAAAAAAGTGAAAAAAATGGAATTATGTAATATTTTTTTTATTATTATTAATTTTTTTAATTTTGATATAATTTTTAACTATTATTAATATATATATATATATATATATATATATATATATATATATTAAAAAAATTCAAATGTATATCTTCGATTATTTTTAATTTTTTAATTTTGTTGTTTTCTTTGGTGTTAAAGAGAGAAAAAAAAATCTTTTTCTTAATTTTTAAAATTCTATACGTTAAAATATATAAATCACGTAGTTCCACACCTTTAAATAAACGCTAAACTATCTTCTCTCATTATCTAATTAATAGGATTATACCCCATTTTCTCTAATTATTTAACCACTTTAAGTACTTTAAGTAACATAAATAATTTATTTAGTAAATTCAAGAGATATGTAAGTACTTAGTTTAAAAAAAAACACGTGAGAAAAAGTTTAGCAAATATTAAATTAACATTTAAAAATGAAAAATATACATGCTAATATGATTACGTGTGATTCATTTATCAGTTTTTAGAATAATTAGTTTAATAATTATGTAAGAATAATCTCGTGTAAAAAATTATATAGAATATATGTTTGTAACATTTTATTTTATTTTAAAGACATTTTTTCTTTTATTTTTAAGAAGAGGTAGGCAGAGAAAAAGCAAAGTGGCTTCTACGGGTTCTTCTTAATTTTCGAATTTCGTGTGTTGCTAATACTACTTAGTGTTCAGGCGATTATATCATATCCCCAAATCATCTTTGAACTTTAAAGTTGGAAATCTGACGGTCCATGTGATCCTGAAGGCTTGGCATCACCGTCCATTTGGATAAGAAAACCGCGAGGAGCAGACGTGCACGGTGCACCATACTGGTGGTTCACACGGCACCTGAAGCACCAAGAAACAGAAAATCAGAATACAAAAACAAATAAAAGCCAGAAGAAGCTCTTGGTTTGGATCGTCGTCAACAATGTTCTCTCGGTTATTCCACAAATCTCTATCGCAACAACGTCCTCAGGTACGTGCTCAGTTTCCGCCATAAACAAAGGCTATTCACGATCGTTACAGATTCCCGCATCTTTGTTTTTTTCTTACAGTGGTTACCAATGTTGGTGCACAATGTTAAGGAACCTTTTTGTTATATTGTGATTAGTGCATTCATATTGTATAAGTTTCTATTTCTATATGAACACGAATCCTGAAACTGATGTTTCTGAACGTTTTTGGCGTCCTTCGGCGGCAGGACGTGGCGCAGGCAAATTTCGATCCGCGAGTTGTTTTTCACTATGGCATTCCATCTACCGCGTCTATTCTTGCTTTCGATCACATCCAAGGCCTATTAGCAGTGGGAGCACTGTGAGTTATTATCGGTTGTGTCATTGGCTTTGCGTTGGAACAACGCGTTCCTTTCATGTTTTCTGCCTTATTGAAATTCTCCGTTCTTTAAATATGTGTCTTTTTTTTCAACCATTCAATATTTCATCATTCCTTTGTTGTGAAGATTGAGGAGTGGCTTATTAGCTTAGATATAGGAATAGCGATATACTACATAATTTTAATTTTTTTTTTCAGAATATTATAGTAGTTATTTCTACATTGTGGTGTTGAGAGCTAGACAGTAGTTATTAGTAATAAGTAATTACTGCACTGTGTTGTTGAGAGCTAGACAATTTTGATATGGAGGTTGTTAATGAATTTTTTAGTTGACTTTGGCATTTTCTTCCCTCTTGTAGCGATGGAAGGATAAAGGTGTTCGGTGGTGACAATATTGAAGGGATTCTTATCTCTCCCAAGCAAGCATCCTTCAAGAATTTAGAGGTTTGTAATTTTGGACCAATGTTTAACCTGAAACTAAAGAGTGATGTCTATCAGTCATTTTATCTTATATTGTTTTACCCCGATAGTGTTTTGTAATTTTTTTCATTGAATATTTGCATCTCTGGAATCCATGCTTATGTGGCTATGTGTGTGTTTGGCGTGCATTTGCATGTTTATTGATGTAATGTTGTACATTAATTAAACTTTAGAAGTCGAATAAAATGATTGTGAGGAATTTCATGAATATTATTATATCTTATCTCTTTGCACATTTCTCACAGTTCTTGGAAAACCAAGGCTTTCTTGCCAGCGTCTCAAGTGATAACAAAATACAGGTACCTTACAAGTTCAGTAGGGTTCTTTTAAATTGTATATATGACTGGGCACCCTCCGGATATGCTTTATAATTGTTTGCAGTAAAATATGTTTTTGATATTTCAAAATATTTTGAAATTTCGATTTTTGTCCTTATAAAAATTTAATTGGTTACTAGTCCTTACATTTTAACAGAAATATGTGTTTTGTATTCCTGATTAGGGACTAAAACCATATCACTTTAGTAAATCTGGTGACTAAAACATTAAAATATAAAGGGACTAAAAATGAACTTTGAAATATTTTGACGGGTGAAAAACATGTTTTACCACCTTTTTTGGGTATTCCATATGAACTTTCTTTCCTTTAATGCTATGTCTAAATTTTCTATCTAGTTTTTTTCCCCTTACTCCCATTATCCCCTTTCCTCTGTTTCATTCACTAGCCTGCTCAGTATGTTTCTGTTAATGGCAGGTTTGGGATTTGAAAAGCAAACAAATTGCTTCCGTCTTGCAGTGGGAATCCATCATAACTGCTTTCTCTGTTATTTATGGCACCAGTTACATGTAAAATACTTGCGCAGATAATTTTCTATCTGTATTTGCATACTACTCTTTCTAATAAAGTCTTGGTAAATGGGTTTATAACATGTTTATCCTCTCTTAATGAAATTCAGGTATATCGGAACTGAGCATGGGATGGTATATGCATTGATGTTCGATTCTGAAGACAGAAAAATTAAAATATTACCCTATTATGTTCCCACAAATGTTATATCTGGTAAGTACACATTCTCGTAGCTCATTTATACCATATTTGAGTTGAAGTAAGACTAGTATTAGTGCATCTGCCGAAGTGGCTGGCTTGGTAGAAGCATTGACTTTTTCTTTGGTTTGAGAGAAGTTTTCTGATCCAAATTGCTTATTAAGATATAAGGCCACTATCTCTGGATGCAGATCATAACCCATTAACCACAAATTTGGAAAGGACCTTGTTGCTTTATATGAATGTTATTGCATGCTTGGTGTAATTTATCACCTAGAGATTGAATTTAGGGTTGTATGTTTATAACTGCACCTGAAATTTTGTATATATACATATGGTAATATACAGGATCTAATATTCTTTTTTTGGCATTTTGCTAATATCCATTTATTGTTTTACGTGATATAAAGATGTTCTATTACCCCTTGATTTGAATCTTTAAACTGTTATGTCAAGACACAAGATTTATTTTTTAAAATCTTTAATATACCCCTGTAATTTTGATAGTTTATTCAAAGAGGCTTTATACCAAGTTAAGGAATTACTTGACAAAAAAGTGTAAAAACTTCAACTATTTAGGTAAGAATTATTAGGTTAGTGGTGCACTCCTCATGACGATGTTTCTTGTGTACTTGTTTTCATATATTTCATTATATCAATGCTTTATAAATTACTATATATCTTTATTAATCAATTTATGAAACCTTGTGGTAATCTTTAATAAAATCTCCTTAATGGAGCAGATTATTTTGGTATGTCATAAATGTAACAACATACTTCCTAGCTAGCCATAAGCCTGTTGTTAATATGCAATTTATATTTTTTTTTCGTAGGTAATCACATAGTTTCTCCAAGTCTAACATCTAACTTGTTGCAAAATGTTTCTCACCTTTGCAGAAGCAGTTGGGATGTCACTTGACCAAGTTTCAGTTGTCAGAGTTCTCCATCAACCATGTTCTGATGGAAACAGGCAAGACAGGAACATTCTTAAAAGTTTCTCTAATTGATTTCCTTATGTTCTATGAAGGAATTGTGAGACATGAGTTTTAGGTAATTTTGCATCTCTGATTAGGATAATTGATCATTCTATTAAATAGTCACATATTTAGACATTTTCTAAAGCATGAGTGGAAGTTTGAGTTGCATCAATATCTAGATAGGTTTGACCACAGAACACAGTTGATTTATAACCATGGGACCAAATTTTCGTACATAATGATTTTGAATGAAGTATATATGCAATATTTTGGCCATATTTTTAAGGGAAACTAAAGTTTTATTCACTTTTGCTGATTAGCAGTGGACTATACGTAGGATTCTCCAATTCAAATTCAATTTTAATCGCTTGGAGTTTCTTTTTGTTTGAAATACACAACATGGAGAATAAACTTAATACAGATATAATTCAACATGGAGTTTCTTCTTGTTTCAAATTCAGTGCTAATTGCCAGTAGTCTAATGAAAACATCATCGCGAAATTAATTTATGGCATGTTTAAAATTAATTGGCATATATTAGATACACTGTAATACACATGTACATAGTAACCTAGATACTTTCATGAATTTTAAGGGAACTTAATTTTTGTATAATATGTATGGTATGTTCATGATTTAGTTGATTCAATTGAAATTGTCATTTTGCAGATTGCTAATTGCATATGAAAATGGTTTGATGGTACTCTGGGATGCTTCTGGAGATCGAATTGTTCTCATTAGAGACCACAAAGACATAGAATTGAAGAGAAAAATTGTGGCTAGTCATCCAAATGACCCTAAGGTTCAGCTTTCTGATGATAAATTAGACCATGAAGAGGAGGACAAGGAGATAAGTTCTGTATCTTGGGCATCTAATGATGGATCAGTTGTTGTTGTCGGTTATGTAGACGGTGATATAATGTTCTGGGATTTGTCAACTGCTGACTTCCCCCTAGACAAACAAGTTAAAAGATTGTCAAGTGATGTTGTCAAGCTTCAGTTATCGTCAGCTGATAGAAGACTCCCTATTACTGTTCTACGTTGGCAGGCCAACAAAAGTGGGGGGAAACTTTTTGTCTATGGTGGTCATGAGATTGGGTCTGAAGAAGCTCTTACAGTAAGCTTCATATGCATAGTAGCTATTTGACAATAGTTTTCTAATAGTTATTGTAATAATTGAAAAACATCACGATGTTAACATTTTGCAGGAGATGATGCTTAGATGAAAAAAAACTTTCTTTGTTTTGGTTATGATTGTGGTGTTTTAATATAATGACAGTAAAAAAGCCATAATAATGAGTGCCTAAGTTCAAGTTGTCACAGATCCTACCTAAGCAGGTAGTATTGAGAAAGTTTCAGAGGAAGTGAACTGAAACTTTTGTGTTCAGTGTTGTCTTTGTAAGGATGAGTTTTATCCCAGAGGTTGAAGTGGTTAGAAGAAACATTGTAGAGGATCTATCCTCACCTTGAGATTGTTTCTGGATTTTATGTTTATTTGTGTTGAATATAGGAAAAACTGTATAGGGTTAATTTCCCTTATGTATTTACCACACATAGGGCAGTGTATTTATAATAAAGAAAGGTACTCCTCAAAAGAGTAACAGAATACAAAATAGGGTAAATAAAAGATATTATTTGATATTGTGATTAACAATATCTAACAATATCTCAACAATATCAAATAATATCAACTAATATCTAATCATATCTAACATTCCCCCTCAAGCTGGAGCATACAAATCGTATGTGCCTAGCTTGGTACAAAGATAATCCATCCTAGGTCCCCGTAAAGACTTAGTGAAAATATCTGCTAATTGATCACATGAGTTAACGAACTCGAGTCTTGATGTCTCCGGACATAATCTTTTCCCGAATAAAATGGCGAGTCAATCTCAATGTGTTTAGTCCTCTCATGAAAGACGAGATTAGAGCTTATATGGAGAGCGGCCTGATTGTCACACACTAGTGTCATTTTAGTGACATCTCCAAATTGTAGCTCTTTAAGCAATTGCTTGAGCCAAATAAGTTCACAGGTAGGCGAGGTCATAGCTCTATACTCTGCTTCTGCACTGGATCTTGCCACAACACTTTGTTTCTTACTTTTCCATGAGATCAAGTTACCACCAATGGAAACACAATACCCGGATGTAGATCTTCTATCGAGAGGAGATCCTGCCCAATCGAGCATCCGAATAGCAGACAACTCTTGTATGATTATGGGAGTCATACACCAAACCTTTTCCAGGAGACTTTTTGATGTACTTCAATATACGGATGACTACATTCCAATGATCTTGACAAGGAGAATTGAGGAATTGACTCACCACACTGACTCGCAAAGGAAATGTTAGGGCGAGTAATCGTAAGATAATTTAATTTTCCAACTAATCTTCTATACTTGTTCGGGATCGACATTGGCTCCCCCTGATTTTGCAAGAGTTTGGTATTAGGATCCATGGGTGTGTCAACAGGCTTTGAATTCATCAACCCAGTTTCCTCCAAAATATCCAATGCATACTTTCTTTGATATATAACAATGCCATCGGTAGATTGTGCTACCTCAATACCCAAGAAATATCCGAGTTTGCCAAGATCTTTGGTTTGAAAATGGTGACAAAGGTGTTGTTTCATCCGAGAGATGCCATGATGGTCACTACCTGTAAGAACAATGTCATCGACATACACTATCAAATAGATACATCCAGACATTCGAGTGACGGTAAAAGGCCGAGTGGTCCGCCTCACTTCTAGTCATGCCAAATTGTTGAACAACGTCGCTAAATTTGCCAAACCAGGCCCTAGGAGACTGTTTTAAGCCATATAAAGATTTGCGAAGACGACATACCAATCCAGAAGACTCCCCCTGAGCAACAAATCCGGGAGGTTGCTCCATATAAATCTCTTCTTGCAAATCGCCATTCAAGAAAGCATTTTTGACATCCAGTTGATAAAGAGGCCATTGTTGAATAGCAGCCATGGCAATGAATAAACGAACAGAAGCCATCTTTGCCACTGGAGAGAAAGTATCACCATAATCCAACCCAAAAATTTGGGTATAGCCTTTGGCTACAAGGCGAGCTTTGAGGCGATCAATAGTACCATCGGGACCAACCTTGATAGCGAAGACCCACCTGCAACCAACAACAGATTTTCCGGATGGTAATGGGATAAGCGTCCAAGTTCCACTAGTCCGAAGAGCACCGAGTTCATCTAGCATGGCCTGACGCCAACCAGGGTGGGCTAAGGCTTCGAGAGGCAGATTTAGGAATAGACACGGAAGAAATAGACGAGAGACAGGTATAAAATGGTGAAGAAATTCGATGATAACTTAAAGCGGTATAATGTGGAGAAGGATTACGAGTAGAACGCGTACCTTTACGAAGGGCAATAGGAAGGTCGGACTCGTGGACGGAGCCGGAGGAGAGCGAGTATTTGGCACTGGGAGTGAGTCATGTGGCGTCTGTTGTGGGCGAGGTCTGCGACTATAAACCTGAAGGGGTGGTGGGGGAGGAGGGGCTAATGGTGGATGGTCCTCAACATAAGGATCAATGAGAACGAGGAATGGGAACTGTAGCGAGATGGAGACTTAGCGGGTAGGGAAGGGTCCTTAAAGTAAAAGGAAAACTCATTGAAGGTGACATCGGCGAGACACAAAATAGCGATTAAGAGAAGGAGAAAAACACTTGTATCCTTTTTGGGATCGAGTAAATCCTAAGAAAACACATTTGTGTGACCGAGGAGATAACTTATCATGACCAGGGATCAAAATTGTGGACAAAACAGGTAGACCCAAAAACCTTCAGAGGTAAAGGATGGAGAGTGTCATGAGGAAATAAAATAGAATGGGGAATTTTGTTATCTAAAACCGAAGAGGGCATACGATTAATAAGATAACAGGCAGTAAGAACAGCATCACCCCAAAAATGTTGAGGAACCTCACCATGAATTAAAAGAGTACGGGTTGTTTCAATAAGGTGTCTATTCTTGCGCTCAGCTACCCCATTTTGTTGAGGGGTATAAGCACAGGAAGTTTGATGAAGAATGCCATGAGAAGCCATAAATTGTTTAAACGAGTTTGAAAGATATTCACGGCCATTATCACTTCGAAAAGTTTGAATAGAGACACCAAATTGATTTTTAATTTCATGATAAAAGTTTTGGAATATAGAAAACAACTCGAACGATTTTTCATTAAAAATAACCAAGTACAACGAGAGAAATCATCAATAAAAGTAACAAAATATTGAAAACCTAAATTAGACTTAACACGATCTGGGTCCCCAAATGTCGAGTGAACTAAGGCAAAGGGGGATGAAGCACGCTGGGAAACACTACGAGAAAAGGAAGTACGACTATGTTTGCCTAACTGACGGGACTCACACACCAAATTGGACAAGCTGGGATAAGCTAGGAACAAGTTGCTGTAATTTTCGCAGATCGGGGTGACCAAGCCGAGCATGAAGGAGAGAAGGAGACTCCATAACCGTGTCAACATGTGGAGAGGGTTGAAGATAATAAAGTCCATGTGACTCACATCCGGTGCCAATCACTCTTTGCGAGCTCCGGTCCTGTAGGGAAACGAAGTTTTGGTAAAAGAGATAACACAATCAAGAGATCGAGTTAGACGGCTAATGGATAATAAGTTAAAGGGGGACCCGGGTACATACAAAACATTATCAATGGACAACGAGGGAAAAAGAGTAACCGTTCCAACACCATGAGCTAAAGTTGTAGACCCATTAGCCATTGTAACGGAGGGTAAATTATGAGAAGAAGTGAAAGAGGAAAATAAGGATTTGTTACCAGGTGATGTGATCGGTGGCGCTCGAGTCAAGAACCCAAGAGCCAATAGAAGAAGAGTGAGTTAGACCAAGCAAAAGATGTACCTGTGTGGGCAACGAAGTAGTGGAAGCTGGAGGGCTTTCGATCCTCATACCATTGAAGAAAATCATTGAAGATAGCAGATTTGTCCGAAGGTACGAGACGAAGGAGGATCCACAGCAGAGGATTGTGCGGAAGAATCAGTCTGAGCAACTGCAGCAGATCGGCGAGGATAACCATGTAAAGCATAACATTTGTCAATTTTGTGGCCTAGTTTTCCACAATGGTCACACTTGACACGCCCTTTGCCTGGCTTGTGAGAGCGATGAGTTAACTTGGTAGTAAGATGATCAACATACCCCTGACTCTCAAGTCAAAGTCTAATATCAGATGCCCAAGTTGCATAATTCGTACCATCTAATTTATCAATGGGTAAATTCACATTGACATAATTAGTAAAAACAGATTGCTCAGACCCACCGGAGCTGACAGAGGTAACTTCAGAATTGGAAGTGGCAGCGGAAGATGCCATGGAGGCAGGGAGAGAAAAACCCTAAAACACCAAAGAGGTCCGATTGGAGCAGCGAGGACAGATCCAGAGAGAGGAGAAGGAGGCGACGCCGGCGCAAAGAGTGGCGGCCTGAACGGCGGCGAGACGCGCCGCCACGCGCGGCGGAACGGGAGAAGGTGGCGCGGCTTCGGGAGGTGCGTGGGGGAGCGTGGTTGCTCCGATGACCGCGAAACTTCCACGGTGGAGGTCGCACGGAGGAGGCGAGCAAAACCCTGTGCTCGGCGGTCCGAACTGCTACTCCGGCGACGGCGGCAACGGACGGCGGTGGCGACGGTGGCGGCGATGGCTGCAGGTTCAGTGGGAGAGCCGAAAAAAAATCCCAAGAGACCTTAAGCTCATGATACCATGTTGAATATAGGAAAAACTGTATAGGGTTAATTTCCCTTATGTATTTACCACACATAGGGCAGTGTATTTATAATAAAGAAAGGTACTCCTCAAAAGAGTAACAGAATACAAAATAGGGTAAATAAAAGATATTATTTGATATTGTGATTAACAATATCTAACAATATCTCAACAATATCAAATAATATCAACTAATATCTAATCATATCTAACAATTTGTTAAAAAAAAATATCGATATCAGATTTTCTATTGAAGGATTAGATTATCCAATTCCTACCCAACAAACCACATTTGAAAGAAAGCAAACGGTCTTTGATGAATACAATAAATTAATAATGATCTATGATTCGTTTTATTCTTGTTGAGCTTTTCTTTTGTTATAACTGTTCATTATACTTCTCATTATCATGATAAAGTTATGTTGGCTATTGAAAAGAAAAGAAGAAAACAGGTTTATGAGAACGTGTGGAGCAAATACTGTTCATCTCTCGTTCATTGTTACTTTATTTTTGTTGAAGAATAACTTCTATTGAAACTGATTGTTGCTATACTTTGTATTTCACTTTTTCTACATTAGATTTGAAAATTGGGCATGTCATGTTGACAGTCAATGGCCTGTTAAGTTTCACAAATTTTATGTAGATAATTAATGTGTCACTACAATGTGGCCTTTTCATGCTCTCAGGTTCTGAACATTGATTGGTCCCGTGGGATTGAAAATCTAAAGTGTACTGGCCGCATTGATGTCACTATTCACGGTTCTTTTGCTGATATGGCTCTGTTATATACTGATTGCCATACAGAGGAAGCTTGTAATGTGCTATCTGTATTGACAAGTCCCGGACAACTGGATATTTATGACTATAACTATCTGTCTTCTATGATATCTCAGAAAGAAAAGAAGACTTTTGTTCCCACAATGCAGTATCCCATCCTCGTACCCACTCTTGAACCACACATGACAGCAGCAAGGCTTGATGTGGTATGTCAAGATGTGAAGTCATATAAAGCCCTGTTCAAGGTAATGCACATGTATTAGGTCTAAAGATTCTTTCTTTTCCATATCTAGAAGTTAATACTGTTTTAAGAGATATATAATGTGAAGTTTGCTGTGTTTGATTGTCACAACTCAGTACTAATAGAAAACATTGTCTGTGTAGGTTGTTGTAGCTGCAAAGCATAATTCAATACAAAATCAGAAAAGTATTAGTATAAAGTGGCCTTTGACTGGTGGTGTTCCAGGTCTACCTTTCAAAGAAAACCATCCTATCATTCAAATATACATAGCAGGTTACCAAGATGGATCTGTTCGGATTTGGGATGCCACATATCCTTCTTTGTCACTTGTTTGCAACATAAAATCTGAGGTCTGTCATCAGCTTGTTATGCAATCTACAATCTTATATCCAGTGGTGATTCAAACCACCCACCCCCCCACACCCCCTCTATCTCCACCTCCTCCCTTGTTGCATTGTATATTTATTGAAACTTGTATATTGGAAACATATGCTTTTGCAATTGGCAGGTTAATGATGTTAAAATTGGTAATGCAAGTGGGCCAGTGTCAGCATTGTGTTTTTGCGCTGATACTCTACATCTTTCTGTTGGTGATGAAAGTGGTGTTGTAAGATTTATTAGTATTTTGCACTTTTCATTCTCTTTTGTTCAATTGTCTTGACTCTCGAATGCCAGGTAATTGTATCCTCTGGGAATATGTAGGTGCGTCTGTATGAGCTAACAAGAAGCTCAGTAAACACCACTTTGCACTTCGTGACAAAAAATGGCACTGAAGGTTGGCTATATTTTGGTTTCCTTTTGAATTGCAAACAGAATCTCTCTTGATTTTTTTCAAGTGTCAAGCAATTTTTTTCATTAGTTATCTCTTATACCTTGCTCCATTGCCATCTTGTACTGACAAGTGTAGTGGAAAAAGTTTTGGTTTGTTTGAATACTGTTAGACATGTCTGCCTATATTGGAGGTCAATTTTTAAATCTTGTTTAAATAGTTGTGGGTCAAAGGAGAGTAAGGTGCTTTGGAGTTGTGCTCTTTGTCCTGGATTATTGTGCACCTCCATTGCTTCCCTGTCTATCATGGACTAGGTTTTTTACTTAATTATATTGTATTCATAAGCCTATCATCCAATATTTTCTGCATGGTAAATACGAGGAACAATAATGACATTCACAAACTTATATTTTTACTAGGAACATAGGATCGTAATGTATTTTTATGTGTATGAATAACCTATGATTAGTAAAACTGTAGTCCAGTACAAGACTAATATAAACAAACAAAGCCAACACACTATACAAGTTTAATTTTCTGGCAGTGAAAAAAATATAAAGTTGGATGCACGGGCCTCCAGTTTATTCAGAAAGATTACAGGAATATAAGTTTGCATAGAGTCTCGGGTTTAAACTCTAAAATGTTTTAAATACACAACTAATCTTAATGGAGTTTCCTTTGCTGAAAGGGTACGTTTTTCGCACCATTTATGACTTTCCCAATAGTTTGACCCTACCTATGCATTGATAAGTGCCTTGGTCTTGGTGACAACGTGACATTTTTGGGAAAGCTTCTTCCACAAGATTTCTCTCCCCCCCCTTCTTTCCATGGTTTTTGCAACCTTAGATTTTGATGCTTTGAATTTGGGCTGTTATAAACAGTAATCGGTATGAATGTGCACACACACATATATGGGAGGAATCAAGTTACTCCAAAAGTAACTTAAAAGAGTTACTCCTCATCCTAACCTTTTTTTTTTCCTTCTTCTAATCTAGTACGTCTAAAATATAACTTACTTAATTGATTAGAAAAAAAAAATGCAAGGTTGAAATGAAAAGTAATTCCCTAAAGTTACTTTTGGAATAACTTGATCCCTCTATATGTATGCTTTATCCATGTAACCATGATACTAATCAGTACGCCTATCAATATGGTACTTTTCTGGTTTGCTCCCCAATTGCCATGGGGAATTTAAACAGCTTGATTGACAAGGACCTAAGTTACTTTTCGTGCACCTCATTATGCTAAAAAAAATAAAAATTGATATTTATAAATTCAGATTTTAACCTGGTTTTTTCTATTGGGACAGTTCATGATACGCATCAAGGGGATGGACCTCATTGTAAAGCTGTGTTTTCCCTTCAAAATTCTGCTGTATACGGCTTACAATTTGCAAACCTTGGAAGGAGGCTTCTTGTTGGATATGAACATGGGCAGGTGAGATATCCATTCATTTTTTTCCCTTTTTGAAGGAAATGGTTTACTTATTTTTGGTCACTTGATTGAGTTGTTGAGTGGTTATTTAAATTAAACTAGCACTGAGTTTCCAACTTATATATTTCTAATCCACTTTACAGGTGGCCATGATTGATATCAGTTCATCATCAGTTTTGTTTCTTACGAAAACTGAATCTAACACTTCTTCGGCAGTTGTTTCTATGAATGCAAAATTTTCAGACAGTGGCTCGAACAATCCACATGAATCTGTATCTGATATTTCTGACAATCCTGGAATGGGCCTAGTCTATGTTTTGACAAGGGATGCACACCTTGTTGCAATAGATGCTGTGACAGGGAATACGGTTTGCAGTACAACAATGAGCCCCAGAGTAAAAGCAAATGCAATTTCAATACATATGATAGGCAAGTATTTTGGCTGAGAAAATTAGATATTATAATCTTTCAAAAAATTTATTACTTAGGTTGCTGTGTTATTTCAGATGGTAGTACTTCTGACCTTTCTGCGGAAAAACTATCCCCCAACACCCCTCGGAAGAGTGATTCTGCTAATCAAACTAACGTCCAATCAGAAAATGCACATGTTGAAGTTGAAATCGCTACTACTGCAGAAAATTCATACTTTGGGCAGACATTATCGAACTCACTCATTTTAATTTGTTATGAGACTGAATTGAGCATACAGTCTTTAAATTTTGTGTTTGAGGTGCTGGACTTCACGCCCATCTTTCTTCAAATTTCAATCCATTCCTTCTTACTGCTTAATGAAATTTCCTAAAAACAGGGTAGTAGTAAGTACTTACGAAAGGTGAGCATTCCACAACGATGTTCCTGGACTACAATCTTTAAGAAAAATGAAAAAGAGTGTCTTCTGGTTCTTCTGTATCAAAGTGGGGGCATTGAATTAAGGTGAAGTGCTTACTACAATGAATATGTAATATTCTTATACTTTGGTCAGGGTAACACTATTCAGTTCATGATTGAAGCCACATTTTAATGAAAATAGCCAGCACAGCCCCACCCAACAAAAAGAAAAGAATTTTTTTAACTTTTTATAAATAAAAGGTGAACTTTGTGATAGCCTTTATAAATTGACTTACTATCCTTCAAATAAATATTTTTATCATGGAGGTTCATTGATTTTATATTATTTCTTACTGAGACTTGGATTAAACCCCATCCCAGTGTTAAAGTCCTGGTTTTGCTGCATGAACCATCTTTAATATTTTTTTATGTTGATTGATTATAAATTATACTTTGTATGAGACATCGTATACTTTTAGGCTCTGAATCAGTTGTAGTTATTCTAAAGCAATGTTGCTGTTTCATACTAGATTTTTGGGATGTCATGGCCCAATTAGCTTTATTCCCCACTCGCCCTCTTTTTTTTGAGTCTATATGGATTTTATCTCGCTTGGAGCAGGTCCTTGCCAGCTTTGGAAGTGTTGGGAGAAATTTCTTTAATGTCAATCCTAAGATGGAACTTGGAAATCAACATGGAGAAGACAATATGTTCTTCATCAAATGGCAAAATTATTCTGGTTTGAAAATTTTATTGTTTTTCAATAAAGCTATTTTCTTATATGCTGCAAAAACAAACATGATCTGTCTGTTGTCTAAAACTTGATATGTCTCTTAACATCTGAGAAGATTTTTAATATTTTTTGTTCAGTATATATATATATATATATATATATATATATATATATATATATATATATATATATATGTGTGTGTGTGTGTGTGTGTGGATATTGATTAAGAAAATAAGAATATACTGTAATGGGCATTTAGCAGACTGTTTTCTTAGGTCCTATTACTTGGATTTGGACCAGATTTCATCTTTTTTTATTTACCTTAAATAGATTATTTGAATATGAAATGATTTCTGTTCTTAATTTGTTTGGATTAGGGAAAGGAGTTCATTCCTTTGCAATTTAGTCCCCTATATTAATGTACAGTTTTCACTTTATATTTCTTCCTTGTAATTCATATTCTATCAAGGAATGAAGAAAACACAGCTTTCTTCCTAACCAATTAGGTAATTAACAAATATATCTATTCAGTTAAAGATATTCTAACAGTTAATCATGCAGGAAATATAGTAAACTGGTTTTCATTTTGACACAATTAAAAGACTTGTGGATGAGGCTTTTGTCTTAAATAGTAAAAAAATGGGTTTACGATGCCCCTGCCACTAGGTCTAGGAGATGTATATATACCTTCCCTTTATTTTGAAAAAATTACACTCACTTCCTTTGATAAATGAATATATGGTACGCTTCAATCTATTTTAAAGTGAATGATCTTCTTGTGGGTGTTTTTTTCTCTCTTTCTGTGACTCTCAACATCTTCAACAACTACTGAAGCCTGATTATTGATTTTGGGACTGTAAAAGATGAAATTAAGATTTTGGTGAAGTTCCAACACCAAGAGAAAAATAAAGTGATGGTAGTGTAGTGCATTTTTATCTGAAGTGATGGTAGTGTAATTTGAATCATTAAGGGGAAGGGAATATAATTTATCAGAAATATTGAATTCCAGCACCACGTAGTTGGCCTAGATCACCATCTTTCAAATAATGGCTTTTGTGTGAGGGTGTGTTAGATATACTGATATAAAACCATTTGTGAGTTCTCATCTAGCAGCTTTAACATCAATATTTCAGCTTTAAGGATAAAAAAATTAAAATCACCATACATTTTATGGTTTTTGATTCTTTAAAGACATGTTGCACAGAAAGTGCTGCAAGCATAACTCCTGCTGTTCCTACAAATGAAGTAATTACAAGGTTGTTTTGTTTTTTAATCAAACTTATGGCTATCTTGTTTTATAGGTCAATGGGAATGAAACTGCATGCATATCACTATTGAACTGTGAAAATGAGTTCTGGTAACTTCATTCCTCCTGATCTGACTATAACTTAAATTCAGAAATTAGACATTCTTAACCCCACAATTTCGAGCACTATGTTAATATTCAAAGCATTGGATAAAACGTTTCAACATAACAAAACTTCTTAAGACAAGTTAAATAAATCAAATTCGGGGACTGCTATAATAGAGAGCCTGGGACAACCCACAGTGGTTGCCGAATGTGATAGCCTCTTTAAAAAAGTGCTTGAGGAAATTATATGTTATATAGTCTTATTAATAATTAGAACTTCGGTTTTCAATATGCTTTCAAATTCTTGTAGGACTCCAGAGTCTTTTCCTTGTCTTCATGATGAAGTTCTTGCAGCTGCAGTAGATGCTACAACAAGTCTATCTTCAGACCAAAAGGAAAGACAGGTCTAGCATTTTCAGGCTTGCGGTGCTTTCTCTCCCATTATTCTTTTCAAGACTTGTAATTCAACTTATATTGCTATAGGGAGCATCTGGTATCTTTGTTAATATATCTAAGAACTTCAAAGCGGGTAAAGCAGATCAGAATGCAAATCCAGCAGTTCATACAAATAGATTGGAAAATTTAAAACAATTATTCTCCAGTCCTCCATTCTTAAAGTCTTCCTCAAACACAGTAGATAACCAAGATCCTTTTGCCCTTGACATAGGTTTGTCCCTTAACATTTTCTTCTGCCAACTATTCTTTATTTTCTTAAAATGGTACCTTATCCTTATCTTTTACAGATGACATTCAGATTGATGAACTCGTGCTCTTTTCATCACCTCAGAAAATCGATATTGACAAGAGAGGTACATCATATTGTTTTAATTTCTCCCGAAAGTATTATATGATTTATTTTTTGAATATTGAGGTCGCCTTGCAGATAAAGGGAAAGGAACAGACAGACCGAAATTATTTGAAGTTAAAGGGAAAGCAACAGATAGACCGAAATTATTTGAAGATAAAGGGAAAGCAACAGACAGACAGAAATTATTTGATTCAACTTCAGACTCAAAACCAAGAGCTAGAACGACCGAAGAAATTAAAGCTAAATACAGAAAGACGGGGATGGGGGTAAATTGTAGATCTGAAAATTCTGTAATTTACGCATTTTAGCTCACATGTCTTGACTTTGCACTTGTTTCAGGATGCCTCTGCAGCAGCTGCACTTGCAAGGAATAAACTTGTAGAGCGGCAAGAAAAGCTCCAGGTATATTATTATTTGACTCCTTTTTCCATTACCCAAAACTTATTTTTCACAATTGCAAACCTCTTCTTTTCAAAGAACCAAATCCTGAACAAAAAGAAAATCCATTTTTAAGAAGTCCCTGAAAACAGACGTTTCTTGTTTTATTATTAACAAGTAGGCGATAGAGTTGAGTTTTATCTTGAAATAATTAAGGCTTCATCGAAGTTTGTTGACTCACCTAGCTGATGAATCATGATATAACCCCAGTCCTGATGAACTCCTTTTGTTTTCTCTTTTTTAAGGATAAAACTTCTCTTAATACTATGTGAAATCAATGCGTTTTACTTTGAATGGAAACTTCGCTCGAATTCTCCCAAATGTGTTTATTTATTTTCTTTCTAACCATCTCGCCATTTTTTTAACTAGTTGCTCAACGAACGGACTGAAGAGTTGCAAAATGGGGCACAAGACTTTGCATCCATGGCAACTGAACTTGCTAAAAGAATGGAAAATCGTAAATGGTGGCAGTTATGATTGCTTGCTCTTTGTAAAAAACATATTTGGTCTCACCCAATGCGAATGATCATTATTTTATTTCTACGACGCACATATCAGTGTAATATAATTAATCGAGCACAGCACAGAATTTTTAATCTTGTATTTTTATAATCATAACATAATAAACCTCGACAAGTTGCGAATAAAGCATGTGAAGGTAAGTTGAGACATTTTAAAATCACAAACGAATAAAATTATGGAAGTAAATTACAATAAAAGCTGACAGTATTTTTTTATCGCATGTTTCTGTAGACATAAGACGTAAAAAGTAAAATATTTATTATAAAATAAATAATAAAATGAGAAATATATCTTCTATATATATATATATATATATATATATATATATATATAATAATAATAATAACTGAGTCCGCAAAAAAACCCGTAGTATTTCTCTCACCAAGATGTCTGTTGCCAAAAACTTTTAATATCATTCCATATATTAACGTAAATCAATTAACTATATATATAAATCATTCTTGATTGGATTTTCCATATACACAAAAATCCGATTCGGCCAAAACATAACATAGAATAACATCTAACAGTTTATCTTTTACTAATAGGATATATCATATGATATCCTAACCATGAAAGGCTTTCAATGAATTAGTATTTTTAGAAATATAACAATAGTGGTAATAAAGAAAAGGGAACAAAATGTAATAAAATTAAAAATCCGATTTTGAAAACTCGATGTATAAGTTATGATCAGGTTCCATTATCATTAAAGCCGCGAAAATATAACCAGGAAGAAATTATCCAACGAACTAAAGCAGATAATTAGAAAAACCCGATTTTCAAAATTAAATCGCAAAGAAATTATAACTTGATCCAGCATAACTTCAAGACTTAGGCTCGGACAGGAGCTCCAACCCCGGCAGGACGAGGCGCTTGACCGGGCTGACCAGGCCTAGGTGCATCATCCTGGCAAAGATACAAACAAACTCATAAAAAGACAAGCCAACAAGACCGTGTTAACCTTAATTCATGATCCAGAATAAGGAGTTATCAACTATGACTTACAATTTGAATATAACCAAAAGTGTTTATGCATGCAACTATAACACATTTTTGCAAGTTCAGACTAAATCACTTAGTACATTCACATGCCTTTTCCTTTTAAAGACAAGCTTACTTGTTGATATGTATGTCTTCAACAATTTCTGACTGTGCAGATACTAATATTATAGAGTTCTGGATCGGACAGCTCAAATGTGACAGTAGAAAAAGACACAAGTTTGGTAAGATTCGAATCAAATCTCAATGTTTCCATTGTCAAACTCTCCATCAACAATATCAAGAATAAACCACCAATTCTACCTCTAAATATTACTCTCTTATAAGTGATGAAAATATCTAACAAGTTAGCCTTAAAGCTGATGTATTTGAATGAGTTGTACCCAATATTTAGAGTTTATTCAAAATTGGAGATTACTTATTATTATTTCAAATACTTCTATGACTCCTTGATTTGGGTTTCTAACTTTTAAGATTAAAAATTCCGATTTACTCCAATATCATTGGGAATTTGGGGGGGAGGACTCAACTCCATCACCGGTGCAAAACAACCATGATAGTGTTCTAATAAAAAAAGCGTCTCTATCATATCAACATGATTGTAAGATCGAAACTCAATTAAAAGATTCAACCTGTACACAGAAACTAAATTATATCCTCTACTTATGAAAAACGAAACTCAAGAGTAGAGTTTAGTTTCACTATCCTCAATTCAGTAGCACGCGAAAACACAGGCACAAAACAAGAACAAATTATATTGAATACAACAGAAAGAAAATGAGGAACACAGAAAAAAGAAATTGAGTTACCCTGCGCCTGATGAATCGCTGTGGAGGGTCACGCTTCCTCCTGTCAGTGCGGGATCGAACCCTAACCACATGAGAGTGGATAGCACACGAAACACAGTACTGCATCTTCACATACAGTTTGGGAAGCGTGTATTCTACACACAATAACAATTAAAAGTCAAGTAAATAACATTAAAAAAAATCATCAAAATAAAATAGAATGTAAATAAATTTTAATATTACGTTCATAGACACAAGCCTCCTGAACATCTCTGACTGCAGCCTGCTCCACAATGTTCCTCACGAGAAACCTCTTGATTGCCTTGTCCTGATTTTATTTTATTGTATTCAGAGAACACAAAAATTTAACAAACGAAACGAAAGGCGCAAGAAACTTTGAAAGTAGAAGAAAGTAAAATAAAAACCTTAGGGCAGCATTTGCCGCAGTTAGAGCAACGAATGAATTTGACGTGGCCGCGACCGTGCTTGTTGCGACCTCCATTCCTACGCTTGAATGTCTGCAAAGAAGAAGATCCATTCAACAATGAAAAAAAAAAATATGAGAAGGTGGAATGAAATTACAGAAATGGAGAACAAGAACAGATCTCTAACCATGGTGGGTGGTGGTGATGATGAGGCAAAGTTCCTCTCTAGGGTTTTGAGGGGTGCGGCTGCGGGGTGAAACAGGTACTGAACATAGTCGAATCTCTTTTTATACCCCAAATATTTTTATTGGGTTAAGTTATGGGTTTTAGCCTAATTGAGACCCAACTCAAATTGTGTGGACTCCTCCTAAAATTGTAATGTAATATTTGGATGTATAAATAATAATTATCAAATTGTATGTAACCAATTATTTATTAAGTTGTAATTTTAAATTTGATTTAACATTAAACAAAAATATTTTGTTAAAGTATAATATTTGGGAAATATTTATATTTGGTGATTAAATAATATTTGTATCTTTTTACTAATTAAACGAACCATGTCTTACGCAACTTAATTGGGCGTTTACTTTTTTTACTAGTTTTTGTAATAGTTCATTCTTCAACCAAATTAAAAATAAGTCAAATTATTTTTTTATAAAATAAATTGTATTATTAAAAATTAATCAAATTTAATTAAAACGTAATTCTAATGAGAAAAAAATTAATAAGTAAAAAATAAAGAGAAAAAAACATGGAAAATTGTAATTAAAAAAAACAAATTCATACAAAAAGATGTGTACGGAAAACGAAAGAAAAGAGAAAAAGGAATAAATGTTGGGTTATCTTTTTACTAGTAATTTGCTAGTAGAACTATGTTTTAAACATGTGAAAAATCATTAACTTTATATTTTTATATTAATGCATGTAGTATTAAAAAGTATTTATATAAATAAGTTTTAAAAATAACGTAATATATATATATATATATATATATATATATTAAATTGAGAGAAAAATATTTGTTATTTTTAAGTTAACGAACAATATCATAGAAATATTGTAATATTTAATTATTATGGTTTATTTTTTCTTTAGGCGATAACAGTGATGAAATGTTTATTCAATATGTATGCATTAAAAATAATAAATATAAAGTCATAATTATTCAATTTTACTTTCGTTAATACTATCTTATTTGTTCTATAATTTTGTATGATTATAATTTGTGATTATATTATTGGTAAAAAAAATTATACTATTTTAATAACTTTGATGATATGTGTCTTCATTGTATGTTATTATTACAATTTAAACCATGCATTATCCACTAGTTCAGCCAAATTTGTCTATTACTATCACTAATTGATTTTAGTCTCATTACATGATAAGTTCAAAGTTGCTAATCCATAATTATTAATGTATATCTTATATAATTTAACTATTATATGAATTGTTTATCAATAACAATTGTTATTTGCGTGATCCTTGAATTCACATATTGTCTTTTTTTCTCATTCCAGGTGAATTTAAAAATACAATATTATTAATAGTTTAAAGGTTAACAAAGCCTCGATTCCATCTAAAAAATTTATCATTTTATTGTGTGTAATAAGTAACTGAAAATTCTTTAGTTGTGATTGTTTTATTTTAGTTGCAAACCACATTTTTCTTACTTACTCAAGCATATTTTTCTTTTTATACAAAATTTGTGAACATCTCAGTGAGGGTTTGGTGGAGCATTGGAGGCTTTTGGTAAAAGAGAAATATCTTATAGGCTCAGTATTTTGTAAGTTATTATTTTATCTTATAAAATTATGGATTATTGATTTGTTTCATGTATTAGTTTATTCGTGTAATATACGCTAATATTCACTTTAGTAGTAGTTTTTAATTGTCTTTATTGCTGGATGATTCTATATTCTATTTTTGATAAACTGTAGGTAAAATAAATGTATTCTAAATTCTATTCAAAAAAATTTAGTTCAATAATTAAAGAACAATATTGTATATTATATTTACACCTTTCAAATTGTAAAATTGTTCTTTAATGTGGAATTAAAGAGGGTTATTTTTATGTTGTCCTATTTTACTAATGTGCTTGAACATTATGATTGAGAAATTTAAGCACGTGGGTTGCTGAACTCTTTCAGCAAACTCAAACCAAAACCAACTCATTCTCTCAACAACCTAAAGGGACCATTGGACTACATGTCCGCCACATAACCCTCTAATCTGGATAACAATGTTTCCGACATTACCTTCATTTCAAACTTGTATCTTTCTGTGATACACATATATTAATAAAGTCTTGTATATCTTTAATGGGGTTGATTTTTATACACAAATAAAATTCTTTTCAAAATACATCTATAGAAGACTTATTCCACACCACATCTTTTTTTCATCCCTCTTTCCTTTTCTTTCTTGAGTCGTCATTATCTTATATTACAGATTATTGCAATTTAATGAGACTCAGAAAGAATTTCTCTTTTAAAAAACTTCACCTTTTTCTTTTCTCTTTTGCTACCAATCCAAGATCCGAACTTCAATATGTTTTTTAAAATGGATACTAATCAACTTAAAGTAGAGAAGTATCATGTCATTTTACACCATTTTTTTTTTTGGTTTTTACAAAGATATATATATATATATATATATATATATATATATATATATATATATATATATATAAAAGCCTTCATGTTTGACTGAATTTGATTTGAATGGATCATTAAGTTGTCTATGTATTAACACCACGAGAGAAAAAAAAGTCTAAAACATAAATATCATGTTAAGACTGATGACAACATGGTAGTGAGGTCGTGGTAACGGGGATTAAATTTATTGATGCTTAATATAATCGAATGAATGATTAAATTAAACAAGAACAAGATTCATATCTGAAGAATTTGACCCATTCATGCTTCCAATACTTAAATTACTCATCGCCGCCGGCGCAAATCCACACTTACTTTTCTTTGATATCAGAAGTAATAAGCAAGAAGGCAAATACAGAAGAAATTCACAGCAAGAAAGTAGTTGAAATAATGGATAAGCATTTATCAAATGGCATAACAATACATATAAAAAGAATTGTGCCTGCTTAATCAATGACAAATACTTAGGGTCCACTTGCAAGAGAAAATGCATCCCCCCGAAGATAAATGGGGGAATATATTATAAACTATATTATACAATAAAAAATCCACCATCCTTTCTTCAACGTTTCTTCCAAGTCTTCTCCCCTGATCTAGAAAAGTTGGAACTCCGTTCAAATCTGTGGATTAACCTGAACTTTGTTCTTTGCAAGATCTCCTATCCCTAACTATACTGTGTAATGTTGGATAGTAGTAGCAGTTCAAATAAATAAAATAATTAAATAAATAAATAAACTTGTCAGCAGAATAACCGAGAAGCATTGCCATGGCAGCCCTTGCTCATGCTACCATCTGCTCCTGCTCTATGTACAGCTGCTCCACCCATGGTGGCAGCATCTCTTTACTGAGATCATATTGTTGCTTCTCAGCACCAAACATCTCAGACCTCTCAGAAGGAACATCCTTAACCAATGAATGAACCCATGAGACATCGGGCTCAACATGTGCTGGCTGAGCTATGGGGGAAGCAGTTACCCCATTGTTTCTGAACCCAAATGAAGCAGATTTCCTCAGCTTGTTCAGCTCGTCTCCGTTAACACCCCAATCCAGTTTCCCTGTAGGGGAACTCCAATCTGAAAGGGTAGAGGACACCCTGCAGGAAGGGTTGGAAGGTGAAGACAGGCCAAGATGGTGGGTTGCAGCTCCACGATCTATGAAACTTTGGCTTCGCTTTGCGAAGGCCGCAGACCTGGAGTTCATCACTGCAGCTGCCACAGCAGCTGATGAGTCAAACCCAAAAGCTGAGGGCTTCCTCACAGGAGAGGAAGGGATGTTGGATGGATAACTCGCACGAAGGTGGTTCATGTTTTGGCGCATCTGAAGCCCACTTTGTGTGGGTGTTGAAGGCTGCATAGAAAGTCCATGTAGTTGTGATAACACAGAAGGGTCAGCAGAGGCTAACAGGTCATCAAGGTTGGTTGGATTCAAATCACTGATCCTACTGAAATCCTTGTTGCGGAAAGATGGGGAGGAGATCCTGGCAATCTCTTCTATCAATTGTTGTTGTTGTTGTTGCTGTTTTTGGCGAACTGGACTGTCTAGACCGAGCAGTTCCATCTCCAACTCCAGATCCCTGGCACTCAAAGCAGCCTTGAGTCGGCTACCAGGGAGCTGCAGGGATGGTGGAGTAAGGTTTATTTTGTTCTGCCACAAGCTTCCACTCTTAGGAGATGAAGCTGCTGCCAAGGGAGACATGGGTGGGGTTGAAACAGTTGGCATAGGCAAAGATGTGGAACTGAGAGCCAGTGGACTCATGCTTGTCATATCTAGTCCACTAGCAGAGTAGGATTTTGGTGAAGGCATAGCTGACCCGGTGGAAGCATACACAGGGCGTAACTCTTCAGGTTTGTGAGCAAAGAAGCAAACTTTTCTGGTGCAGCCAGTCTCATCCTTGCAAAGCCTAGTTCTGTACTGGGCAGGGTGTAGCCATGACTCAAAAACACCATGGGCATACTCACAGGAATCACCCTTCTGGCAGGTCCCTTTGCGAAATTCAGGGCAAGGAACACAGCTGTAAGGGTATTTCCTTGGGTCTCTCCTCCTTGCGTTCTCCCCTGGATGAACAAACGGACACTCAGTCCAGTCATGGGAATAGGCCCTTGAGCAAGGCTTCACCTTGAAACTGTACATCCTAAACTCGTCTGTTCCATACACACCGTTGTTGATATCAGGCAAGGATATATCAACGGGATACTCTTTCTTATCACTTCCTTCTTTTTTCTCAGTACCTTCTTTTGATGAGAAAGGAACGGCGGATATCTGTAGCTCCATCTCCTGGCTCATCAGCTCATCTCTTTCACCACCCCTGAGGAACAACTCCAAGGCCTTCCTCCGAGATTTGGAGGAAGAATCAAAGGCGGGAGCGATCAAATCAACCGGCTTGTTTCCACTGGCATCAAGGGATTCTGCATCAGCCCCAGCATCTAGCAAGAGCTTGACAATCTCAGGTGAGGATTCAGAGCCTCCAGCAGCAGCACAATGGAGAGCAGTGGCCCTATCAGAACCACAGGCCCTATTCACATCAACACTTCCTGCCTCAAGAATATACTTGAGAACCCTAGTGCTCCCAAACAAAGAAGCAATCATGAGGGGGGTCCTCGTTTCAGATCCCATCTTCTTGGACCCAATTCTTCTACCATACCAAAAGCCAGCCTCGTTGACATCTAAGCCCTTCTCATCCACTTCTCTCCTAAAATCCTCAAAATCATCGGATGCAGACAGTTCAAGCAAAGCCGAGAAGTTGTAGAAACCATCAAGATTCTGCTTCGGAAGATTATTCTCCATCACGAGGCTTTGGGAAGAAAGTTTACTCTTTGAATCACTACACATGTCCCAAATCCTGCACAACAAGACAGCATGAACTCAATCAATAAGTCTATCAATTAATAATTCATCATTTACATAGAACAAGAAAAACGATACAACGTCCAACTTTAAAACAAAATTTCCCAACAATCTTGGTACCAAATACCTAGATATGCACAGGTAGGTAGCTTCCCATGAACCGTGTTAAACCAATTTTACCAACAAATACTAGATCCATAACTAATGATATCCAAGACAACTTGTTATTCTAATACCTCAACAGGAAACAAACAAAGTAACTAAAAGGAAAAAAAAAATAAAAAATAAAAAACTCCCAACATCTTCAACAAAGTTTGAAACTTTTATCTACCCAGTAGCAGAACCACGAAGCATATTCCTCAGACCCGCACAAAACAACCAAAGATCAAAGAAAAAGAAAAAGGTATTGAGCCAGTGAAAGCAGGAAAAGAAAAACATACCCTTTATGAGTAGTAGATTAGAGAAGGAGTAGGAGTGGAAGAAGAGTACGTTGGTTGCAAGAAAGCGTTGTTGTTTTGTAGGGAAGAAAATCGAGAAGACCTCGATTGAGCGAAGATGAGGGAGAAAGAAGGTATGGGAAGGCCTTTTTATTGTCAGCACACCAGCAACAGCTATCAGGGAAGGGAAAGGAAGAAGGGAGGAAAGTGTGACTTTTCTTCCTCCCTCTTTCTTCTCTCTCTCTCTCTTTGGTCAAAGTCAATTATTCAATGCTAAAGCTAAGGACCCACCAGCAGCGTTTGCTTAATGTCACTATCTTCCTAAATGCAAATACAGATGCAAATGAAACTCCAAATGACACTCAAATGCAACTCAAACTTCGCGTGGACCCCACCATCATTGGCCGTTCCATTACCCTCTACGAAGCTCAACGGGCGGTTCCGCTCTCACGTGCGCTTTTGAGTTGTGATTCTCTTCACTACTTACGCGCTACACCACTATCCTTTTCCTTCTTCTTACTTTAATCATTTTTTTTTACTTCTAAAGAAAACAATAAAAATTTTAAAATCATAAAAATTTGAAAACAACTATTATTCTCAATAAATGATCCAAGTTCTCTATAGTAATAATGTATGTGTGCATTCATTTGGGTCCGTTATAATGGGTGAGAAAGCACTAAAAAGCACAAGGTTTGAAGAAGATGCAAAGAGTGTGAGTTTTAGACGCGGCCAATCATTCTTTTAGTGACCAATTTTCCGAAGAAGATCATTGCACCTGCATATTTATCACACAGTCTCTTCAATATCTGCACATGCAGAATCTTTAAATTGTCGCCAAATAAGATATACATACCACACAATTATATCAGTGCAAGAAATATAATGAATTCAAGAGAGTTATCATGAATTGTGTTGTCCATGTCATTCCTATTCACTTATCATTGAATATTTATATGAATTCAAGGATCCTCCAGAATGGTCACATTTCATAAAATTATCTCACATCAAATTATATATTTATTTTTCCATTTAGAAGACAAAAATGTATGTCTGGGTAGTTATCTAATACTCACTAGTGGAAAAATAGGTTTTTACGTCACCCAGTTGTCGTCGCATGTAAAAATATTCGACGTAAATAAAACGCGGTGGCAATTTTGTAAATAAGAGAAAAAACTTTTACGTCGCACACCCCAGCATGCGACGTAAAAAGCCTCTTCTACATCGCAGCTACGTGGCGCGACGTAAAAGAGACTTTTTACGTCACGCCACGTAGGTGCGACGTAAAAGAGGCTTTTTACGTCGCATGCTGGGGTGTGCGACGTAAAAAGTCTCTTTTATTTCCCGCCCAGCCCACTCCCTCGTCTCGCGCAGTAAGAGTTTTTGAGAACGACGACAACAGCTACCTCTGCACACCATTTTCGATCAGTTTGACAGTGAAAAACATCACCATTGTGTGTCATTTGACGAACTTGATATTTCTCCCCGATTGGATTCGAGTTTGAAATCATTTTTCGTCTACACTCGAGGTTAGTGTTCTATGTCATTGCTATATGTTTAAATTGAATCCGTGATTGTTTTTGGAAATCTCAATCACGTTATTGTATGAATGTCTCCACTGGATTGTTATTGGAATGTAATTATTTGTTTGAGTGCATTTTCGGTTTACACACTCCATTTACGTGATTTGTTGTTTGTATATTAATTTCTTTTTACATATAATTTTTAAATCTTTAGGAGTGACGAAACTTTATAACATAATATGAATCGAAGTTGGATGAATGCACGTCGTATTAATGAAGAGTACGAAAAGGGAGTTGAGGAATTTTTGAAATTTGCTAGTGAAAATGGAAAAGCTATGAAAGGGACATATTATTGTCCATGTGTTCGTTGTTTTTCAGGATATGTCGAATTCCACATCTGGTACTAGTAGTGGTAGTGGCAGTGGCAGGAGCGGAAGTGGAGGTAAAGGTAGATCTGTCACTCGGTTAAAGGGGTTGACAGCAAGGAGGGTAGCTAGAGAGAAAACTCAAGTTGAAGTTGATCCACGTTCTGGTAAGGCATCTGGCCCAAATGCTGCTAAGTTTAAGAGTTATTTGGGACTACTAGCTCGATACCATGTTCCGATTACTACTCCATCTTGGGATGATGTAGAGGAAACCGAGAAGAACCTCATGTGGCGGGATGTTCGGGTATTTCTATATTTGTTGAATACTTTATATATCATTATTAATTGAATTTAACATTTATTAGTCATTTCACAAGTAAAATTTTGATGTTCCTAACACCGAGGTGATGAGGAAGAAGGTTTTATCCTCCATTGCCATTAGATGGAGGGACTTTAAGACTTTCTTGACACGGGAGTATGTATTTGGAAAGTTTCAAGATGAATCTCTCTGTCTAAAGTATCAAATTAGTGAGGAGGATTGGTTACGAGTTTTGTGCCAGTAGAGTGGACCCCTCTTGGCAGGATAAAAGACGTGTTGCCCAAGCACGTCGGAGGTTGAATGATGCACCCCATGTATTGTCACGAGGAGGGTATGCATTATTGGAGCAACGTCTCATGAAAGCCGGAGAACGGTCGGCAGGAGTTGATTCTACCGACCTTGTATCTCCACCCCTCGCTATGAGATGTGGAAGGCAGCTCGGACAAAATCGATGGACAAATGACTTCGAGTCCGCACGAATCATTGCTCGAGAAAATTGTAAGTTATAATGTCAATTTGAATTGATTCTAATGTGAAAGTTAGTGCATGACTTAATTATTGTTAATATGTTGTAGGATGATTTAGTTGAGCAGAGCACCCAAGGATCATTTATTCCTCATGGTCGACAAGATATATTGGCGACAGCCATAGGAAAACCAGATTACTCGGGACGTGTGCGTGGTGCTTGGTGGATCCTGGGGCCTTCGTGATTACTTTGGTCCAACATCACGAAGGACCACTACTCGACTCTTGCGACCAAGAGGCCTTGCATAAAATGGAGATGCAGTTTGAAGAAAAGTTAAATCAAATAAGGCAGTCCTTGCAGCAAGAGTTTGATGAGAAAATTGAATCTCTCGCCGCTCTCGACAACGAGACTCAAGGAACACCTCAAACAATTGAACATGATGTTGTTCGAGTCAGCACTAAAGGGAGTTGTCTCTGCTATCGTTGCTGATCCTTCAGGAGAATATACTCGGATCGATACATCACACCAGTGTGAGTTATATGTTGAAGATGACCCCCGCGTCTAGTGGCTATTGGTCGAGTTTTGAGGGTGGTTTAACCATCCATGGTGTCCCTCTACGAGCGGACTCGGACGCGAGTAGTAGTTGATGAAGTTCATGATGCTAATGCTTCAGTGTCTTTTCCTAATGAAGAGATTTAATTAGTGGGCGAGCAAGCGGGACATTCTTGGTTTGGCCAAGACGTTTGGTTATGCCACTATCAGCACAAACCAAGGTAATATATATATATATATATATATATATATATATATATATATATGTCTATTTTCTCTTTTATAGTATTATAATTATATAAATGTTTAATTAATTGTTATCTTTTGTTTATGAGGACTTGCGTCGTGCTAAGCATAAAAAACAACCTATTATTGATGAGGATTTGACGAGAATGTGATGATGATCACATCTCAATGTTGTTGACCATATTACCACGGTTGAGGAAGAGACCGTGTCGGATAATATGGGATGTTAGAGTATTTGGAATTGACAATTCTAGTGTTCCATTATACATTTCCTTGCCCGATGCTTTAGAAATTGCTAGGGGAAATTGCATGTTAAACATTTCCATCATACAATTGTGGGCAATGTAAGTCATTCTCATTTATGTTTCTAAGATTATAATAATTACATTCAACTTATAATTAATTGTTTTAGGTACATTGACAAATTGAGTGTGGAACAAGAAAAATCCGAAGTATACTGGATTTATTGAGCCTCAATCCATCCAAAAATCTGGAAATACAAATGTTGGAATCCAACAATATATGCAAACATGGATGAGTGACTAAAAAAGACATATATATTTGGCTCCATACATTGAAGGGTTAGTATTTTAATTTGTATTTTAATTTATATTTTTGTAACTAATTTTTATGTCATACAATGTAGATCTCATTGGCAGTTAATTGTAATCATACCACGGGATTACACTGTGGTGTGGTTTTGTTCATTACATCTGAAACTGAGTCAAGAAATGAAAAACTTATTACAAGGGTAACTTTATCTTTTATTCATTAATTATGTTTTTAAATTGTAAATACATATTGAATAATATATGACTTTTTTCACTTAGAATCGTGTGCTGAACTAATGTTCTAAGTGGAAAACCAAGAACAAAGACTTTGCAGTTCATTTATCCTAAGGTTAGAAACTTATTTATATAAGTGAATACCATAATTATTGTTTGTATTTAAATTTTGAAAATAACATTATATTTTTTTGCATCATTTCAGTGTAATAAGCAAACAGACTCGTTTGAATGTGGTTACTATGTTATGTATTGGATGAGAGCCATTGTTTGTGCGAGTATAAATGATTCTTGGACTGGAGGTAATTGTTTTTAACATTAGTTAATTTTATTTAACTTTATTCATGTTGCATGTTTACAATAGTCAAATTAATGTTTCAGGTATTTCAAGATCCATCTCCATTACTGGAATATGATATTACCCAAATTCGAGAACAATGGGCAAAATTTTTTGTTCAACGGTTCTAAGTACATAATTTTTGAAGTTCTTGTTCATATTATAGTGTGTATTATGTAGTTTAGGTAGCTTAGTTTGTATTAACTTTTAGTTTGTAATAGATTTTTTAGGTTGTATGTTTGTATTATATTCTTTTATTATGTAGTTTGAATTATATAATATTATATTTTTAATTTACTAGCTACGAAAATTGAACCTCCTGATCTGTCTGGTTGTAATATATATTTGCAGGTTTTAGTTGTAAAACATAATCAACCCAATTTTTAAAATTTACGTCGCGTATACCAATATGCGACGTAAATTTGTTGTTTTTTTTTTTATTTCTGAAAGTTTTTAGGTCTGTTTAGTGGTATATGCAACGCAAAATTACGTCGGGTCTTGATAACTGACGTAAATTTACGTCGGGCTAAAGGGTCCGACATAAATTTACGTCTCCCGTTTTAACGTCAGTCTTAAATACGACGTAAAAAGTCCTAAATACCTGATGTAAAATCCTCTTTTTGCACTAGTGACTTCAATAACGGACAAAATAACATGATATTAAAACTGTGATTTTTTAGAACAAATACAGATAAAAACCAGGAGTTCAAGCACAACTTCAAAGAACATGTAGAAGGTATTATAAGTTATTCACCAAATATATCCAATTGAATTAAAAAACTATAACTAGTTAAACTGATTTCAATGAAATAAGTTAGAATCTGTTAACTTATTTGCAAGTTCTATCTTGCATTTCATTCATTCTCTGAAAGATTTACAACTTAATCCAAATCCTTTCATTGGGAATTATTTAAGGGAAAAAGAAAAGTCAATATGGCACGGTGACCGAATCCACTTGGTGCCTCCATTAATTTTATGTTGTTACCCGTTAAACTTATTCCACTCTGAGACCTAGGCAACTAAATAAAACAATAAAATAATTGTAATAATTATGATAGGATTGGAGAAAGAAAGAGTATGGGAGGTGTGTGGGGACCACAATAGAATGAGTATTGGGTACGGGAGTTCAACATGTTGATAGTTTGAACGCGCTTAGGTTCTGTGTTTGGTTCTTTGTATTATAAAATAAAACATAAAATAATGTTTGATTGTGTGATGATGCTTATGTGAGTGGGTCGCAGTTGGGTGAGAGACAGCACTCAGAGGATAAGTTTCTGATTCAGCCTTCCACTTTGCCTTTTACCTTCAAAAAATGAAAACCTATTCCTCTCGCGCACAACGAACCACACTATAAATTACAAAAGAGAACAACACCTTTCACATAACCTTTGACGTGGTCGTACGAGTTTTAATTCCATGTTTTTTTTTTGCCCTCTGTTTTTTTATTTGTCCATTAAAGCTCAACAAAATATCTACTCTTGTTCATGTTTCCAACACCAATATTTTGTGTTTAGAAACTATGGTTGAGTTGCATATAGTTGCTCAATTGGGCTTAGTTGAATGAAGCGAGAACACTTTGCTAGTATTGATTTTTTATATAGGATTATATAATTTTTTTGTCTATATATAAATTAAACAAAAATATATAGGTACACTTAATAATAGAGGAGCACAATTAACAAAGCCCGTGGAATATGAGTTGTAGTGTGGATCCAAACTCACTAGATTCTTTTAATTAACCTTTTCTAGCCTCGCCATATTTTCTCAACTTCTGGCCCAATAATTAGCTAGTCATTCATTAACAAGATAATATCCACACCTTGCACAATTATACCTCATAAAGCAAAAATAAGTGTTAATTGTGTATGGGTGTTCACCATGGTCCGAGTTTTTTTTTAAATATGGTCAAAATGACTTATTTACTTAATTAACAATATATTTTAAAGCTTAAAAATAATTAATAATTTAATAAAATTTAAATATCATTCATCTATATTATTTTGTATATATATCGTTACAAGTAATAAAGTTACTTTTATTCAAGATGGTTGTATTTATGTTTTTTTATCGTTTATTATATTTGCTTAATCCATTTTATTCTTTACATTCATCATCAAGTTCGTCTATATTTGTCTTTATTGCATTTATGCTTCTATTATATCCATTATCTCGTATTTTCCATCTTTATCAAATTTATTATATTTATGTATCCATTACATTTACCATATTTAATTTTTTTATTTATTATTTTTATTATGTTTGTAGTGAATAGTAAATCAATCCACCTTAATGAGTTGAGTTAAATTATAAAATGTTTTATTTATCTAAGTCACATTCAATTCATTCTATAATAAATAACTCCTATGAATCGTGTTTGCTTAGGATTATATTTTAGTTATTATTCAAATTATTTTAGTCTGAGTTAAATCTAACCAAGTAAAAAATAGAAGAGTTTGTTTAAACCTTTTACTTGATTTCACCAACTTAAAATCTGTTTAACCAAAATATAAGTTTAATTTATTAGGTCGTAACCTTTTTTCAAATATCATTTCATATAATCCTTGAACTTGTCATTTTTTAGACTTGTTTTTTTTATCATTTCAATGCATTTCATTCTTTTCAATCAAGTATCATCAACCAATGATAAGGAAATTCTGGCCGTAAAAATAAAATTAAAGAGAAATATTTAAAACAAAGGATAATTTCTCCAATAAATTACTGTATTCACCTGCTAAGGGAAAATTGTTTATTATATATACTTTTATGGAATTTGTCAGAATAAAAGAAAATTGGGTATTATTCTATATTTCATTTGTTTGGTCAAACGTTATAGAAATTTTCAAGACGATTAAGCCTTTCATGATGTGATAATAATGGGCTAGGTCCACTCCGAAAATTTATTTTCGATCAGGGATAAAATTTCTATGGCAATTAAACCCATAATTTGTCTTTTAGATCCGCATTTCAAGTTAAATATTTAAAATATTGTTTTTATAATTTTATTTTTTATTTTAATTCCTCTGTAAACATCTTTATCCCATGATTATTTTTTTTACTATCAATTTCAACGAAGATAATTTATGATTATTAAAGCTAAATATTCATTAAAGTTAAAATTATATATAAATTATATGTTTTTACACTTAAAGTGCAAAAAAAAACACAAATTGCTCAATATAAAATAATATCAAAAAAATAAAGTTAAATTTTAGAACCTTAATTTAGAATATATTTTTAGATTAATTTTTCTATAAATACACATGGAAACACTCATTTTAAATATTGTTAAGAAGAATAGGATGCATTTCTGGAAATCAATTCTAAAAAAATGGATCCAAATTTTAGAAAGTGCATTATGAAATTAATTTTTTAGAAATATATTTTAAATTGGTGAGTGTGACATTTCTAAAAAATCAAATCTAAAAATGTAATCCGAAACACATTTTCTAAAATATATTTCCAAAAAAATAATTTTAAAAATATATTCTAAAAAGTGAATTTTAATATATGTATAAGACATTGATTTTGTGGAAATGTATTTCGAAAAATACTTTTCAAAAAAAAAATTTCCAGTTTTCTCATTTTTATTGTTAAAAAATGTGTTGCATAAATATTATACATGTAAAAATTTGATACAAAATAAAAAAATTGGGTATTTTTATATGTTTTTTTATAATTTTTGGAAGAATAAAAGAGAAAATAATAAAAATGTTACATTAAAGCTTAAAAATAAATACTGATGAAAGATAAAGATAAAATAGAATTTAATTTAAGTACGAGGGTGCTGGCAAAATGATGGGGATGTAGGAAGCAACTGCCACTTTCTATTAGTGAATACAGAATTTGGGCTGGGCTTAGAAAGTTGAATTTTCTGGACCTTTGAAAATTGTTTGGTTTGCACAACTTTTTTTAAAACATTGTTAACAACATATTTTTTAACCCGATATATGTTTTAATAATTTAGTAAAACTGATAAGATTCAAATGCATTTTAATTAATACGTCTAATATTGTTTTTTAATTGGAATTTATGTTTTACCTCAGTAATATATACAATAAAGGATTACATTAAAGAACAACATCAACTATTTAAGTGAAACTTCAATTTTGATTGAAAAGTAATATAAAAAATACATATAAAACTGTATTTAATTTCTATTTCAATCAACCTATTTTCAAAAGAGTGTATTAAATAATTGTTTTTGCTAAAATGTTTTTTTTCATTTCTAAAATATAAATTGCTGCACAAACCTGTTACTTATATTGGCATTACTACGTTTTTAATTCATCGTTTCATATAAGCTTAAGACGTTTGGTTTCTTAATTATAATGCTAATTTTACAAAAATATAATATTGTCAACTGTAATATTTCAGTTTGTGAACTTAAACTTTTATTTGATTTGAAGATAGTCAAAGTTAAACTCAAATTAAAATCAATGTAAACACATATCCCAACAGTAAACCTAGCATATTATTATATATGATTTGCAAATTCTATTTGTATTCAAATTAATTATTAACTAATTAAAGTTATAAATAAATTATTTAAAAATTATATTTTAAAAGATGGGTCGATAACATTTTTTTTAAAGAGAAATAATTTAATGCACTTTCAATAAATAAACACTATAATTACTACATGTTATCCAAATATTAATACTTTTTATAAACTAAAGTTTTGGATTTCAATAAAATTGACTATATATTATAGAAGAAATACTCCTAGGACCAGCAAATCTTGCAGTATCAATTAGCAATATAAGTTTGAGACAATAAAAAGTTAAAAATTTATTTATTTATTTATTTATAAATGTGTTTATAGTGATAACAATGATTCTAAAATTCCAAAATATGAAAAGAATTAAACTTTAGTTTTGTCAAAAGTAACACCTTATATTTTGTTCTAAATGTTTATTTTCTTATTCATTTTGTTATAATCTAGCTGCCTTATTATTTTGATTTATTAAATTATCAAAACTAAATGATGAATATATAAAAAAGGTAACGTATAGTTCTTAGACAAGTTAACCCCTCCTATTTATATATAATAAAAAAACAATACTTATAATAATATGAAAAGAAAATACAATATTAAACTAACAAATTTTACAAGACATGAAAAGTGAATAATTTTATATGCTTATTTCTGAGTAACACTTACTTACTTAACGGAAATAACGGTAAAAAAAATAAAAAATACCAGTATTTATTTTTCAAACCAAACCCTGGAGTGGTTCTTCTCATTTGATTAAGCCTTCTGCTTATCATCTATTTGTTATGATTATTAATAGTTTTCTTTTGATTTTATTCATCTCATTCTTAAAATTTTATCTATAACAAAATGATTAGTAAGATATTGAGTAATAAGTTATTTTTATATAATATTTAATTTTTTCATTTTTATTGGATTATTTGATTATGAGTGATATTTAATTTTATTATTCTTACTCAATCTGACTTATATTTGTTTAATTTTTTTATTTTTAACTCACACTTATACCCAACATTTAATAATATCATGGTTAAAACTTAATATTTTTATTTAATTAATTTTTCTATATGTATATTAAATGTTAAAGCTGTAAAATATGTTATTTGATTAAATAAGGATATAATATCGTATTATTTATACTTTTTATTTTATTTTATTAATATTGATTGAATTACCGTTGAATAATTGAAATTTAAATCAATCATCCAAAAAATAAGAATATTGTATTATTTTGATGTGTGCTTTGACACAACAAAATCATTCATTTAACAAAAAATAATAATATTTTAAGATTGTTAATAGAATGTTTGTAAAAATAGGTTGTTAAAATATATTTTTCCTATTTTTTTATAGGTTTCCTCGTTTTCATGAAATGATGACTTCTTTCTTATTTCTCACATTTTCATTTCAATTATTATCTACTCAACTTTTACACAAGTTAATTAAACACGATTTTTATATGGTCTTTGTTTTCGTTGTTTCCCCAGATAATCGGTAACATACTAAAAAAACTTAATTAAGTTTTTAGGCACAATTCGGATTTAATATGTATTTATAAAAGTCAAAATCAGTTAATAAAGACTTTTCTCAATATTATTTTAGTATATTATTTTGAGATTAATTTCGTGTAGAAATCCAGTGTGTTGTTAATTATTGGACAATTTCTGTAACTAAAGTATTGTTTTATTCATATATAATAAGAAATATAGTTAACTTTGTCAAATATGTAAATTATTATGTAATTTTCTAATAATTCTGGTTCATTTCAAAAAATTATTCAATATCTTCTTTATATTCATGATTCTCGTACAATAACATAAATTATAATAAGAAAATTAATTTTTATGAGATATTTAACGAGATTATGTTTTTTAATATCTTTATTCTTTAATTTCTTTTTTTTATTTTTTTTTGTTTTTTCTCTTATCATATTTTTCTGATGATTTATTGTGAGAAGAACCTTATGAACAGAGACAAAACCCTAATCCCATTTATTAATTAATGTCATTCAAGTTGGTTAATTTTTTATTTTATTTTATTATGACTTCTCACAATACATAAATTAGTTATATTATTATTCATAATTAAATATACAACTATAATAAGATTCATGGTAGTTAGATGTCATTCAATGAACATGCTCCTTTTCATGTATTACTATATTATCTCTTTCTCCTTAAAATGATTTTATAATGAAAATTTCATAATAGGTTGAAACATAATATCATTTTCAATAATAATAACAATTTGTTTTCTTTATCATAACTTGTATGCATATAAATAAAGAAGAAAATACAAATTTCGAAACTTATACATTAAAGATCTCGAGTGTTACATAAACATTAATAATAACATTAACATTCAACATTCACTAGTAAACATAATATCCATATTTACTATATGGTCAACAAACAACTTGGGTGGCAATCCTTTTGTTAAAAGATCAACAATCATAATATCAGTACTAATATGTTCTATTGATATTCTTCGTTTCTGAACTTTTTCTTTAACGACAAAGTATTTCAATTTCATATGTTTAACTCATTTGGAATACTTGTTGTTCTAAAAAAAGAAGATTGTTGTGAAATTATCACAATAAATTTTCAGCGGCTTGGCAATACTGTCAACTACTCCAAGTCCTAAAATAAAATTTCGAACCAATTAGCCTGAATTGTGGCCTCAAAGCATACCACAAATTCAGCTTCCATGGTAGATGCAACAATGACAGACTATTTCACATTTTTCCATGAAATTGCTCCTCCAACTAAAAGATACACATAACCAAATGTAGACTTTCGTGTATTTATATATACAACCAACAAAATCTGAATCTTTGCATTCTTTCTTTGGAAATATGTCTCAAACACTTATGTCACAAGTAAGCAGATCGTTCATCCACCAAACTACGTTTAATGTCAATATTGTGATGCAAGGTCATGAGAGTTTCAGCATATAAATTATCTAAATTCAATTTATATAAACTAGCATAAAGTGTACTAGATTCAATCATACAAGTACGCTTAAACAAACTGAAATAATCATTCCCAAACTTAAAAGAGTATCGAGCAACATCAATCTTAGACAAAGAAACTAAATTCTTAGTAATACTAGGTATATAAAAAGTATTCATAAAGTTTAAGTGATATTTAGTGTCAAGGGATAAATCCTGACAGCTTCCATTGGAACCTTCACTTTATTTCCCATGAACATGAACTTTTCATTTGAGTTTATGGTTCAGGTTGAAAGAAATCCTTAAATCACATTAACAACATGAGTCATACATCCAAAATCAATCTACCAAGTATTATGGGGAACTTCAGTTAAGTTTGATTCAAAACATACATAAGCACTATGCTTACTTTTCTTTTCGAACCAAGTTTTATGCTTTAAGCAGTCTTTCTGAAAATGTCCAGACTTCCCGCATAAATGACATTTATCATTTTTCTTCTGAATTTTAATAGAGGACTCGTTAATCTTTAATGGTCTTTTACCCTTTTCATGTTTCTTAACAACTTTCTTTTCAAGTCCTTGATTTTTCACATAATGAAGAGAATGACTTCCTAGGTTCTTGAGTCTGGTCTCCCCCTAGACTAACATATTGTGCAATTCATGCACATTCCATTTGTTTTTCTGGTGTTATAGTTCATTTGGAACAAACCATACTCAGATGGTAACAAGTTCAAAATGAATTGTACAAGAAAATTTTCTTCCACTACCATTCCAAGAGACTTGAGTCTTGTTGCGATATTTGTCATTTCGATTACATGTTCATGCATATTATGAGAACCATCAAACTTTACGGTTGTCAATGTACTCATTAATGTCTCCACGAGAAATTTGTCAGCAGTTTGGAGCGCTCTTTCACAAATTTTATAAACTGTAACACCCTACCTTATAAACCCTCAATCAGAAGAATTAATAATTTTTAGCAGAATTTTTTTTTTAAACCAATAATAATCTTTCCCTCGTACATAATATTAATATATAAATTTTCAATAATCCATTTATGCATTTCATCATTTTAAAAAATACTAAAAGTAAACATTCATAATTACATATAGATAAAATACTAATACAGATCCTTCAAAATATTAAGTGCAACATTGGGGATACTTCCTACGAGAGCAACTAACTACACAAAAGAGTGACTACTACCCAGTACCATGTAGGTGTATATACTACAAAAGACTGTTTATAAAAGTTTGGATATGATTATCCCAATACATGTTGCCATCATTGTGGCTCCTATTTAATGAGTATGAGTGTCATATTCATCGGGTGTAGAATCTGTGACATCTCCCCTCTCTTCAAACAATGACCGATCAGGTCCAACGAGTACCGCAAGTACAAAGGAAATAAAGAAAACAGAAAGACAAGAGGGTGAGCAACAGTTCATACATAATTTTAAAATCAAACATCATAAACATTCACAAGTCAATCAAATTCCAAATGATTGATGTTAATGATGCATGATCCTAATATATTTTCTAAAATGTTTATGCATGCGGGCCCGAATCATTTCTCAAATCAGTACTGGGGTAGTCAGGAGTTGACACTACTAGGCATGGAAAATCCACCCACAGGATTGTTGAGACCCATGCTCAAATATAAACCCAGTAGCTCATTGACCATTGATATACGGTAAGAGAACAGTCAGGTACAGGAGAGTTTGTACAGTGGGATCTCCGACAACAGGTAGCTAGCCTGGGTCTTTTGGGGCCTCCAACCACTATCCTTCCTATCCTCACGTCCTCCCTCAGGACCTTTCTATCGTATCTCAGAGTCCATAATCTCTGATTCCCCAGATTTCACAAATCACTATTTTCAGATGAGTAATGTATGAGTCCGCAAGTGGTTTTTTTTCTTAGAAATTCACATTTTTCCAAAAATTTTGACAGAGTTTCCCTGTAATACGGACTTCCCAAAAATTTTCAATCATCTGTCATAAGCAGAAAACTTCCAATACAGTTAAAAAAAGATTCACAACCCATCATCCAATTTTTTTTTTCAATTTGATTTTCAATGAACTTTCTCATGAAAAATCATCATGCATATAAATGCTCACTCAAAAACCATACATATCGTAATAGAGTACCAAACATGTATTTTACACCATCATACACTTAAGCAATTCATGATCACTTTCATAACCAAGCATATAATGAAATCAAAATTATCAATCATAATAAATTTAGAAAAATTCAACAAATAAGGTCAAACAAGTTTATGATGTAATCCTTTCTATATAGCTCATCCCATACCTGATACGTCCACACTTATTCCTTTCAAAGTTTGATGTTGTATTTCAGCAAAATCTATATACGTAATAAAATACTAGTTAGAATTTTATATTTCTATGTTTCTATCTTATGAAAATTTAAATTCACTTTGTGTTGTTAATCCATTTCTAATAATATTTTAAGCTCACATTCAACTTACAATTATCTTAAAAAATTATCCTATTTTGTATACACTTAGAGTAGGAAAAATCCTAATAGCAAACATGGACAAGGTTCAGTATTTCAAAATTTTCTAGAGTTATATAAGTTGTTTTGGTATGAGATTTGAGTCAAAATTTCAATAACTTAATTACCTACAATATTCATGAAGGAAATAAATTCAAATACCCTATAGAATAGATGCAGTTTTCAGTGATTCTTTCCAACTGGGTTCAATTACAATAACACTCTGAACATGCCTTGGTAATTTGACTACAACTCATGCTACACATAAGCTATTGACATGAAACCAATTTCTAAATTTTAGGAATATAATTTCCTACAACTTTTATAAAGGAATCAAGTCCTAATTTCACACGTATCAATCGCAGTAATTCAAAAACCGAGGCAGTTGAAACATGGCAACATCTTAACGTCACAGCTATAATACTTGAAAGTAAAATGGGTATAACTTGAGCTACAAATATCCGTTTAATATGAAATCAGTTTCTAAATTTCGACAACTTAAAGGGCTACAACTTTCATGAAGATACTAATTCCTAATTCTGTTCACACAAGTCCCAAAAATTCAATGAATAGTACCTACGAATTAGGGTTTTTAAAGTTTTTAGCTTAACCACTTCTAATTAATTTTAAACATTATTTTATTATCCTAGGTGTAAAACTTACAATAACACTCTTCCTATTCTCATTCAAGCTCAATCAAGTGATAAGAAAAATAGAAAATACACCGTTTTGAAAAATAAGATTTCAAACCACGCTCTTGGAGAGAGAAGGACACTCTTTTTAAAAGTCAAAATTCCTATTACACATAATTTTCCGCTTAATAGAGAGATTTCGAACCACAATCCGCTCAGCGGTTCAGCGGATTATATTACAAAAATTTTATCCATGGGTATTTTCTAACAATTATAAAATAATAAAAAAATTATAATTGTTCTAATTAATGCACATACAAGAATCAAACTCATGACCCTTCAAGACAATGGTCTAACCAAATTATCCACTTCTCATCTCTACAATATTATTAAATTCTTAATTTAATTACTTCTCTTACTTTCAATTTCTACCTTAAAACATATAATTACTATCTAGCACCTAGCTGTCCGCAGAACGGGTCAATTTTAAGTATTTTTTAAAAATTTTAGAAAAATTCTAGAAAATCACAAATAATCTAACAAACATAAAACTCTACAATTACTTTACTCAATTCTTAATAATTTAATTATTAAAATTTTGACAAAGATTTTGTTAAAATTTAACAAACTAGAGTTATTAAGAATTAGGATGTTACACTTTTGCGTCCTCGGTTGTAGGAAAAACAGACTTAATATTGCTTGTTATACTCATTCGCATAAACATAAGGCTAAGTAGATTTGACCTTTCCCAAGCTCTATAATGAGTTTTCTCTTCATTGCTACTAACATCAGTGATAACAACCGATTTTTCAACTTGGATAATCAAATCAAGATCCAACACGCCTAAGTAAAATTGGATTTGTTCACTCAAGTAAGGAAATTTAACCTATTAAAGACTATAACAAATGAAGTGAGGGAATGTAGAGATACAAGAATAAATATTTCAATTAATACATGCCTAACATTAACACTTTGAGTCATAAAAATTAAACATAAATACAGATTCAAACATAAATAATCATTCTATACACAATAATATTCTCTTTTGGGAGATTCACTAATACACAAACATAATGACGCGAACAATTTTATAACATTAATGATAATTAAAGTATATATCCAGATCGAATCACCTAACACACTTTGGTATATAAATAAAACTAGTGACACATAAAATTATTTATCTTCATGTTCATTAATTATAATAATAACTAATCAACCTTTGGGTGATATTCAAATGTCTTATAATAATAAAATTCAATTAACCTATAAATCAATTATTCATAATTTTATGAGTAATTGAAACAAATCATTAATAATTTGAAATTAAATAACCTTAAAGTGGCTAGCAAAATTTATCGGGCTTAATTTCAAATACATAACGTCTTTAATTTCTATTAACCATTTATAACATTTTTCATTAATTTTAATAAATATGTACATTATTTACATAATAAAATATTATGTGTCATAAATAAGATTGAAACCCTGAATTTGCTATAAAAGACCTTTATTTGTATTTCACTTAAAAGTAAAATTGTTATCAATTATAGACAATTTAAACACAGGGAAAATCATTCAATTTGTAAAACAATTAAGGAATTTTGAAATTGTTTGATCAAATTACAAATATTCATAATTTTATAATTCAATTTTAAATCAATTGCATCGAGAAAATATAAAAATCCAAAAACTTATAATTAGGGTTCCTAAACAAATTTGGGATAAATTAGGGTTTATGTTAATTTGATAGAGAAAATCCTAAATTCATAATTAGAGTTTATCTTAAATTGAAAAAAACATAATTTGGGAAAAACTATTATAAGAGGAGAATCATAAATCTATAACCTGACTCGATACCACATGTAAATCATTATGTAATTTTCTTACGTTCGTTGTTCATTCCGAAAACTACTCTACATATTTTTATATTCATGATTCTCATGTAATAACATAAATTATAATAAGGAGACTAACATTGATCGATGAGAGATATCAAATTAGAATATATTCTTCAATGTCTTTGTTCTCCAACTTTTTTTTTCCAATCCATCTCTTTATTTTTCTTCTCTCCCGTCACACTTTTCTGATGACTTAATGTGAAAAGAGTCTTATGACAAAAAACAAAACCCTAATCCCTTTTATTAACCCACGTCCATCAAATTAGTTAATTTTTTTTTTCATTATAATTTCTTATAATAATCAAAAGGTCTTTATATCATTAAATAATATTTAAACTCATTATTATATTTCACGTTAGTTACATAATAGAATTAATTAATTATAACAAAATAAAACATAATAAATTAAAATTATTAATCACTCACATGTCACACCTAATGAGTGTCTGGACTCTATTCTATTACAAGCAAAGCCTTTATATTCCACAAGCTCTCGAAGCATCCATTCATGGATGTTGCCAAAAATTGTCCCAACTACATGTCAAAAACTGATAAGCTGACATTCCAATGCAAAATTTAGGTTGTAAGAATCAAGTGGCTCAAGAATAAACACAAATTTGTCAAGATCCTATGTTCAACTAACATTCACGAAAACCCATAACCATTTATGTAAAGCAACCACATTTGAAATGTGAATATATAGGTATTTTCTAATTATTGATTTAAAATTTAAATTCCAAATAAACAATAATTAATAATTCTTATTGTAGAATCTGCAAGCTCCCAAAAATATAAACTAGGTAAAAATTATTTTTGCAAGATTATCCAAGGAGTTGGAGGTAGTTGATATGTATGATACCTTATTCTTATTACAAATTTCGTTTAATTACATAATAAACTGTTTTATTATTATTGTTTTCCTAAAAAAAGACTTAATTTTATAAACGATCAAAATCCTTTAAGCTAGAGGTTTTGACAATATTACATGCTCAAAATTCATTTGGTAGTCAAAAGAATAATAGAATAAAAGTTTCTTTTTATTTTTTTATTTTTTAAGTTTAGGACATATAACGTTTGACTATTAATTTCATTTTTAGTTTATTTTTAAGCAAATCAAAACTCTTTACTTTTAAGATTAAAGTTGGCAGGCCATCTTGAATTTATATATCTATCATTTTTATAATCCTTTTCTTTCAAAAAGTATAAAATGTGATAAACATGGGCTATAAAATCTTTTTAAATGTTTATTAGTCATTGTAAGTTCCTTAAATTTTGAACAATTTGGAAGGATTTTTTTATTAAGGTTCGAAGAAAAATAAAATTTGAGATTTTTTTAGTTAAAAAAAAAATTATCAAGAAAGAAAAGAAAATCATTAAATATATTTTTAATTAGTTTATATGTATTTTGGTCTCAAATTTTTTTCCCGTACTAAAATGAGCACCCTTTTTAAAATTAAGCGAATTTGTTAGCTTGTTTATTATGCAAAACATTAAATCACTTTTTATTTTTACAAAACATTAATTTAAACTTAAAAGATAATATAACGAACATTTCTTTCCTTAAATACTTATTTTAAGTCCGATTTTAAGTTCTAACATTTTAAAATGATTTTATATCTTAAGTTCATTTAACCCTCAAATATTTGGAATTAAAATAATAAATTCGAGAGTTTATATAAAAGGAAGGTGACGCATACATTTTTGTTTTCTATTTATAACAGATTAATCGGCTAAAAAAACTAGACATGCCTACACCACAAACACTTCAAACTAAAGGAATAAAACATATGCAATTATTAAGATTGAAAAAAAAGATGTTATACGATTCAAATCATTATGTAGAGAATGAAAATGAAAAACTCATACTAGAAAAGTAGGAAAGGGTCTTAATTTTAATAGTTAAAAAAAAGAGTAAATTTACTTAAAAATATTTTAGACCAACACCGTACATTAAAACTGTTCAAATAACTAAAACTATAAATAAAACTGTTCAAAGAACTAAAACTATAAGCAAGAATTTAAGGTATTAGTAAAGGAAAAAAAATGAATTTCATAATTTTGAGAATAGGAGATTTTTACAGAAACGAAAAAGAATATAATATTATTATCAATCTTTGTCATTTATAAAATACTCAATTTTTTTTATGTTTAATTAACATAAACTTCAAATCACACTCTCTACTCATGTTACCATTAAACATTGAATTGAAACGAAGATTGTTGAGTTAGACGTGTTGGACCACTCCAAGTACCGGACACGGAAACAGTTATTGGTTATAAGAAGGAAAAACATATAAGTGATTGAATCTAATGAAGTCCCATCAAACAATCTGGGACAACTAAAATCTCAGCCTCAAAACATTTTCAAAACTCTGGGATGATTGACTAAACTCATAGATGTTGTGGTGAGAGTTAGAGATGTAACGTAAAATCATGGATTTTATTAAGAATTCGGGAGAAAATATCAGAGAAGAAAAATCGGTGTATTTCATATATTGATTAAATCCAAAAGATAGAAAAACTTTTTTATTCAAAAGACAAAAAGCAAGCTAAATATAAGAAAGAAAATGTCACTAATTAGTCAAACCTGCATAAAACAACACTAATAAATAAAAAATAAAGGCACATGTATAACTAAACTAACTAAACAAACATGTAACTAATAGCCTCTCTTAAGCTGGAGAGTGAATGTTAAGAACACTAAACTTGAAAATATTGTTAAAAAAATGTGAAGGATTGAGAGCTTGAAAACAGCTGTAAGTTACAGAGGAAATTGGAAGAAGATGGAAGAGGTTAGCCTGATCTCTGACCACATGACAATCAATGTCAATGTGTTTGGTGCGTTCATGGAAACTAGAATGAGTAGTAATGTGACGAGCAACCTGATTATCACAATAGATGATAACTTAATTGGGTTTTGAGATGTTGAAAGCATGAAGCAAGTAATTGAGCCATTGAAGCTCACAGCTGGTGATAGCAAGAGCCTTGTATTCTGCTTCTGTTAAAGAACGAGAAACAATGTGTTATTTTTTTTATCGCCAAGAAATCAAAGAATTGCCCAAAAAGATACAAAATCAAGTGGTAGAGCGACGAGTTGTCAAACATGAAGTTCAATCCGAATCGCTAAATCCTTTTCATTGAATGTTGGAATTGGAAAAGAAAAACAAACCTTGACCAAAATTAGCTTTCAAATAACGAAAGTATACAATTGGCAGTAACTTGATGGAACACAGTGGGCTTCTGATTAAACTGACTTAGAAAATTAACAGTGAAACTTATATCTGGTCGCGTATTTGTAAGATACAAAAGTCGTCCAATAAGGCGGCGATAAGCATCTGAAGCACAAAGATCAACATTATCATCAACAAATAATTTGGTGTCTTTGGTAATGGGAGTAGAACATGGTCGAGTAGCTAGATGACCACTATCAGCAAGGATATCAAGAGTGTATTTGCATTGACAAATGTGAATGCCTTGTGCAGTACGAGCAACTTCTAAGCCAAAGAAATATTTTAGTTGTCCCAAATCTTTAATCTGAAATTGTTGATTAAGAAACTGCTTGACAGTGTTGATTTCATCAATTGAATCACCTCCAAGAATTATATTATCTACATAGATGAGTAAAGCAGTGAAGGAAGAAACATTTTTCTTTGTAAAAAGAGAACAATCAGATGGAGATTGTATAAAACCACTTGAAAGAAGAGAAGTAGATAATTTGGCAAATCACTGCCTACTAGCATGTTTTAATCCATAGAGAGATTTGGTTAAGCGACAGACCTGATTTGCTTGAGGAGGTATCACGCCAAGGGGGAATCCATGTACACTTCCTCATTAAGATCTCCATGAAGGAAGACATTATTGACATCTAGTTGAACAAGATACCAATTCTTAACAGCTGCAATAGCAAACATGAGTCTAACAAGTAATTTTAACAATAAAAGAAAAAGTGTCTAAGAAATATACTCCTTCTAATTGAGTGAAACCCTTAGCCACTAGTCTAGCCTTATGTCTTTCTATAGAACCATCAACTTTATACTTGGTTTTATAAACCCAGCCAATAGTTTTCTTTCCAGGGGGAAGATTAGTGAAATGCCAAGTCTTATTTTCTTCTAAGGCATTTATTTTTTACGCATAACATCAATCCATTCAGGGTAACAAGTTGCTTGTTTATAAGTAGTGGCTTTAGAATTGTTAGAAATAGTAAGAATGTATTTCAAATGTTTTGGAGATATTAGAAGATAGAGGATAAAAAATGATACTATTTTTAGAATTGTTGGTGTTGTCATCTCTTGAAGAATTGTAATAAGAATCTGAATTATTGGAGTTGTCAGCACTTATGGAATTGCAACGGAAATCCTGCATATGATCTGGTGTCTTTCTCATTCTAGTAGACCTTCGAGGAGTAGGCTGGTTAGGTGTTCATTTGGAAATATATTCTTCTGTCACTTGGAAGGAAATATCTTGAGGATTTGAAAACTGGTGCACATGATTAGAACTGAATTTCTTATGCATGAGATTGTTAGAATAAAAAAAAATTGAAAATCAGTCAATGTAAAAAGATCAGTGTCATCAACAATATTAGTTTTAACATAGGGAAATTCATTTTCATAGAATATCACATTTCTGCTTATAAAAATTTCTCTAGAATGTAAATCAAGAGTCACATAACCTTTGGTGCCAAGTTTATATCCAAGGAAAACACTTTTTCTGGCTCTAGGATCTAGCTTGGTACGGTTGCTATAAATTGAAGATGTGAAGCAAAGACAACCAAACACTTTTAAATCATCAAGAACAGGGAGTTGATTATGCAGAATTTGGAAAGGAGATTGGTTCCCTGTGGTTTTACTTGGTAGCCTGTTGATTAGGTAGATAACATGAACAACAACATAGGACCAAAAACATTTTGCAAGATTGACTTGAAATAACAAACTACGTGTGACATTCATTATATGTTGATGCTTCCTCTCTACCCTTCCATTTTGTTGAGGTGTCTCTACACAAGCAGTTTGATGAATAATACCATTTCTATCATAGAATTCAGGATAAGAAAACTCTTTCCCATTGTCAGTTCTGAAAATTTTAATATTACAACCAAATTGGTTTCTAACAAGGGTGATAAAATTGTTCAATAAACTTAGTCTCATGTTTACTCTTCATAAGAAAAAGCCATGTGTGTCTAGAGAAATTATCAACAATAGTAAGAAAATATCTATGACCATGTATAGAATGAATACTAATGGGACCCCATATATCTATATGAATCATTTAAAAAATTGTACTGGAAACATGAATACTGTTATTAAAGGGAAGTTTATGTTTCTTGGCCGAATGACATACATTACAAATATTTTTAGTACTATTATGAATGTAAGGAAAATCTTTAATCATATTTTCAATTATCTTGCTAGAGGGATGTCCCAATCTGTTGTGCCAAAGATTGGGAGTGGAATGATTTCTGTTGTGAGTATTAATAATGGTGTTGTCATCAGTAGGCATAATTGAACTATTATTATTGATGTTATTAATATGAGACCAAGAAAAAATAGTATCTGGTTTCTGTAAATAATACAAGTCATCTTTCAGGTCAGCATGCCCAATCATCTTCAATGTAAGAGCATCTTGAATCTGGTAATGGTTAGAAGAAAAAATCAGTTTACAATTGGAATCAATAATAAGTTTTTGAGCAGAAATTATATTAAATTCAAAATTGGGAATATGAAGAATATTATAGAGTGTAAGGCTATTTGAAATACAAACCATGCCAGCATATTCAGCAGTGACATGATTACCATTAGGTAATTTCACATGCATAGGTTTGATTTTAGTAAAAATTAAAAAATTATTTTTATTGTAAGCTAATGATCAGTAGCCCCAGTGTCTATAATCCAAGATGAACAGAGAATACATTTGGAGTCTTGTTGATCACCATTATTATTTTTAAACTGATTGACCCTATGAGTAATGTCTTGATTCTTTTCTTGCAGAAGTTTTAATAATTGTTGAATTTGTTCACCTGTCAACTGACTATTCTGAACAATATGCACTTAATTTTTTTAGTCTTCTTCTTTCAAAACGTTGTCAGTCATAACAGTGTTGACAACATAATCATTTTTTTTACTTTTAAACCATGGGGGGAATCCGTGTTTGGCACATCAACAGTATGAGACAATTTATTGCAGAAAGTACATTGTTTACCATAGTTGGAATTCCTCCCACGCCCATGTCCTTGGTTCTTCCAAGATCCACGTCCTTGAGTTTTCCAATTTCCTTAATTGTTAAAATTCGCAATAGGTCATTGATTAGCAGCTGCCAAAAGAGTTTTGGCATCAACGTGATTCACTCCTGCCAATTGTCGTTCTTGTTGCAGAATTAACGAGAAAACACGATTGATTCCTGGGACAAGCTCCATTAAAAGAATTTGAGATTTTGCAGTTGTGAAGGCGTCATTTAATCCCTTTAGAAAACATATTACATGTTCTGATTCACGATAACGAGAAACGATTTTGAAGGCTTCATAAGAACATTGCAGATTGCAGGTACAACTAGGAATGGGACGCAAGGGTTCCAGCTCTTCCCAAAGAATTTTGAGATCTATATGGAATTAAGAAACACTTTTTTCTCCTTGCTTAATGGAGTGCAATTCCTGTAGCAGATGGAAAATCCTAAAATGTTCTCCTTTTGAGAACCGTTCCTTAAGATCTTCCCAAAGATCTCTTGCATTATCAATGTATATAGTAATTTGTGCAATTTGATCACTTAAAGTTCGTGTTATCTAAGAGAGCACCAGGACATTGCATCTCTCCCATGAGTCATGAAGAGGATCGTCTTCTTATGGAATCTTGATGCCTCCAATGATGAATTTCAATTTGTTTTTTGAAGGAAAAGTTCTACGCATACTCCTACTCGAAGAATGGTATTTCGTACCATTCAATTGCTTTGAAACAAGAATCATTCCAAGATTCTCACCTGGGTGCAAATAATACGGGCTTGAAGGATTCAAATATTCGTCAATCACGGTTTGCGTTTACGTATTGCTATTAATAGTTGAAGAACCGACAAAAGCCATCAAGAAATAAAAAGAAAGAAATATAAGAAAAAAATATAAAATATGCAATGGAGGCGAACGGGTGTTAACCCGCTCTAATACCATCACGTAAAAACATGAATTCCACTTAGAATTTAGGAGATAACATAAAAAAGAAAAACTAGTGTATTTTGAATACAAAAGATAGAAAAACTTTCTTTTTAAAAAAATAAATAAGTTAAATATGAAAAAGAAAAAACAGTTAGTCAAACCTACGTAAACCAATATTAACATATGAAAAAAAAAAAAAAGTCTGACTAAACAAACGTGTGACTAATAAGATGTGAATAAAAAGAAGTAAAGTTAAATCGAGCTGTGCACGGAGCCGGAATATATAGGGGCCATCCCTTTCAATCCAACTCTGTCGACATGAGTTATAAAGCCCATATTCACCGTGCTTCATTTCATCTTAAATATTGCAGGATATGTACTTCCAATAATAATATAAATTACAATTTATATAATTTTAAAAAATATCATTGCAATTTTGATCATAATCTTTTAATAATTCATCATTGAAAGACGTTATTGCTATTACCAGTACACTCATACGTCCTATTCCTATCCTAGATACCTTATTCACTCAACATAACTGAATCCAATTGTGTTTTTGAAAATAAAATATATATTTTATTTTTTATCACGGTTACTAATTATTTTGTTGCGTGATCAACGAATCAATGGTTATACATATGTTTTAATGCAGTGTCTTGTTTATTGTAAAAAAATAACTGTTTGTTCCTAAACATCATCAATTATCGTGTAATTCCAAAACACCATGTTTCTAACACTTGTTTGATTAAATGCCGACAGATGAAAAACCAAACGGCAATACACGAATTCCTGTTCAAGACTAGTTTGCTAGTGTGATTGGACCATCTTCTCGCATGTTTTTTTCTCAAACTAAACAACATTTAGACACTAACAAAACAAGTAATTAATACACTTTTTTATTAATCGCATTACTCTCAAAATCGTATTCCTTTTTCTTTACGTTGTTTTTTACTCGTAATCCTTCATCGGACTAATCTCTAAATGAAATACATGGTTTTTAGATTAACTTCCACACTCTATAAATAATTATATAATTTTTTCATTTTGTTTTTATCTTTTAAAAATACTTATAAACAAATTTAATCATACTTAACATAAAAGATAGGTGTGATTGTTACTTTTGAACGAGGGTTTTCATAATTAATCAAATTTTACCTAAGATAATCAAAATTACTATTCTCATTCTATGGACTAGCGGGAATACTTGAATCTGTATTTTTATTATATTTTTTATTTTAATTTATTAAAGTTGAAGGTATATATTAATTTTAAAATATAATTCTTTTTTTTAAATTATGAAATGTGGTAGATAAATAAATATGAAACAAAGTTTCAAAAAGAAAAAAAAAAGAATATATAACTGAGAGATTATGAAAAAATAATATTTTATTATTATTTTATATTTGAGAAAAAAATTGAGAGACACGTATGATTAGAGAAATAGAAAAAAGAAAATATAACTTAGATATATATTATTTTTTGTTGTTGGATGAAATAAAAAAGGTTAAAAATAAATTCTTTATATATTATTATAGATAATCTCTCTATATAAAATAGGGTGTAAAAAAAAAAAAAACTGATCCACCGTAAACATTTTGGAAATAATAAAAGGAAGGAAGGCCAAAAAAATCGTGAGTTTAATTTGTTTGAGGTCAACTTCAAAGGAGACTTGCCACCCCACCATTGCAAAATACCCACTAAATTGTCTCATCTATTTTTTCTTTGCATTAACTTAAGAAGCATTCACACCTATGAAACCCCCACGAATTCCACGTTTCATTCAAGTCCATATCACCCTCATCCCTCATTCTTACTTCCGCCCACCACCCTCTTCTCTATCTAACACACACGTACCCAACTGTTACAATGAAATCAACACCTTTGTTTCATATTACTTACTGAAATATTTATATATATATCCATGATATCACGTTACATAGTACCTGCAAAAATAAACTTAGTAGCAAAAACGATGAAGAACAGTAGTCCTCAAGATTGGCCTGAGCCAATAGTCCGGGTTCAGTCCTTGTCCGAAAGGTGCATAGATTCAATCCCAGAGAGGTATATCAAACCCCTTAGTGACCGTCCATCTTCTGCTCTTGACGATGATGCCAACATCCCAGTCATTGACCTCGCAGGGCTTTACGGTGACCCAGATGCCCGAGCCTCCACGCTCAGGCAAATCTCTGAGGCCTGTAATGAGTGGGGCTTTTTCCAAATCGTGAACCATGGGGTTAGTCCTCACTTGATGGACATGGCTAGGGAAACATGGCGACAGTTCTTTCACATGCCTCTGGAGGTGAAGCAGCAATATGCAAACTCCCCCAAAACTTATGAAGGGTATGGTAGCAGGCTTGGAATCGAGAAAGGTGCCATTCTTGATTGGAGTGATTACTATTACCTTCATTACCTTCCCTTGTCATTGAAAGACTGCAACAAATGGCCCACTCACCCTCCCTCTTGCAGGTATATATATATATTTAATATAATAAACGTTTAATGATTTTTTTCTTAGTTAAAAACTTATATATATCATAGGTGTTTTTAGTGTTACTTTTTCTTTAAAAATGAAATTTCATTTTAATAATTTATATCAATATTTAAAAATCAGGTTTTGATTGAAGAACAAATTGTAATTTTTTTTATTGTCATATTATTATGGATCCTTGTCGTGCGGGTGTTGAGTTCTTTTATGGAGTTCTCTTTCGGTATATAACATGTCATGGTCCAATCACCCAAGACAATTAAACCCGACAATCCTTTCTACACAAAACATGCATGAATAATGCATAAATTAAACTAGTTTTTCTATTGGAAGAGATAGGTTGAATTCTAAACTAGAATTGAATTAATACAAGACACTCATATCACAATGAACTATAAAATGCTTAAGTTATTGTTAGTTATATTATATTATGTACTCTAGGTAAGATAACACACATATATATAAAACATGAATTAATGCAGGGAAGTGTGTGATGAGTACGGAAGAGAGCTGGTGAAGCTATGTGGGAGGCTGATGAAGGTTCTGTCCATAAACCTAGGATTGGAAGAGGAAGTGCTTGAGAGAGCTTTTGGAGGAGAAGATATTGGAGCATGCATGAGGGTGAATTTTTACCCAAAGTGTCCAAGGCCAGAACTGACGTTGGGTTTGTCTTCTCACTCAGATCCAGGAGGCATGACACTCTTACTTTCAGATGACCAAGTCCCTGGTCTTCAAGTCCGAAAAGGCGACAATTGGATCACGGTGAAGCCTCTTCCCCATGCTTTTATTGTCAATATTGGTGACCAAATTCAGGTGAATACTCTCTCTCTCTCTCTCTCTCTCTCAATTATCCTTGTAGAGAATGTTCGGCTACAAATCATGATGCATGCATCTGTCTCATGGATGGGACATGTCAAGTTGTGCTGTGGATTTCTTTTTTTTTTTTTTAGTTTTGTCCTTCATCGGATTTTTGTTTGGATGTGGCCTTTTCAATGTTCTGCATCTCATTTCACGTTTTGTTTTGTTTATTTGGCAAAAGGCAATATACTAATTTTAATTATATTCATTTAGTTCATACATTTGACGTCAGAATACTTCAACCCAAGGTTTACGTGACAGTAGATTCCTTTTGAAGGAAATTAAATAGTTAGTATATAATTATTTTAAGATTCATTATGTTATTCTAGTAATATGATGTAACGATGATATGTATATATACTAGTTTCTTATGCTAATGAAACTATTTGTTAGTGTATATTAATAATAAATGTTCATATTACAAAAAAGCTGTCTCATAAAAAAAATAAGATTAATTATAAGTAGCTAGTGAATTCATTTTTATTAGAGATAGTTTGGTTGGAACTAGAAAGAGATCTTTATTATAAAGAATGTTCTTTTCACTGTCGCAGAATCAGCACGCACACATAATGGATAAACATTAGGATTAACGATAAGGTCGTCCTTTTATTGGCATTACATCATTTCATGCCATAACTTCATGTGTGCTTTTAACTTCCTAGATGAGCTTGTGACCGTGAAGTTATCCTTTATGTGGTTGTGACCAATCATAGCTTCATCATATAAAGATATGATCAATGATCTACCAATTATATGCAAGATAAGTACTAGTACACAATTGCATCTTTGACAACGTTCTAATGACCAAATTGCACTTAGTAAAATATTATTTTTATCATGACTGCATAAGATGAAATATGTAAATTGTATTGACTACTAAAAAAGGTTAGAGCACGCTCCAATAATTGAAACTTCAACTAAAAGAGTACTCTTTAGATACCTATAATCTATCCTTTGTTTAGATTCTGATAAAAAAAAAAAAAAAGACGGTACATTGATCAAACTCGTATGAACTATGTGAAAATAAAATAAATATGCAAATAAACACATAACGAATGCATGACGTTATTGTTTCTATCATGACTTAAGACTGAATGAGATTTAAAAAAATTGGTCAGTCATGGTACGACACTGTTATTTATGAAAAACCCATTTTTTATATATGGAAATATTCTAAAAAACAATCCATTATATTCATTCTTAAGGGTATATTGCATTATATTACGTGCATATGTTTACTTAATCCGTGCCGTGGTACGACATTGACGTAGATCTTTGCGTCTTGCATGGCGATGTTACTTTCAATTGAAGTTTAAGGTTAGGTGTTTAGTAGCTTTATCAATCTGAAAAGGGTACTAATGTTTTTGTTATTTTGTGTTTGACAAGATTCTAAGCAATGCAAACTACAAGAGTGTGGAGCACAGGGTGGTAGTGAATTCAAACAAAGAGAGAGTTTCCCTGGCCTTCTTCTACAATCCCAAAAGTAACATACCCATAGAGCCAGTAACGGAGTTGGTGAAACCAGACAAACCTGCACTCTACACTGCCATGACCTTCGATGAATACAGACTCTTCATTAGATTGAGAGGACCATGCGGAAAATCTCATGTGGAGTCGTTGAAATCTCCAAGATGATCCATATATCGTTGTCAAGACATTGCATGCATTGTATAATTAATCATATATATTCCCACCAAATAATTAATCTCTCTCGTTCATCTGTAAATCCTGTACCTAGATATTGTCTGAACAATTTCCATGCAAGTTAAAACCGTAAAGCGAGGGAGGATATTTGGATAATATTATTGATATATATGAAATTGATGTGTGGAAACAAAAAAAACTGTTTATATACATGTTAATAGCTGAATTTGGGTGGTCCACAAGATCACTTCTAGTTGTGTAATTATTAGAGATTTGTGTCCCCACATTTGCAACCAATGACGGTGATAAGTGCACCATAATTTTGGGGGCAATATTTGTACACTGTATGAACTGTATTAATTGTGTGAGGCAAAGTTGCTTGACATGCATGCCTGCTTCAAATTCAATGCACTACTATATTAATAATTGATCTCCACTAAGTTTTCTTTTTCACACTGTCTCTGGTATTATTTAGAAAAGGATATTTTCTACGAGAGTATAGATTGTCTTACAGAAAAATAATATATTTTATCCCTAGGGACTTAACCAATAAATATGTTCTACATTAGGGTTTTCTTTTTCTTAATTGCCGTAGGAAGAGTTGAGTAGTTTTGTCATTTTTGAACTGCTAGGTTTAAAAAACAAAAAAGTGATGCCTCAGAACTTGATTTTTCCATTCTGCCATTCAAAATCATATGAAATCATCCGATGATAGTGGCAACCAACCAATTGTACAACAACAAAACATCACATTTTCATTTCCCAGATGAATAAAATGCACTTGCAACAAACACAATGCTTAATTATGAGAACAAGAGGTTTAGACCAGACTAACAAAGTTTATAAAGAAGAGGTTTAACATAGCACAATACTTTGATAGAGACGTTTGTTGGAGATTTGAAATACCCGGTGATCTGACCTTAGGGAGATATATAGGGTCACCATCTTAAACAATAATTACACAACTGGCTGATTGAGTTAACATTATGGGAAGAAAAAGTGAGAAGAAAGAAAGTATGGGTATGAAGTAGAGTATAATCTCTTCAAATATGGGTATGTGGAGATGTATTATTAATCCAATTGTGAAAAGGATTTTTCATATGTGTGGCATTTTATGAATACAAGTATTTTATAGTTGGTGCATATTGTATATGATGAATATTAAATTTTATCACAAAGAATGTTTTTGAATATTCATTTTTTGAAACCATTGAAAAGGTGTAGTGCAGGGTCTAGAATGTGTGGATAGGGGATTTTTAACCTTGTTTGTTACTTTTTGTTGTCGATTGTACCTTTTTATACGAGAGGTTTTGTTAGGAAGAGTGTTACAATCTAAATTATTTTGTTGTATATGCTTTATGGAATCATGGTGCCTTTGGTAATGAAATTGTTTGCTTATAAACAAAATTCCTATTTGAAAATTGACTGGGTGAAGGTTAGGTAATAGCTTAAAATGGTGATATTTGAAACCTTAGATCTAGTTGAGCGTGGAAAAGTAAGTGTAAACATTTAAAAGAATATATGTTTTTATTTTCTGCTATTACATTATTATTCGTACTTTTTGACATAATAATTTTATGAATTGTTACTCTTTTTATAATAATATATGATTAAAATAAAAAAAATTATTAATAATAATTAAATCTGTTTAATTGATATTATTTCTACTCTTTTTCACCTATTTTTTTTTTCATTTTTGGTTATCTCATCATAAAAAATACAAAATACAAAAGAGAGTAATCTTTTAACCTTTCAAAATAATGAATAGGAAATTTAATTAAATTGGAGCGTCAAATTACATAAAATAAAAGTTTTGACTAATATAAGTGATCAGAAAATTTTACAAATCTATGATTTTAAAATGTTAAATTAAAAATAATGATATGTTCTCTTATTTAAATGTCTAGTGATTCATTAATATATTTTTTTTGTATGTTTTCCTTTTAAAATTATTCAAAAAGTGATATCCAGATAAAAATATTTACATTTAAGAGAATAATTATTGAAATTTAAGTTGAAGTGTCACATTAGTGAAATTTATGAGAATGAAAGATTACCCTTACAGAGTAGTAGCTGCTGATTCTTGGTATGAATTAATGCTTATTTGATATCTTCTCTTTTTAATTTCGCTTATGTGGTCCATCTGATTTTACATGTCACAATTGATTCTCGCTTTCATGTAATGCAGATTATTAAAACAAACCATTGTTTCTTTTAATATCATCCAATTTTAGATTCTTAAAAGGAACAATAGATTGTGTGACACATCAAGATTCTCTTGTTGATTGTCTTGAGTTATAATCTGAAAAAATAATGTACGGATTGATACCATGGAAAAAATTATTAGACAGCCTTGCACCACTGCATAATTTAAATCAATTTCTACACAATATGAAAAAAAAATATATTACTTATTTTCTATAAATTAAAATTTTAACTATATATATCACACGAAAATTAATTATGATCATGAGTAAATAAATAGTGGTCCCAGTTCATACAAGAACTAATCATAACCCAGAATAGACTGGTTCCTCTCAAACCTAGCCCTAGCCAGTAGCCAACGTTGAACAAGACTGTTCAACAACGTGGGTTAATGCTCCTCCTACATAGTATTCACAAAAGTTGTTCATAAATTAAAACTCACATGCTTGCCTAATTTTTCATGTCACCGCTGAGCTTTATCTCAGAAGAAAACAAGTGTAACTGTGTTGAATATTCTAGAGCCCCATCATGCTCAAAAGTCAGTATTGTCAACTATTTATTAAGGTTTTCATCATAAAATATATCCAATTACTCTCTTTTTAATCACATGCATGAAACTGTTCATTAGTGACACTTTGTTTAATTTTTCAAATCGCCACTCATGTTGTCCCCTAGTGAAACTGAGTCACCCTAATCTGGAATTGTTCATTTGGGATTACGTATTCATGATAGGGTCGTTTAATTGGTTTGAATCTTTTTTTCTTTCTCATTAAGTATTTTAATAGGGAAAGACATGTTTGTTTCAATGAAAAAAAATAAAAAATAAAAACCCTCCACGTTTTTTCTTTTATAATTCATTGCAAAGATTTAACAAGCAATTAACTAATACAATTTTTTTTTTTGGGTTTATGAAAAAATAACATAAACAGAAACGACTAGTTCATTTTCATGCTATCAAATTGAATCAATGGTCGTTGGCATGATTTTGAAATGTTTGAATATGGAGAACTCTGAATGGTTGTTTAACCTTTAACGTCAGCATCATGGGGATGAAATTGAGGGACACATGCAATGCAGGGTAACCTTTCCATCTTTTCAAGTAAGAAAAGTATAACCATCTTTGGATTCTGATCAATTTGTTCCACTTGTGTGAAGTGGATCAAGTGGCTAACTAAAAACCTTTAACCAAAATTAAGATGTGAAAGTGATACGTTGATTAACTATAATTTGTCTTAATAGAGGTGTTAAGTAGGTGCCTAAATCAAATCTGAAAAGGTATTTCACTGGATCCATATATATGAACAGCATATTATTTGACATGATTTGCATCGCATTTCATTACATATCAATCTCAACAGAGACCAAAACACGAGTTTGGTTTTTATTATTGTTAATTATTTTAAAAAAAAATTAGAGTAATGTTCATTGTCCTTGTCTAAAATGTAGCCATTGAATCACGTTAGAGAAGTCAGAAGATATAAGTAATTAATAGGGAAAAAGTGTTTACATATATAGCCTATGGGGAACATTGCACATGCATCGATCGAGTGGTCAAGTTTTAATGGATTATATTAGTGATGGAAACTATCGTATTGGACAAAATCAGAATGTAGACAAGGTTTAGGGTTTAACCTAATTCAAATTACAAATAATGTGTTAACTTCTGATTTTGCAGACTAAATTTTGCTTAAAATAATTAAGACTAAGCATGCATGGATTTCACTTTGCACAAACTTAAGACGTTTTTATTATTATTATTATTATTATTATTATTATTATTATTATTATTATTATTATTATTATTATTATTATTATTATTATTATTATTAAATCCATAAAATATTAATTTCTATAAATTTTTTAATATTTTTTCTACGATAAACAAGCAAAATAACTTAAACCGTTATCATGAGTTAAAATAAACTTATGCACTTAACTTTTATTTAGTAAACTCTATCATTTATTTTAACAGTTAGTGTTCATAATTTTTTTGAGACAAATTAAATTAATTTTTTATTATTTTGTCTTGCATGTACTTATGATCAAATTTATATAAACACGTCTTTTTTTCTTGTTAATTTTTAAAATATAACTAGTTATGTTAGTCTCTTAGTTGATTTTAGTTATAGTATGAATTAAAAAAAGTGATTATTTATAAAGTTTAGTAGTGCCTACTTAATTGGTTACATTTAATATACATATTTGCACATTAATTTTTAAATGGCATGGGCATGGAATATGGGTAGCAACAATTTTTTTGTGGAATGTCATTGTCTTGTTGTGACCCAGTATGAAATGGGCCTTCAGGCCCTCCTCAACATAAGAAAAGAAAAAAAAAAAAGGATTAATAATTGAAAGTTATTTAGTAGAGATATTTAATTGGTTTAATTATGTTTCTAAACATGAATATGGGAGAATTATTGGTCTTTCAAGTAAAAAAATAAAAATAAAAATTCAAAATAAAATTAAAAAACTAAATAAATACTAAAATTAGTATGTTAAATGTTAACATTTAGAACTGTATTCAGTTTTTATTTAAAAAATTTAGAGTTTATATTTATTTATTTTAGTGACTGGATTTTATTTTTAAATTTAAAAAATCTAATCCAAAATTACTCCAAATTTTAAGAGATTAAAAATTAAAAGATGATTTGAGTTGGCGCGTCCCTTGCCTTTGTTTTTGAGGCATTTGTCTCCAACACGCACACTGCAAATAAAAAAGTGAAAAAAATAGTCAAACAGCACGTGCTTGAAAATGAAAGTTGACCATTTGTTTAATCAGGTTAACTAATACACTCCCTTTGTAAATGAAAATGTAGTTTACTATTTATTATTATTAATAATAAATATTTCGTAAATTACACATTTATAAAAGCATATGAAATATTAGAAATATAATTCAATATTTATTTTATTGCTAACAAAATGTGCATTAAATTTTAAAAAAATATAATTTCTTATATATTTTTTATAATATTTAAGTTAATGTTAATTTAGTGCTAACATCAGTAACACTCTAGTTGATAAATGTACACTAACAAAGTTTCTATTGTCCTCCTTTAAAATATATATTTTATAGTGACTAAATTTTTTAAGAAATATAAAATTATGTAGACTACACTCATGTTCATATATTTTAAAAGTTTAGTTAAAAATAAAAAATAAGTTGAAATATATTAATGTAATTTAGTCTTTTTCAACATAGCTTATAGTATACACAGTGGTGGATTTTTATTGGAGTGACAAATTAATTTAATTTCTCATGAAATAAAAGTATTATTGTTCTTTTTGCATTTTTTTGGGGGGAAATTTATAATTAGAAAAAGAATGGACGGTTACAGATTTACTTAATTGGTCTTAGTGATAAAAGAAGTCTAATATTTTTAAAGAAAGAATCAAATTGAGTCTTGTAATAAAAAAAAGTAGATAGAAGAAGATGGGTACACCCTTAAACAAAGAGTTAATTAAAATAAAATATGATTTTGTCTATCTAAAAGGATATGGGTTTGGAATAACACTAATTTAAAATTCTGGTTTATCTTTGTGATAAGTACATTATTCAATTAAAATTTTCATTCAACTCTATGTCAGATATGATTAAATTTCTTTGACTATTATCTTGGTTTTAATTGTAACAAAGTAACCCATATTTATATACACACATTATTTTGTAATTACACATATGTCTGTTCTTCGTGCAATAAGTGTTTTTTTTTTTTTTACTCTTATTCCATTCTTTCGATTTCTATAAATTAATTATTTCTGAAATTAGTGTAATTTAGAATGGGTAAATTTTTAAAAAATTATAAATCTTTTGAGATATAACTTTATATTTAAAAAAAATCATGATTTTATTTGTTTGAGAGTCATATATATATATATATATATATATATATATATATATATATATGTGTGTGTGTGTGTGTGATTTCTTCTTAATATTTTCTTAAGATTTGTTTTTTTAGATTTTGATTCACAACTTTAGTTAAATGTAATTTTTCTTTTACAATAGAATCTACAATTAATTGACGACTTTCATATAATTTTTTATCCTAAAGTCATATATAGGTGTTTTTTTAGGTTAGTTTTTTATTTAAAATTATTAAAAATATTAATATGTTAATGAGAAAAATATTAATATATTATATAAAAAAATAAAATTTTATATTTTTATTATCGACAATGAACTTTGTTTCGATTAAAATAACTTTTTTTATTTAAAATATGTACCTATCTCATTATGAATAAAATTTGTGGTTAGTCTTTCTAATTGTTATTGATACATACTTGAATTAAGAATAAATTTTAAATCTAAATAAAAAGATTAATAATCTTTATTTTAAATTGGATAAAATTACATTTTATAAATAGTTTGTGGTTTGTACATCAGGCCAATATATGTATTATATGTGTTGTATTTTGTTTTAATAAGTGTTTTTTTTTCTTTTACTTAAACATATTAATATTTTCTTTTAAACAAATTATTTAAAAATTATTTAATATTATTGATATCTATATACTAATTAATTATTTTTTATTAATTTTATAAATATTAAAATAAAACTTTTAATAGTTAAAAATAAAAAACTAACCTAAAAAAACTATATATATAAATTAAAGTTTTCAGTTAATTGAGGATTTCAAAATAAAAAAAATCATATTCAACTAAATTAGTCAATCAAAAGATAACTCTAAAAAGAAAAATGCTTTACTAAAGTTGTGGGTTAAAATACGACTTAAAAAAAAGAAATTGGTGGTTGAAGAATTATCTATATCTAATTTTTTTTTAAATTACCCATTTTAAAAATAAGTGAATTACATTATTTTAGGAAATAAGCTCTCATGTATACGGTTTTGATAGTTACATGTAAGTTTTTATTGTAATAAAATCGTTTATTTGTACGTTTTTTTAATAACTCTTTCAAATCGTATTTTATTAATTATTTTTGTCAAAATGTTTTCTATTATTTTGTTATTAAGAATTCAATTATGAGTTGAAATGAATATAAATGAAAATAATAATAACTTATAAGTAAAAAATAATTATAATTAAATATCTTAAGATTTTGAATTTAAAGTTGATATTAATTTTTGGTTAACTCATATTCATTATTGAAAATAGACATGCATTTATTCCCTAGTTTATGTAATGACCAGTTTAATTCAAATCATATTTGAGAGGAGATCACGAGAATATAAGTGTGAATTATGATTTTAATCCTTAAAAAACATAATTTTTTTGATAAATTTAACGTTACTAACTAAATTAAATTTTTTTAATGAATGTCAATTAATTAAAGAGTTTTATATTTATGAATAAGCTAGTTTTAGTTTAAAAGGATTTAATTATAAGATTTTATATTTAATATAAGAATTTTATTAAAAGTTTGTTTTAGAAATTTTACTGCAAGATTTGACATGATAGGAAGTTAATACTAAAATAAAAATTAATCATATTCTTCTTAATGACTTAGATTATTTTTAAAGGGACAATATTTGCTCTATGATCTCTTCAAGTTATATTTTGCTCCAATTATAATTTTAATGCTAGAACCGAGTTATTATGTATTAAATTATACAAATGGTAAGATTTCTCTTTCTGCAAAGCATATAAGGGGGTGAAAGTGTGAAAATGAAAGAGTGAGAATAAGCAGAGGTTCAAATAGAAAATTTATTTAAACAAGTGGATTGATTTGCAATTATAATAATGAACATTCTTTCTCTTAAGAAAAATATATCATTTATGTTATTTGGATTGATAAAAAAAGAATGAAATAAAATTACATTAGTTGCCATCATTTAAATTATTATAAAATGAATTAAAAAGGATCAACTTTTATTTCACAGAATACTGTTCTTTTAATTTGGAAAATATGAGGTGAAATAAAAATATATTCTTTTTTTTTCTTTTTTTTTTCAAACAAAGAAACAAAAGCACCCCACTGCTTTTCATTATAAAATATTCAAATAATAAAAGTCCCACGGCAGAAAAGGGCTTTATTCCGAGGAGGGCCTAATGGCCCAAAAGAATCCAGAAGACATTTGATTTTTCTTTTTCTTTCGTATAAAGAAGATTATTTGGTTTTACTATGTAAGTAAAGTCACACACAAATAGTATTTCCACTTATAACTTCGACAATGAGATAAAGAAACCCAGAATAATTATACCCGGAGATTAAGTTGAACTATGTGCTACAGCTAAGTTATGCATCCAAATTGGAAAAACAATATTTTCTAAGGAATTTAATCCATTGTTATAGTTGGAGGAAGGTACACATTTGATGTTTGATGCGAACATGTAGCAAGTTTCACAATAGAACAAGCGGTAAGGTTGTACCTTCTCTGTACCCCTGTAAATCCTCCACAGAGAACTTGTTCTACCCAATTTTCTATGCCGTTAACTCCATCTGAGTCATACGCAGCTGCAAGCAATTGGTCCATGACTTCTGATTCTATCTGTAAGGCACATTCAGATCCAATAGTTTTGTGGAAGCTACTTGTGATCACTTTCATCACTCTATCCGCAAGTGCATCAAAATTATAAGGTTTAAAAACAACTGTTTCATCAACCTGTTCAGACAAATCTTGCAACCAAAGGTTTTGCATATCAGTTGATGCATGTTCCAAGTTTCCATCACTCATTTGTCGAACTTGAGGTTCATTCTCTTCAGCTGGAAGATTCAAATCTAAATGCCAATTTGGTGTTGCATATGCCTTTTTAGACGTGTCTGAGAGTAAATGCTGATCATGAAATTCATTGTGGCTAACGAACTTTCGCTTATTTGATACAACTGGATTGGGAATGTTATCTATTGAACCATCATCCACACTAACACTTCGGCTTTTGATGTCGCCACTCACATTTTCAACTGTTATTTTGATAGGCCTCCCTTTTACCTTTCCTATTCTCTCCTCAGAATATTTGGAAGGTTCCCTTGCCTGGTGACCAGAGAAAGAAGTCACAAATATTGCATTGTTTACACCCACTTCTCCTCCACGTGAGTCTGTAAGTTTTCCAGTCTTCATGGCTTGAGACAAACTATTTTGAACTAACACGTCTGCCTTGTCTACATTTTCTAGGAAGACCACAGAGAAACGGTTCTTGATATATTCACCTACAATTAAATCAAGAGTAGTCTTTCCTCTGAATTGCACAATGCATCCTTTCGTTTCTTCAGAACTTAGATCCACAAAAATAGATCTATCCCGGCTTCCATACAAGAACTTTGCTAGAGTAACAGCAATTTTCTTTTTACCATTCCTGTCAGGTCCAACAAAATTCATCCACACGTCACCCCTGTGCTTTGCTCCAACCCTTTTTGTACGGCTGCCAGCTATTGTTTTGCTGATGACACTAATGGCTTCATCTTGCCAGCTAACCTCCTTGGTAAGGACATCGAGAAGAATTTTGGAGTTCCTTGCATCAACTTGTCCGCAAAAGTCAGAACTTAAGAAGGTTGATGGCTGGGATGGATGTTTCAAGATGTTTCCACCAGCAACGTTAAATTTTGAAGAAAATAAACTTGAGATTTCCTTTGGAGATTCAACTGTAAATTGACTGGAAGGTTTCTTATATTTATTGCTGGTAGGAGAGGAGCACATTCCTAATCCCAAATCTGTGGTTACAGCAATCACAGACGTGGGAGACAACTGGCTTCCATCACAAACAATTGAAGTGCCCATGTTGCATGATCCTAGATCACTTGACTCCAAACATTCCACCCTTTGGAACTTCTGTGAAAATTTTGAAGTATACTTCTCCTGCCTTGCATTGAAATCCATTGGAAAAGAACCGCTTGATTGTGATGTGGAAATAATTTGCTTACTAACAAGCACTTCTGAGTTTATATTGATGTATTCACTTGATGATGTGTGTGTAAGTTTGCTGCTGAGGTTGTTAGCAAATTTTCCTTTGTTGTCGCAATATTGGAACCCCATAGCTGTTGGACAGGTATTTGCATTAGGGGATATTTTATAAATATACTGGCACATTTTGTCCAAGTTCTTGTGTGTTGCAGATTCAGTACTGTTCAGCACAACAACATCATCTTCTATCTGCACTGAATAAAAAAAAGTGGTTTAACTCTTCATACGAATCATGCAATCACAGGTAAATTAACAGATGATTTGCAGGATGTTATGTAAAACAAAAGGGAGCAAAATGAAGATAGTATTGTAAGTAACTTCACTAAATAATTTTAGCCAGAATTAATGCGTACGAGTACTACACACCTTAAGATTTAATCCTTGTGCTGATCCTAATTCTGAAATGTGCAACCGTGGAGGTAAGTTTGGCAGGCATAGACCAACAGTTGAAGCAGCGAGCATACTTGACTCACACCTTTCACCATATTGATGGCAAACACAATAAAATCAATCAAACCAGGAAGTAAAGTTAAAGAAAGAGAAAAGAATAGCAAATTGAACTAATGAATCCATTATGCATTATTGCTATAAATAAAGTGTTACGGTACATAACATCTTTTATTTTTAAACATCTAAATAATAATTAATTTCTCTCGAACATAACATGATGAAGAAAATCTAATATAAAGTAATATTATAATAGTACTTCTATAAAGTCAGTTCGAAAATTAAGTTGAATGTAAAAAAATTAAATGATGTAATTGAATTTTTAATCATACGTATAGAATATATTTATATATTTTTTTCACATTTATTATATCATTTATAACCAATAGGCACGGCAAATCTGACTCTTGTACCGATTCCCGTCACGATTAGAATTTTTGGTTTTTTTCATTTAGTCCTTGATCTATATTCGTTTTTTAAAAATAATTATATTTATAATAAATTAATTTTATTATTTACATAAATAAATTTTTATAATTTATAATTATTATTAATTAAATATATTTTTTAATTTATTTTATTTATATTAAAATATATATGTAAAAAAATATTTAATTATTTTTTCTTTATGCATATGTAAAATACTTATATTATTATTATTATATATTTAAATATTTGAATACTTATAACATTAATATAATAATAATAATAATAATAATAATAATAATAATAATAATAATAATAATGTATTCAAATATTTGATTATATACAAGTTAAAAGTCATTTAAAAATATGAAATATATAATTTATAAGAAAATATTTAATAAATTAGTTCTTATTTTATTATTTCGAAATAATAAAAATTTAAATTATCAGTTTTTTAATCCTTTAAAATATAATTATTTTATTAAGATAAAATTTAATATATGACAAATAAGAATAAAATGATCCAAAAAATATAATATAATAAAACCTAATAAAGATAAATTATAAATAAAATAATATTAGTTAATACTAATATTTATATAAAATATTTAGAAAAAAAGATAAATAAAAAAAATTAACTCTGTGTTCATCAAACTGGTTGAAAAGATTAAAAAAATAAATGAATGGGAGAGATTAAAGAAATGTGAAAAAATGAAAAAATAAGAGAAAAAAATAATGTAATGAACTAATTGATATAAAAGATTAAAAAAGATAAAAAAATTAATAAGTAAATAGAAGAAAAGTAATAATAGTAAAAGAAATTATTTATATGTAATAAAAAAAATATTTTTAAAAATTAATATTTTAAAATTTAAATTACTCGTCTATGTTCCAGCCTCAATTAGATTTTTTCGTACTTACTCAAGATTGAAGACGGATCGATCCCACAGGTTGAATTTAATTGTCATCATGTGACAAAGACCATACAACACATTTTCATACAAACTTATGACCTAAATTAATATGTCTAGCTTTTACGGTTATTTGTAAAACAATAATGAAAAATGAAGTACTTAACTACAATTTTCTATGTTTACATTTTAATTTATATGTGATTTTTTTAATAATACTTATGTATGATTTTTTATATGTTTAAATTTAATTGGTTACATTTAGTCTTTATGGTTTCTTAATTGTTTAAACTAAGTCTCGCGCCCCAAAAATTCGTTCACCATTAACGTAAATAATGAGGTGTATACATAACTTATTTGAATAAACCTGTTAATAAAATACATAAAATATTTAGTAATAAAAAATGTATTGATTTTTTAACCAACATTTTAGGATACTTTTTTAACAAAAATCCCTTTTAAAACATGTGTTTAAATAATCCTTTTAATACTTAGTAAGAAGTATAAATAATAATAATAATAATTATTATTATTATTATAATTATTACTATTATTATTATTATTATTATTATTATTATTATTATTATTAAATTAAATAAGTACTTCTAATACATCTTTCAGAAAATGCTATCACCCAATCGCAGACATTGAATAAAATTACTAAGAACATGTTGGAATTAAAAAATTTAATTATTTTTTCTAAACAAGAAAATAAGAAAAAGAATAAACATTTTTATAAATTAAAAAGAGCTTGTATTAAACTAAAAATAAGTTTTTGAAAATGAATATGAAATATGTTGTACAATTTAATTTTATTTACGTTAAATATCTTTTCTAGTGTTTATGAATATATATATATACAAACGTACTTCAACTAGGAGGGGTGAGAGGAAGTATGTCAATCATCTAAAATTTGTGGCATTTTTTAAAAATTTAAATATAAAGAAATACATTATGAGATCCTAAAAAAAGTAAATTAAAAAAAAAAAAAAATATATATATATATATATATATATATATATATATATATTTTAAGTAATACATATTTTGTGTGTGCGAAAATCAAATATACATTTGACACCAAAAATAATCAAACATTAACAACTTTTACGAAATTAATTCACATATTTATATTTACAATTTTACAAACCACTTTTAAACCATTTTTAAGAAATAAAATTAATTTAATTTATTCCAACAATTTTAACGAAGTGGTGCGAAACATAAATTCTTACAGAATAAGAACTCATTGAATGATCCATCCAAAAAGGAAACAAGTAGTTGAATAAATAAATGTTCGGTTTACGGGGCGTACCTGGGAGTGTGATATGCTTGAGCAGAAAAAGAAGAGCGAATAGAGACAATGGGCAGAAGCTGCAAGTCCCAATCCTTCTCTATAGAAGAAAACCTCCCCACAAATTTCATATATATTTCATAACTGCCCGCAGCAGCAATCAACCATAACCTTCCGTAACTAACTTCCAACAACTTTCCTAACCCTATAACCACATACCTAACTGCCTCACTCTCACCCCACCCGTTTTTCTCATTCACCAAATCCTCCAACTCTCCCAAATCAACCACTACACCTTTCCCCACGCGCTGCTCCACCATTTCACCAATCTCTTCAAACCTCCCACTGACAACCTCTTCCCCGCAACTCCCGCCAACAAACTCCATAGCCTCTCTTCCAATACGCGTCACGCGCAAACTGCACAACTCCCCTGCCAAAACGGCGCTGTTTTGCCGCTCCACCGCTTCCACGAAACTCCGCAGCGCATCACGTGCACATGCACCCAGAAGCAAGGGATTTCTGCCCTTGTACAAAACATAGTTTTCGATAAGAGATTTGAAAAAAAGAAGAAAAATCATACAAATGAAAAATGGTAATTGTACGTTGATCACATGAACGTCTCAATTTACTCCTCAAAATTCTCCATGTAAAGAGTACTTAGACTAATATGTATCGTTTTTAAATAATTACTGATTTACATTTTAGAGTACATATTTGTTTTAGTTCTCGTAGTTTCAAGAGTTAAAAGACTATCAATTAATAAACATGTGAGCAAATTTGTTATTAATTTTCTGATATTCGTATATATTATTTTATGAATAAAAAAATCTAAAAATTAATATAGATTAAAAAAATGTAAGCATGGTTTGAAGTATTAAAATTAAAGTAATGATATTTTGATAATTAGAAATTATATCATCTTTTAAATAACTCATTTTTATTAATATAAAATTTTTAGAATGATTTAATAAAAATAAAATAAAATAATTATTATAATATTAAATGAGAGATGTTTAGAGGAATATTATGGATTTGGATTTTCAAATATTTTTTCCTTAAAGTTATACAAATTAAGTTAATAAATAATTAAAGCTAAACTGGATAAGGTAATAATTAATTATTAATCTCGAACAAACTATTTACCTGCCACTCTTCCGGGATAGCACCTCCGCGATCCTCCGATTATCGGCGTCCTCCTCGCCAGAGAAAGCGAAGGGGAAGTTCCGGCGAAGAGGAAGTTGTTGGTGCATGAGGTGCGTGAGGGGACGGAGGATGGCGAGTTTGATTTCGGAGCTCCAGAAACCTGCTTCGGCGAAGACGCGACTCACGACGGGGTCGTCGAGGATGGACAGGATCAGGTGATGCAGGTCCACCTTAACGGAACAAGGTTGCTGGAGGGGAAAGTTCTCCGGCTTGCGGCGCTGGGTGGCTTGCGACCGCTTGATGGCGGCCATGAGCGAATTCGACACCGGCGGATCGTCGCCGCCGCAAGATTTTGACAGCGAGCGGTCGAGTGACACGCTGAGGGAGAGTTCGAGGGCTCTGAATTGAAGGCGCGTCGAGTGCACCGCGCTTCGGGAGCGTGCACATGCGTCGCGCAGTGCGGAGGACGTGTGGGAGAGCATGGCGGAGACGGCGTGCAGTGAAGTGGTCTGCGCGTGGCCGCGCCTCCGGGCCACCGATACGGCGTCGTCGAGCCCCTTTGCGGCCTCCTCCGTCAGGCATTGTCTCGCTGCTGCCACCGGCGTAGGCATCGCCGGCGTTCATAAAAGAGAACAAATTTTATAAATAATAATTGAGAATTTTGAGAAACGCCGATCGAAGCTACCTTAAATTTGGTTATTTAGGGTGGGAAGCATTATTTTACGGGACTTCCAGAAAACCTTAAAGACTAGTACATGAAAAGGAAGTTTAGCATCGGAGTAGTTGAATGTTGTGTTTGAGAGAGCATGCTCCCATTACATTTCACTATTATATACAAGAGGATAGGACTAAGGAGTGAAGGGGGAGACAGATTAAAAAAAAATTAATATATATATATATATATAATTAACAAAATATCATTGTTGGCCTTCACATTTTACTTAACCTAATTTTAAATTATTAACTGTGAGAGGGAGAAGCACACTTTTATTTTAAACACTAATTAAAATTTGTTTTTTCTCTAGTAAAAAATATCCGGACTTGGATTAATTATTATTCAAATGAAAATCATGTTCTAATATAATTTTAAGTCTCCTTTTAATAGATTATTCAGTTTTACATCTAAAATTTCTATATTAGATCTTGAACATGTTACTTTGTTACTATATTTATTAAATAATTTGATACTCTTACTTGAAATTTGCATAATAAATAATTATTTTAAATAAGATTTACAAAATCACATCTCCTAATTAAATCTCACCCGATAAAATTTATTTAAACAGGAGAGTTTAAAAGTGGTTGAGTTAGTTTGACTATAAAAAAGAAATATGTTAGACTAGTTTGGGAACAGGAGGAGATGTTTTATTGGGAGAAGAGGTGAAAATGGAAATAAAAGTATATATGTAAGAGGCTAAAAGAGTTCACATAGATTGGAAGAGATGAAAAAAAGGAAGATGGTTATGTTGGGGGTGGGGGAAAGAGAGAGAGTATCGTTTGTTGTTGTGTTTGTGGGAGTAGTAGTTCTTGTCTTGTCCTGGTGGTGTATGAGTGTGTGATGGTGACATGTTGATATGTATAAAGTGAATGTCCTCATCATGGTTGCTTTTCTGAAGGAGAAAGAAAGCCAGATGCTGCCTCCACTTCCTTTTTCCTCCTTCTCACTCCTTTCACGTTTCGTTTTCTCATTTGTTCCTTCTTCTTTTCTCCTTCCATTCTTTTTACAATCATTTTATTCTTACAAAAAATATATAATACTATCACTTTATATTTTAATTCTTTTTTATTATTCATTTTCTGATGTGATTTGTCAATTGAACCAAAGAAAGAACAAATATTTTAATTTAAATATTTCAAAATTAAAATTTCATCTTTTTATCATACAAATTAATAATTTAGTATATTTACAAACAGGATAATTGAACATCCCGCTACGTGTATCATGTCTCTTCAAATTTCATAATATTATTTAATTAATTCAAATATAATTATCAAATGATAAAAGCTAAATATTAATTTAATGAGTTAAAATTAAAAAATTACTTTATACTTCAAACCTCTTAAAAATTACTAAAAATATTGTATTAACGTCAACTTTTGGAAATTAATTTAAGCAACTAGAATGAAACAAAAAAAAACGCATTTATTATATTAAAGTTGTATAAAGTGTAGTAAACATTTTTTTCAACAAAAATATCTTAGCTTTAATGGCTTAAAAATGTCAACAAAACTGTTTAAAAAGTAGGAAACGATTCTTATCTTTTCTCCAATCTCTTAAATCATGTACAGAAATAATAGTTGACTCACTTTTAGGAATAAAATAATGTTTATTCAGAAAATTCTAATCGCACGTTCGATTGCTGAGTTCAATTGAAATTGATGGAACGTTATTTTGAATTCCAGATCACAGTTGATGAAAATAATTGTTAAGAAAAAACATGATTTGAAAACTTTAAACCAATTATTCGTAATGTATTGACTTAATTTCATTTATCCTTTCTGTTTACTGTAAACAATCATATGCAAGAAAAACGACAGTAACTACAATTTTATTTTATTTAAACTCTTGTGTTGAGTGTTTATAAGCTCTCTATAATTTTACATAATAAGTAAATTTTTATAAAATGGGAGAAATGCCTTTATTGTTGCTGTTGAAGTTAAAAATAATATTTTATTTTATATCATTGATTCATAATTAATTTTAAAGTGATTTAAATTTAAAAAATTTGATCTTTGATTTTTTTTTCTTTCTTTTAATACTATATGATTAATCTTAGAATCTGAATTAGTATTTTTGTTTGGTTTAAAAATGAAAATATTAAGATTAATTATATACGAGATACTATTAATCATCATAATTTTATTTTTAAAAGAGATTTTAATAAATTAAGTGAGGAGAAAAAAATCATAACTAATTTTAACGTGAGACTCGTGAAAATATCATCTTTTCGTTTATGATTGGTACATATGAAATAAGCATGCATGCATGCACCTGATGGTGTATGTGGACATGAAAAAAAATTAAAAAGTAGAAAGGAATCTATGAAGCTAGCTATGACAAATATCATAAAATTATTATTATAAGAGTGACCCAGCAAAAGTTAATAACATCGATTATTGTTTTGAATTAATTGGGTATATGAAAGACAGCAAAAGATTGAATCAACGAATTAGTGGAAGTAATAAGTTAAATTTTGAATAAAACTATGACGTGTTTGGTTTATAAGCTTTTTCATAGCTATTTAAAGAAGAAGACAATGGAAAAACAAAACAAATAACATAAATTTTTATTAATTAATATTGAACTATACATAATCCAGAAAAAAAAAAATCAACTTAAACGTAAGTTAATTTTTACTTTAGAAATTATTTTTCTCATAAATTTTGATTAGAAAAAAAATGTGAACAAAATTATAAAATAAATGTGGTTAAAAGGTTTGAACAATAGAAATGTATCAGAAGATGGTGGTGGGCATTATTACGTGTCAGTGATTTGCATGCACTAGGAGGAGGTCCCTCCCGTAATTGTTTCGTAGTTGAAAAATAAAAAAAGAGCATAAAAGTTGATAACAAATGTGCATGAATGTCATGTCATAACCTTTTAACCTTTCTTGGTTGCATAACTGAAGTGTAATTAGTGGGAGAGCTAATAATGTGAATCTCTGGCACATACTGAAAGAAGCAAATGTTACAACTTACATGCATACTCAATATTGTGCTTTCTTGAATCATATGTGTGTGGTAAGTGGTGTTCTTTCTTCTTTTCTTTTGTCCAAGGGCACTTTAATTTAATTAATTTCTTAATCAACTTTCTTTGTTTTTTTTTTTTTTTACTTTGACTTTTGTTATTCGATAGAATAACAAATTTATTGTCACTTTCCTCTGTGTTTTTATTTATATTTTTTAAATTATCAATTTGATGCGTTTATATTATGTTTAAGCATAAAATGACCACATACCGTGTAATAATAAATGGGTGATTTCAATCATGCCTACTCTATACCTTATATATTTTCCTTTTTTACGAATTTTTTTTCATTTTTTTATTCAAAAATAATTATTTAATGATCATCTTTATCTGCTAAAATAATTAAAACGTAATATTTTAATTTTTAATATTTATTTTCATATGATTTAAGTATATTAATTAAAATTTATTTTTATATAATAAAAATCAAAATTTAATTTATTAAAATTTACATTTTAATATATATATATTTTATCTTTTATTATTATTATTATTATTTATTAATAATATATTATTTGTTTGATACGAAAATCCGTCACTGTTAGTCACCCAATTAAATATTTGAGAGAGCAAATGTTGGAGGTGCGTGACGAAAAAGAATTTCTCATAAAATTTGAAACGGTTTGAAGGGATGAAAATTAACCTAAAACGCTTGACGTTTCATTCTATTTTTATTTGTTTAAATAAAACGACGCTCGAGAGGGACAATGTCAACACGAATCATATATTGTCAAACTCATTTACTCTTTTAACGGACGCATATCCAAGGAAATTACTTTTTTATTAACAGAAGTTTGAAGTCCGTCTTCGTACTGATCTTCGTACTCATATAACAAATGAGTATCTACAAATAGATCCCATATAGTCACTTAGACCAATTGGCTATATATGTCATATAAGTGTCAATCGAAACGTTAAATAAAAAAAAATTATGATATAAATTGAAGCATACTGATTTTGATAAATTATGATTTATATGAATTTAAGTTACACTAATTCTTTTAAGATATGAATGAATAAATTTATAAAATAATTATAACCTTTTAAATAAAAAATTTAATATTATTTTATTAAAAATTATATAATATAAATTAATTTGATAATAATTTTATTTTAAAAAATATTAAAATAAATTATTAATAATTATTTATTTTAAAATCTAATAATTTATATTAATTAATTAATAACAAATAAATAATTATAATAAAAAATAAATTTTAAAATATTCTTTTGAGATTAAGGAGATATATTCTTTTATAATTTATATACTAAATTAATATATCTTAAATAAAAATTAATTGTATTAATAAAATTTAATTTTTCAAAATATATTTTTATTTTTTTAATTAATTAATTTTGTATAAATGTTAATATTTAAAAAAAAATCAATCAAACCAAAATTAGTCAATTAGTCTAATATAAGGTTAATTTAGATTAAAAAAATTTATCGTTTTAAAATATAGATTAGACCATTTGTTTCTAATGTAAATGATTTATTATTTGATTTAATTAAACTTATATCTAATTATGCGATAAATAATTTAAACATCATGTAATTTCGATATTTAAAACACAATTTATTTCAATTAAGTTACACACAACTTTTATTTCCAACATGATTTGAGACATTTAAAACAAATTGCTAGAATAGTAAAAAAATAATAAAAAGTAAATTGTTGAAAAGTAAACATGCGAAAAAAAGTAAATGACAGAAAGATAAATCTACTCATTATCAAAGATAAAACAGAAATTGATGGAGAAAATCAACTAAGATGATCCAAATTGTAAAAAATATCATTAAAAATGTTTGTTCAATATTCGTAGTGTTTTTTAAAATGAAGTATGTTAGAAAAATGTGAATGTCTAAACACACCAAAAAGGAGATGTGAATTGAATTTTCAAATTTTTTTCCACTTTAATCAATTATCAAAGAATTTTGTTTGATAAACAAATACAAAAGAACTAGAACAGTATTAAGATCACAAGAATATCAAGATAAAGAAAAGAACACAAGAGTTTACATTTGTTCGATTATTTTGAATCTACATCCAGTCTAATAAAGCAACCTTAACTTAGAGTTTACATTATTGTTTAGTAACCATATTACAACCTAACCTGATAATCTTGACTACAACAACCTTTAATCGATATCTAAACACAAATCACAACACTTAAAAATATTTCTCCTCACAATTTCCAAGCTAATTTGATGTAGCTCACCTTACATGTATCAAAATACAATAAAAGATTTACAAAGAGAAAGACAAAAACAATTTCATCTTAGACTTTTAGAACAATGCATCCTATAGCTAAATAACATCTTCTTTGAGTTGATCTTCAAAATATTTTACAGAATCACACACTTTTCTTGATGTCCATAATGCTCTTTTTATTTGTTTTAATCGTTTCTAAAAGATATTTTTAATTAAAGAAAATTTGCATCCTTTTATAAAAAAAATATGTTGTAATTGACTTTGATGATCGATTAACAAAATATCTAATCGATTATTTGCATGAAGTGATAATTTAAAAATAAACCATATAATCGATTAGGTACCAACATTATCGATTATTAGCGTGTTATGTTAAAACAAATATTTAAGCATATAATCGATTAAATGACTACATAATCGATTATTAGCGTATGTTATGAAAACATGATATTAAGTCATATAATCGATTAAGTACTTATCTAATCGATTAATACAAATTTAGTTTTAACATAATTGATTATTTTTACCTTCTTTATTTTAACAAAAATTAGATTATTTGACTTTATACAAACTACTCACACAACTACCTAGCTACCTTACAAGGACATCATCAAAAAGTGATTTTTAAAAAAAAAACTTCTTTTTTCATTAACAATCTTCTCCGTTTTTTTTTATGATGGCCAACCAGCAAAGCAACAACATAAATTCTTTTCCAACCAGCATAGCACAAAAACAAACCAGTATAGCAAAATAACAACCATTTGAATAAACTTTTCTCCCCCTTTGGACTTAATAAAAAAAGGTTAAACATAGAGTTAAAAGAGCGATAACATAAAAAGCAAATATAACATCAGATAAAAAAAGTTATACCAAGTATTACTAGTTACAAACCAACAAAATAATATGTCAAATATTACAATGTAACAAAGAAATTGTTTAAACAAAATTAAACATATGATTAAAGAAAGCATTTTAATCATTCATCATTATTGGAAGGTAGCTTAACGGTTTCGTCATCTGCATCATCACTTCCTTCATTTTCCATTTTTGTGTCATCTTGTTTTTGTTATAGTATGGATAGAATAGAGGATACTTGATAATCCAAACTGTCAAATCTGGAGCAGTAATACTCATGTTTCTCCTGCTGCCAAAGATGTATTTTATCAAATTTCTCTAACATACTTTATTCAAAAGTAGTAAAATTACTCCTAGCAGACGAGGCGGGAATATCTGGATTTATGGGTCTTACTCCTTCATCAACAAATTCTTCCTCATCTTTGAAGAACCAACCATCATCTTTCTTAATCATTCGCATGTGGTGAAGAGCAGATTTGCCTATTGCATTTGCATGACTTATGATGGTAAATGATTCTCCTACCACATTTACACTAACATACTCAAAAACTTCTAACAGAAAAATATAATAAGGTAATGAATATAAACGTAGTCTGTATGATTTCCTCATATTATCACTAACAACATTAGACCAATATGAAATCTTGGTTTGAGAGCTTGCATAATATACATATCTTCAGAAGTTAGTTAAGCATAATTACTCCCCTTTGTTGAACATTCAAGGACTTGATGTTGCAAATAATGATCATGAAGAATGTTGATTTTGATGATGATCTAAGAGCTTAAAGACTTAGAGTATTGAAGATTGAAGATTGATGATTTCTGTATTGTAATAACTCTGTTTTAGTTTGATTGAGTCTGTAATTATAGAATCTAAGATAGTCGGTACATAGTCTGTAACTTAGAAGCTTCAAAATGCTCAAATTTATCATGCAGGCTCGGATTTAATCGATTATATAGGTAAATAATCGATTAAAACAGTGAGAAAACCACTTTCTATACAAAGTCACTGTTTTAATCGATTAAACAGCAAAATAATCGATTATTTTGTACTGTTCCGTACAGATAATCGATTATTTCACCAAATAATCGATTAATCCAGAGAGGTTTGGGTTCTGTCGTATTTGGCTCTGTTTTAATCGATTATTACTCCAAATAATCGATTATTTCAGTCTGTTTCTGATTTTAAACTTCAAACAAACCCTATTTTCGAAAACCCAATTACCAAGAACCCTAGTTTCGAAATTCTCAATTCCTAAACCCTAATTTCCCTACTTAAACTCTGCTTTGGCACTCAGAAAAGAAGAACAACTCTTTCCATACAAAAGTTAAGTGTTGTGAGTGCCAGAGAACTGTTTGTTGCAAGGAAAGGGGGCTTTTGGAACCTGGTGTGGGCTAGAAGCGATAAGAATCACTAAGTGGAGTTCTTAGTGGATTGTGTGCTGTGCCGTCTCTGGGGAAAGTTGTTCTTCATCTCTTGTGGATTTCAAGAGAGGTGTTGTCTTTACTTTATCTCTTTGATTTGTAAACTGTTTGTAACAATTTGTTCTTAGTGACAGCGTTAATCCTCTTTTGAGTGATTAGCAACTGGACGTAGGGTCTTTTGATCCGAACCAGTATAAACCTACTGTGTAATCTTCTCTACTCTTCTCTATTTACATTTACGCAGTTTTTAATCGGTAAAATTTGGGGAAAATTTTGAAAACCTAATTTTTATTAAGAAACCAATTCATCCCCCCTCTTGGTTTTTGTCCGACCACGCGAACATTCTGCTGCGCGATTCTAACACCCTTAGTAACAAGAACCCAAGTAATAACAAAAGCTAACAACATTTTATCCTTCTTCATTCCACCAGTTTTATAAATGAAATAATTTATAGCAGTGTTTGGGTTCTTAAGACAAGATCTAAACACAGCTAGTTTGTTGAAGCTTTCAAATCCACCAGTAATATTTTATCCTCCTTTTCTAAAACTTGCAACATTTGTCCATATTTCCTTGTCTAGGAAAATTTTTACCCCTTTAACTTTAGATTGAATAACTCCATTGACAATTTTCAAATTGCAATAAAAAACTTTGACCAAGTTAGGGTAAAACACCCCATTCATCTTCATCTTAATGAATTTTTCTAGACCTTGATATACTAATAAATCTTGAAACATAAAACTATTTTGTCTAAAAAATGAGATATAGATATATTTATGAGTAATCAGTCTTATTTCCTTCCAGTGAATGAGAAACTCCTCCCTCTGTTCATCATCATTGACCCAACCTTCTACAAAAATAGTTCTTGTAAGTCTTTTGGAAATTGTTCTCTTCGTTCTCTTTGGTTTTACTGTGGAACCATTTGATCATAGTAGTAATAGGGGTGTCAAAGTAAATCAATCCGGCTCACATGAGTTGACTCACCACGCGCTGAGTTAAAAATAGGCGAGTTCAACCCGACTCACTTTATGGCGAGCCAGAAATTTCACAACCCGGTTCAACCCACTACAGGTTGGTGGGTTGGCTCACTAACCCACCTTTTTTTTCTAATAAGAACGACTGAATAATAAGATTGAACATAATGACGCGGTGACACAACAAACTATGTAATGCAACTAAAATACGATAAACACTATGATACAATGGTGACGTGACAAATGTACTGGTGCAACGAATACAGTAGCGTGACAAACGTTGTGGCACAATTGAAATGTGAGACTAAAACACTGTGGTGTTGACATGACAAAAGTTATGATGCGATTGAAACACAAAACTGAAACACGACAAACATTATAACGTAATTAATAATAATAACCTTAAGTGAGAGTTTGACTTGTAATGATGACATGAAATAGAAGTGGAGAAAAAAAACATTAATTTAATTATTTTAAAAATTTAAAATGAATGGTGGGCTGCGAGTCATCCCACCATAACCCGACTCGAACCCATTTAACCCGTGGGTTAAGTGAGTCGGGTTCATTTTTAACCCATTATTGACAGAAATTAAAAAAATCAAACCCAACACAGCTCGAATCCGTGGTGAGCCGAGTTGGCTCATATGTTAGAACCCATATTGACACCTCTAAGTAGTAATAAGAAGATTTGAAAGAAAATGAGTAATAAGAGAAGCTCTGTGAGCAATAGAGGTTAAGGTTTCGAAGGAGAGACTTAAAGAAGATGAAAGAGTGTGAATATGAAGTTGGTAAAATGTAATGTGTAAAGGATTTTAATTGAATTAATTGTAACAATTAATTATATAAGTAGATAATCGATTAATAATGCAAACACCAGAGCTTTAAGAAAGTTATTTTAATCCATTATATTAGTTGATAATCAATTATCAATGCACCTTATAAATTTATGAAATTGTCAATTTAATCGATTATTTTTATTATTAATCAATTATTTTACATTCCTTAAGATAATATAATCGATTAGGTCAAATATTAATCAATTATTTCGATCAGATTTTATGCGAGACCAATTTTTAATAAGAGAAATTTATATGTAATATGTCTAATTCATTTATAATAATATAAAATCTTTTCTTGGACAATGGTTTAATAAAAATATCTATTAATTGTTGATTTATGTTAGTATATTCAATTTTACAATCCCTTTGATGACATAATCCCTGATAAAATGATGTCTAATTTTTATATATTTTGTTCTATAATACATAATTGGATTCTTAGTTAGATTTATGACACTAGTGTTATCACAATTCAAAGAAATATGTTCTAAATGTATATCATAATCTTTTCAATTATTCTTAATCAAAATTGATTGAACATAATAACTACTACATACAACTATGTATTTAGTTTCAATATTGAATAATGCAACACATACTTTATAGTAAATCCTAATATTTATTATATTATAATTTTTTTCTTTTCAATAATTAATCTTCAACCACAAATATTTTCCTCCAAAATGAATTTCTAATTATTAGTGTAGATATTCTAACTTAGAGAGCCTAAACCAAAAACAAAAGTTATTGATTTGATCAATTTTTCTACACAATTCATAAAGATACTACAATTATATAATTAGTTACAAAACACAGTTTCTAATAAATATTACACGACAAAAAAATCCATTTTATTAAACATAAAATGAATTCAATTCAAATAAAGAATGGTTTCAAATATAAATTCCATTTAGTTATCGATTAGTGTGATATTAGTCTCTTATTACCACCATTTTTCTATTTTTCTTGTGTTTGTTCTATTCTTATTTGTGTTTACATGTCTCGTGCAATTCTTTCTACCTTTCATTAGGTCCTTTGTACGTTTTTTTATAATATAAAATCTCCATTTTTATATAAAAAAAATGTCTATCTTTTATTATTTTTTTTAATTTCACACACAATAATTAAAATTCCTTATACAATTTTTGATAAAAATAACGACTACTTCATTATTGGTGGTAAATTTTCTATGACGTAACGTACCAATGATGTGATATTGTTTTATAATATACATGTTTTGTTGGTCAATGTGTAATATATATTTGGGATTGTCTAATTGAATTAAAAAAATTGTTAGATAATGAATATGTCTTTATAAATTTACAATTTTCATAACACATTAACATTTAATCATATATATCTTTGTAAGTATTTTATAATATTACAGTACATATTACTTACGGACAATGTTTAAAGACAAACATCTAAAAATAACCATAATATATAATGTTACTTTGATCATATTAATTTGATTTCACAAATAACGTAGGATAATTATAAAAATATTTTAACCTATGTTTTTTTACATTATTATCTTAATTTTTGATGTTATTTATTATCAAAATTTGTATATACTTGTAAATATTAAAGTATACTCTTAAATTTATTATTAACAAATGTAATAGTATTAAAAAAATACTTGCAAAATATTTGAGAAGATATTATATTTAAAATATTACATTTTGATATTAAAATTAAAAGAGATATATTTTTAAGTAAATAAAATATTTTAATATTAATATTAATATTTTAAAAAATAAACATAATAAACAAAAATATTTCATTTTCATTACTCTCTATCTCATTTCAAATTCAGTTTCATAATCCACTGACATCTTCAGTTTCAGATTGAGAATAACAAGTTAATAGATGAAACAGTTATTATTATTGAAAAAAAATTGATAATAAAACAATTATTTTTATTTAGAGTTATTTTGTTAATTTTCATGATTAAACTATAAATATTCTTTATTTTATAAAATGTTGTTTAAATTATATAATCATTTTATGCATTTTATTTTTATTTTTATTATATCATCTTCTATTTTTATATTATTTTGAAACTAACTAATTCTCTATTAACAATAAAATTTTGATATAAGAAGAGGGTAAAAGGAAATATGGTTAAGAATGATTAATTTATATTAAAAAATGAGATATTTAATAGTCTTGATCAACTATTAGTTTTTCTAGTACCATTATATTTGTGTTTGGATCATATTTTTAATGTATTATTTAATTGTCAAGCTGTAACAATAATTATCATAAATAATATAAAAGAATAACTATCATAGATAAGATAATACAGAAGAATAGAATGATATTACAACTCTAAGATAATATATTTTAATTTTATAATTCAAATAAAAATAAATATTAATAATAAAAAAGTAAATAAGAATTAATTTAAAAAATCATAAGAAAACAAGATACAAAGTTAAAATAATAATTATTTGGGAGAACCATTCAAAAGAAAAATATATATAAATAATACTAAATATATATTTATTAAATTTGATTAATTTAAAAAATTATTTACGTAAGAATAAAGTTATGATTAGGTAAGTAGATTTATTTATAAAAAAAATGTGAAATTAAAGATGGTCTTTATTAGAATTATAAATTATAAATGGACAAATAAATTTATTTATAAAACATACAATGTAATTAAAGAGGGTGGTTATTAGACTTTTATGTTTGTTCAGTAATTATCACATTATTTTATTTTATTTTTAAATATAAGCTGTGGTGATAAAACTGATGATGGTTGATAAGTAGAGAATCCAACCTAACTCACAAAATTACCCCAACAAAATAAGTTCACTTCTAATACGTGAATAACTTTCTTTGGAAAATCGGACGGATTCGACGAACTGAAAATCGGTTAAACTGATAATTGAATTAAAAAATAATTAAATTTTAATTAAATCGAGATAAATATGATAAAATTGAATTAATTTAGATAAAAAAATATTTAAGATTAATTTTTGTAATATAATTTTTTTATAAAAATATAATATTTTTTATCTCATATCATTGGTAAAAAACAATAATATTTAAAATTGATTTTTTAATATAATTTTAAAAAAAATATATAATCTTTTTTATTATTTAATTTTATATTAATTACATATATTTTAAATAATTATTATTATTATTTTATTATTATTTTATTTTATTTTAATAATTATTTATTATCAACTCTTTAATATATCAATAATTTTTATTATAAATTAAGATAATATAATAATAATTTTTATTATTTTTTTATAAAAGATATTATTACTAATAAATTTATTATATATTTATTATATTATAAAAATATAATTTTATTAAATTGGATTATATATGAATTTTTGTTAAATCTATCCATGTTTTGATCAGTGTACAATTTTAAAAAGATTTGTAAATAAATTATATAAAGAAAAAGATAGATTATGTTAAAATAAATTTGATAATAATTTTTTTTATAGAGCGGACATCGAGCTAATTAAACTTTAACCATCTGAACATTTTGTTATAAATAAAATAATACAAATTATAAGTATTAAAATGTTTTTAAATTCCTAAGAGCAACTCTAATAGGAGTTGATTATGATCCCAATTGCTTATAGGAGTTGATTATGACCCCAATTGCTTATAAACATCATTAATAATGGTACTTATAAGAAATTGTAGTTGGACCAATCTGACGTGACAATAATAATTTTAAAAAGTTAAGCATGGTATCTCATAGAAACAACGTTTTTAAGATTTGTTTTCCTAATTTTTTTCAATTTTATTCAGTTTATTCCCGCGGTTCTAATATTTTTTTGTTTATTTTTATTGTTATTGTTGTTTTAATATTTTGTATTTTAATTAATGTTAATCATATTTTCAACGTCAACTTTATTTTTAATTTAAATATATTATTTATTTTATTTAATAGTTAATTATATATTATAATTATTACTAACGTGACATAACGGGTCCCATTAAAGTTAAAAGTGATAGTTAAATAATGAGTTGCTTGTAAGAAACCACCATTTGAGTGAATTTGTAAAAATTTAAAGAGAGTTGATGTGATACTATAAGTCTCATTTAAGAACCCTGTTAGACAAATGACATCTAGAGGGGGTGAATAGATGCACAAATTAAAATAAGTGTCAAATTAAAAATTTATTTGTGAGTCAATAATTTGTTTGAACATAGATAAAGCGGAACCGATAATATAATCAGGAAAAGAGAAAGAGATAAGGAAAAGAGAAGATCACACAGAGTTTTATACTAGTTCGGGTATAGTCAACCCTACATTCAGTTCCCAGTCAACTCTTAACACAAGAGTGACTCCCTATTCACTATCTTTCAAATTCAGTTTACAAATTACAATCAACTAAGTAGAAGAACCAGTAAAAAGTAAACTAATTAAAAAGACAATCACCTCCTTAGAAACCCACTAAGGATGAACACTTCCCTAAAATCCCACTAGGGATGAACACCTCATCCGAACAAATCAAAGAATGAAAAAACACCTCCTTAGAATCCCACTAAGGATGAACACCTCCCTAGAATCCCACTAGGTATGAACACCTCCTCTGAACAAATCAAATGATGAAAAACACCTCCTTAGAATCTCACTAAGGATGAACACCTCCCTAGAATCACACTAGGAATGAAAAACACCTCCTTTTCCACCAATACAAAAAGGATAAAGGTAATAAAAATAAGAACAGACACACTTGGGTAATGGAGACAACAAATTGTAGAAGCTTGTAGAATGTCAATCTCCAAGAACAAGTGTGATTAACAATGAAAGCACAGAAGACAGTAGAGAAGAAGGTTTTCTCAAAAGGTGTAAAATATCTCTGTTGTCTTGCTCATAATTATTTTCTCAAAATTGGTTGAATGTAAATTGTATTTTCAAATTCTGTAATTGTGTGTTTTTTATTTTTCATCAAAACTTAATTAAATAGAAAAATAGCATCAGAAAATGGCCGTTGGACATTAATAATATCATAGAGAAAGTCAGGAAGTATTCAAAAACATTTATTCTTTAAAATAGATATATTTTTCAAATTTGAATTGCCATAATTGATTATATTACCAGTATAATCAATTATGACAGAGAAAATCATTTTTCCATTTCTGATGCATCATAATTGATTATGACAGTGAAAAATATCATGTTATGAATTTTATCACACTTGTGTTTTGAAGGGTTATGCATAATATTACTTCATCAACTTGTACCTCCATATCCAGTATTCTAAGACTCTATCTAGTTTTCAGGAATCATCTTGGGCTTGCTTGAATCTTCATCTTTATAAAAAACATATCTTGGGCATGTAGGGAAATGTTTCACATTTTCACCAACGTCATAAATTCAGCTTGTCTTTAATTCATCTTGAATAGTGTTAATTCATCTTGAATAGTGTTGACTTGAGTGTAGTTGACTTGAATCATCATCAAAATCATCTCTTGAGAATGTAGGGATATTTCCATCAATCTCCCCCGCATTGCTTTGAAACCCAAAATGAGTTGATGCTCTAACTAAAAAAAAAATAACTCTCTTTACCATGTTCCTATATTACCAACATTGTTCATCATCTAAGCAAATTATTTTCTTCAAAGCATGTCCAAATTTTTAATGTCTAATTATGAGAAACAATGTTATTAATTGAATTATATTTTATAATACAAAAATCACAAAATAAATTTTATTTTTCCATTTTATGGGTATAAATATATATTTTTTAATTATTTGATTTAAACATATTTTAATTTCTTTTGCAAATACTAGACGTTTTTAGGGTTGAAGATGCTGAAATAATAACCTGTACTTTTACAATTACTTGGGTCTCGTGGGTCTGGGCTCAAAACATATAAACTCAACTAATGGATCTTATGATTATTTTCTGGTTTGAGTCTTCAGAAACAAGTCACACAGTCATCACCTTGTATTGATTAAAAAAAGAATTATTAAATAAATGTTTAAAAATAATAACAAATTTCTTATTTATTATTATCTTAGTACAATCTTCTTAAAAAACAAGATAAGATGATACACTGCAATTAAAAACATAAGAAACAAAAAGCACAAAATATTCAATTAGAAATTATCCATTCTCATATCTCATCTCTTATTGGCTGTTCATGATGGTAATTATGCCTCAAAATTGTATCTCTGATTAGACATTAAGCATCATTATTACTCAATTTTATTTTATAATTTTTTTGGTTTGGTCTTTTAATATGCCTGGAGTCACTTTCATTTTGAATGGGATTAGGAAAGCTATCAATTTTTGCTCTATTTTCTTCCACTCCTCAATCTCCGCAAGGTGCTGCACAACGTGGCAATCCCAATTTAAAAACAAAAAAAATCCCCCATTTTCAGCAACATATATTAATATATGGTAAAACAAGACCAAAATAAAATAAAATTGTCATCATAAATAATGGTTCTACACCAATTAAAATATTCACTTTCAAAATTCGCTCTTGCGGATCTGAGGGACAGAGAACAACTCAAAAAATTGTTTCTTTTTCTTTGTTGCCTATAACTATTAGTTGTTACATTATAATATTCCATGGCCCCTTGGTTTCAAAGAGAGAGAAAAGGAAAAAGTCAATTATTTTGTTAGGGATTATGTCATTATACTTTACCATTTAGGTCGACTCTCGTCCATACAAAGACGCAATCAAAGATTGAAAATTGAAAAAAGAAAAAAAAAAAAAAAAACTTTTCCAACATTACAAGCAACTTAGCAAAATTTGCATCTATGTACCCTATTTGTTTATATGTTGAACTTCAAGACCTTTTCAACCATGGTTTTATTACTCAACATTCTAAGAAGGTACCCCATTTATGGATTATTGCCTAGATTTAGTCTAGGTTTTGTGCAATTTATAGAAGAAATCTGAAGATTGGTGATGTTATAAATTAGACCCTTTTTTCATTAAAATTTTCACCTGTTACATTAATTTGAAGGTTACCTATGCTATATACTTTGAGGTTCAACCATGCAAATATAATATACAAACAACCTGTTAATTATCCATTCTATCATAAAGTGACAACACATATTTTTAAAGAACTTGGCATGTTTCGTGTGGCCTCACAAACGGGAAACTGGTTTGAAATTCAAATGGCGAACAGGGCCAAAGAGAAAAAAAAAAAAAAGTTAAAAAGAAAACAAAAAGGAAGGTGAGGACAACAATAATTAAAAGGGGAAGAAAGGAAAGGAGGGAAAAGAGGGTAATGATTCATTCTACATGGCATGGTGAGTGGTGAGTGTGGTGAGAGTGATAACCTGGAAAAGAAAGGAGTGGGTGGAGACTCAGTTTCATAGAATTGAGAAACAACATTATGATCAATGGTGGGTCTCTCACCTATTCATTTCATCAACCTCTAATCAAAAGTAGGTTACACCAGTAAAAAACTTCAATTTACTCTTAAGACTCAACATGTGCATGTGGTCCTACTCATTAATTTTATCATTAATCTTTGCTTCTATCTCAATTATCTCTCTCTCTCTCTCTTTCTCTCACTTTTCTTTATAATCACAATTCTATCATATTCTCCAAAACATACCATTCTATAATCGGCTTGTGAGTTATCCATATCTGAAAATTTGAACGAAAAACAAAAAATTCTATCTTTGACATGCCCACTTCTTCAAGATGTTTCTTTGCGCCACATTTGCTTATGAAAGCATTTTGTCCCTATCGGCAACTAACTATATATTAATTCATTGGACTTTTTATAATGGTGTAGTTATTTTGAATGTTGCTTGTTTCTGAAGTTTACAATAAAACAAACATAAAAATTCAAAGAAAAAGAATATTCGAAGCATAAGGAAGATTATTTTGGCGGCTCAAAATTCAACCCAGGTTAACTATCAGTTTTTTTCATCTGGTCTAACAAAAAAAATATTAATGTTATTCACTAATACTCTATCATTCAATTTCAGACCTCAACATTATCAACTTTTACCATAGATGCATTCATAATCACTAGAAAAAAAAATAGTATTTTTTCGTTCAAAGTTGTTAACTTCGAACTTTTTCTTCCAGTGAGATGTTTTCAATTGGCTAACCTTGAATTGAAAGAACTTTATGATAATAGTAGTAATGCTTTTTTTTTGTCAAAATTATAAAAAAATAGTCTTGTGAATAAAAATATCAAAATTAATATGATAAAATATTTTACTGGCGTACTCATTTAATATTTTCATGAAAATGAATGAACTGCCAACGAAAAAAGAGAGGGAAAACACGTTCTGGTGATGAAAAGTAACAAAAATGGCTAAAGAAGGGGGAAAAAGAAGAAAGAAAAAAAGCAAAACCAACGGTCCCATGCCATGTTGACTTCTCACCATAAAAGAAACAAATAAAAAATAAAAATAAAAATGTCACATGACGTGGGCACTGCGCGATGATTACAAGTGTCAAATCGAACAAAGCACAACGTGTCTGGCCCCACCAAACAACAACCTTTCTCTCTCTTCATCTTTTGAGAGTTGGTAAGACATAGACACCCATGGTTTGGCTTATGTTTTACACAGAAAACAGAGAGAGAATCTTCCATGTTTCTAACGCTTTCTTCTCTCTCTTCTTGCAACCATTACCAGAGCATGCACATCATAAACCATGAGTTTTATTACGCTTTTATCCCTTCCATGTTTCTTAATTCACGTGTCACTGCCCTACTCAGACATCATCATAATCAACAACAGCAATAAGGTTTCTGAGTTGGTTGTATCGTGCCCATGGCTGTGTCCAACGGCGTCGAAGCAGTGTTAGAGTTTCTACGGAAGAATGGCTTGTCGGAAGCGGAGTCCGCGCTCCGAGAAGACATCATCGAGAACACCGACCTCGGAAACTTCGACTACGAGAAGTTCTTCTTCCCTATGGTCCCGCCGCCGCCGCCGGTCAGAGTCCGATCCTTCTCCCGGCCGTCCGAGCTCGCCGCCTCGGACGACGACTGCTCCAAATCCAGCTGCGACGAGTTCGTCACCATCGGTTCTTCCACTTCTCGTGTCTCTTCTTCAGGTACTCCAAATTCAAATTCATATCAGGTTTAGTGCTTATGCTCAATTGCATGTGTTGATAAGTGTTATTGATTAGTGATCAGTGATTGATCACCCTCTGTTCGATGTAACGGAGACCTTAACAGTTAGTTAGTGTTTGATGTTTTTCTACTCTGTGCTGCTACTGCTACCATTGAATTGGATTCTTCTTTTTCAGTTTTTTACACTTTTGGGTTGTCAATTTGTAAATTAGGATCGTGTAATTGATCATCCATGTTTGATTCCGCGCGTTTGGTTTTGTTGATCACACAGCTCAATTGCATGCTATATTAATTCAACATTCAGGATGTCTGGTGATTATTCTGCACAAAAAAACCAAAAAACAATTACGTTTTAGGGGATGCAGTGTAGTAGTGGTTTCGTACCGGAGAAAAATGATAGTATTTAATTTTTGTTTGAAATATATGATTTAGTAATTCGTGAAATATTAATTTAGATGAGTGGTGCCATTCACGAATGTTCGAGAATGGAGCATCCTAAAACCTAGTTGTTTTTGCAGAATTCGTAAATCCATATGGAATCCGTTCCTCCTCTCAGACTCAGAATGATTCCGAGTCTTCTTCTGAAAGATTATCTCAGTTTGGCACCGCACGTGATTATCACGATTTTGATATGCAAAACGAACCGTATTGGTACAATGAAAAAGATGATGACTATTTCATGACTCCTAGTTTTGAAGGGCCCGATTTCTTTGCGTGTCAGAGTGAAGATAAGTTTGTCATGACAGCAGAAACGGAAAAGCAACGTGACAATTCTCTGCACCTTGGCTACAACCATGAAGAATTTCAACTAAAGGGGAATAGTAATGGTGATTACATGGACAAGACATGCCTCTATAATCATTCCTCTGTAGGAGATGGAACTGTGAATTATTCAAAAGGGTATTGCCATGTTGATAACGAGGACCGGTTTGAAGGGGAATTAGAGAGCAAGGCTGAGAAACGCACTGTTGCTTGTAGTTGTGAAGTTCCATTTTGCAAAAGCAGTCCTGGTTCGGGAGGTTCTTGCAGTTTGGATCCTACAAACTTCGGCTACCCTAACTTGAAGGAAATCCATCTGAACGATTTTCATTTGAAGGTTGTTGGGGACATTAACTCTTTTGATTCTACTTCAAAGCTAACTCTGAATCAAAGTTTTGACTGCTATACTAAAACCGATCACAATAAGAAGTACAAGGGTCCCTATGACTTAACTATCAAAGTTAAGGATAAAAATATACCAAATGGACATGACACCTATGAAGCACAAATTGGTGGAGAATTAGCTGAAGACTGCCAAGATCCAGAACTAGCTGCAGATGGAGAGGATACAACTGATGATGAGCTCTTGAAGTATACTCAAGAGGAAGAATACGAAGTATTTGATCTGAGAATTATACATAGAAAGAACAGGTTTTGAAAGTTGATCTTGTATCTTAAACTTTCATTTCTACCAAATCTTCCTGGTAATGCTTGTGAAATAGGTTGAATATGAATGTGTAGAAGACTAGGAATTAGTAGAATTTGAAACTAAATGCCACTTTGCTCTCTTTTACTTTTCTTAATGTATAACCTTCAACTTTTCTTTGTTGTTATTAACCGAGTGCATGATGATTTTGAATCAGTATTCATTTATAATGAAATTTGTATTGCACTTTTGCTCCTTATGTATTTAAATAATCTTAAGTTGTATTTAAGTATGATTTGGTATCGTCCATTACTGCATCTACAGGACTGGATTTGAAGAAAACAAGGAACTTCCCATTGTGCTAAATACAGTCTTGGCTGGAAGGTATTATGTAACAGAGTATCTTGGTTCAGCTGCCTTCAGTAGGGTTGTTCAGGCACATGATCTTCAGACAGGAATAGATGTTTGTTTGAAGATTATTAAAAATGACAAAGACTTTTTTGATCAAAGCTTAGATGAAATCAAGCTTCTGAAACTTGTCAATAAGCATGATCCAGCAGACAAACATCACATTTTGCGCCTTTATGACTATTTCTATCATCAGGTATGTCTTATACAGGTTAACTGATTTCGTCTGAGGTATAGAAATGTTTAATTCAAACTATATCCAAAATATTTGCAAAATTATACGTGCTTAACTGGGAAACTTTGGACTATAGAGCTAGAGATCCTTTTCATATAGCTTTCTGCATCTAATGGAATATTTCTTTCTATATCTTCTTCCATTCTAATCAGTCTTAACTTGCTTATACTGAATTAAATCTTCACAGGAGCATTTATTCATTGTAACTGAACTTCTTCGAGCAAACTTGTATGAATTTCAAAAATTCAACCAAGAATCTGGAGGGGAAGCATATTTTACACTAAAGAGATTGCAGGTTTGTTCAAATAGAGCAAAAATTTTTGTACTTCTTACACATGATTATTTATTCAGTTGCTATATTGCTGGAGTTTGTTGTCTTCAGCACCGTTGATCCTTCTTTGATGATCACCAATATATGTCTCCTATTAATATATTGCATATCTATTGTTGAGCAGTTAATTCAGCTATTTGAATCGAATTGCTTCTGTCAGAAACAGAGAAGTTGTCTAAATGATTAGGGTTGTTGTTATCTTTTTTTACAGTTCATTACTCGTCAGTGCTTGGAAGCATTGCAATACTTGCATAGCTTGGGAATTGTTCACTGTGACCTGAAGCCGGAAAACATTTTAATCAAAAGTTACAAAAGATGTGAAATAAAGGTTATTGATCTTGGAAGTAGTTGCTTCCAAACAGACAATCTGTGCCTATATGTACAGTCCAGATCCTATAGAGCTCCTGAAGTGATGTTAGGCCTTCAATATGATGAAAAGATTGATATATGGTCTCTTGGCTGCATCTTGGCAGAACTATGCTCTGGTGAAGTATGTTCTAATTGCCTTTTTCTCATATTAATGAAATGCATTTTTCTTTGGCTTTAACACGAGCAATGAATTTTGCTTTTCTTTCATATAGTTAAATCAGATTTCCAGTTTGTAAGATATTATAATTGAGGAATTGTTTACTCATCCTGAATTCTTGTGTCTTCTGCAGGTGTTGTTTCCTAATGATGCAGTTGTGATGATCCTGGCACGCATAATTGGAATGTTTGGTTCTATTGATATGGAAATGTTGGTGAAAGGACAAGAAACTCACAAGTACTTCACTAAAGAATATGATATTTATTATGTAAATGAGGTTTGTTTCCCCTTATCTTCCTCTTCATAGCTGTCTGTTCCTTTTCTATCAGATTTGTCGTTTTTATGAATCAAAGTCACATTTACTCAGTTACTTTAAGGAAAAAAAACAGAAAAATGTTCTCTTCTTGTTTCTAGAAGTGTATTAGCCTGATATGATTATGTTAACACGAGAATGAAGCTGATAGAACCCCAAAAAGGATTTCAATGCAACTACTGTATCATATGTTAAAAAAGAGAAACTGCTAGAGCTATTACTGCCAATGAAAGAGATAAACCAGACCTATGGCTCCTATCCAGAGAGATACATTCCTAACCACCTCAATACAATATTCATTCCATACCCCCTTATTCCCCTATTGGCCTATTAAAGCAAGCTGTAAAAAAGAATATGCTAACATAATTTCCCCTGCAATTGCAGTAACCGTGTGCCACCTCACTACCTAATTCTCTCTCTCTTCTGGAACCACTTTCTTCCTTCAAGGATATACTTTCCATGTGATGGGGTTCTTTGGAATTAGGTCCAACCTCTGATCCTTCTCTCGCTTATTATCATAATTGGGCTCGAGGGTCCTACCAGAAACACACTTTCATTTTCTTTATGACACAGATTAAATCTTAGACTCCTCTTCCCAAAATAATCTTATATTCTTAGTAAAAATTTCTTATCCTTGTCAATTTCAAATTTGCCGAGGTCAATCAGTCAAGCTCCACTATCTTTTTTCAGAATATATTAGCAAGGTAAAGTTGATGCGAAGCAAAACTCAGTATGTTTATTTTGAGTGAGGAAATAGATTAATTGAAAGGGGAGTATAGATATGTACTAGTTATGTGCGATAAAGTAAAACAAAATAAAAAGTTCCTTCATTCTTCAACATAATTAAATTTGAATTGTTAGACTGATAATACTAGAGCCACTTTTTTTTTATCCGTAGGAATTAGGCATTAAACAAGTATCAGGAAATTTACAACAATTCACACACCTTGATCAATCAACCGAGCCCCTTTAACCACTATGACTACTTTAATTGATCTCAAGCTAGAGAATAAAGAAGGTAAAAACGAAATAATGCTAAGATCTCACATCTCTGCCTATCCTCGTTTACACAAAAACAATACCTCAAATAACCTACAGCTACTAGCCTAATTGGGTGACAACCCTGTTAAATAATCTAATTTAAGAAAAAAATAAAAGAAAAAAAAAACAATAAAATGTTAAATATTACAACAAGTTAGCCCCATCTTCGAAGTTTGAACTACTAAATTTCAGGCCTGGAGTCCATCCTATCATGAATCCTTCTAAATTCCATTTCAGTTATTTCCTACTAATCTTTAATATTGTACACTCTTCACAGGAGACTGATCAACTGGAGTACTTAATTCCAGAAGAGTCAACGTTGGAGCAGCACCTACAGGTTACTGATACTATGTTCATCAACTTTCTCAGATACTTACTCTGCATCAACCCCAAAAGAAGGCCTACTGCCAGACAGGCACTAAAGCATCCATGGCTTTCCTTTGTTTACTAGTCTTTTCCTTCCTCTGGTGGAAATTTCAGTAATTCTATTGGAGCTATCAACATCATCCATTGTCTCTTCAGCTTATTTTCGGCATATAGCAAAGCTTGCAATCACAATTTTGGTTTGTTTATAAGCTATACCAAGTGTCACTGTCTTATGCTGTATATGTTTTTTGCCCGTTGATTTATGGTTTGTTCATTGTACAGAATTTCCCATTATTTTTTTGCCTTCCATGAATTGGAAGGTTATCAGAATAACATTTTCTTGTCACCTCATTTGGTTCTAACATAATGTCATATAGTACAGGGGTGTCATGAATTCACTGGATTTGGGATTAATTTAGTTTCTTTACAAAAACAATGGAACTTTCTCAGTGATCGATGCTGCTAATTCAGATGCCAGCCTTGGTAAAAATGTAAGTTTAAGCCACTAAGATGGGCTACTGGTGAGAGGCTCAGGTATTTTACTCCAGATAAGATATCCAAACCCTATTTCTGTGATTACACAAAAATTAATAATTCTCACACTTAAACGTGAATATTTTTTTATTTGATTTCTTTTTACACATGAATTTATTATTATTTACCACTTTTTTATATGTTTTTTAAAATCTAACTGTTAATTGTTTGTAAATTTAATTATATATTCGTTCTTTTCACTCAAATCTTAGATTTAATTACTTCTGATTTTTTTGTCTTTTATCTTAAATTCCAGTTATTAAAGCTCTTATTTTGAAATTTAAATAATTTATTATTTTTCTTAGGTGTTTTATTTGTGTTATTTCTCATAATTTAAAATGTTTTTTTTTTCAGATTTCCAAATTCACTTCAATTAATGTATACTTGTGTAATAGATTAGTTAGCAGTTAGGTTAAAATTTTAAATTTGTTGACCAACATTTATAACATACGAATTCAAACTAGACTTTACAAACAAAATATATATTAAAAATGCTTTTGAAATATGTCAATAGAATTTAAAAATAAAAATGAAATTAAACATTATTATAAATTTATAATTGTAACGAAAATGAAGGTTTGAAATAAATGAAAATAAATTCAAGTATCTTTAGCAATTAACCCCAGTAATGATTTTTACCATTTGTCTATTAGACAATTTATTCATTATTATTGTTATATAGAAACAAGGAGATTATCAGTATATTAAAGTCTTGATGTTTATGAATTTTCTTTATATGGTTTAAATTCATGATATGAGAACTTTTTTACCCAAATTATTTCATTACTAAATGCATTCAAAGAATAAATTAATCTAAAATTAAATTTTGATAAATTTATTGTCTTCAATAATTCTGTATAATTATATAAATCAACTTTAAAGATCATGTTGGGAGGATCAAGTCTGCCGAGTATTCAATAAAAATTTAAACTATTTTATATAAATACTTCCTTTATACATTTAATTTTAGATTATATATATATATATATATATATATATATATATATATATATTAAATGAATATTCACTATAAACACTCATGGTTAATAATGCACATCCCTAATCAGTATCGTTAGTTTCTTACTATCGTTAATTTTTATTCCTTTTTTATCATATCACTATATTAATATTTTTTTTATTTTCCTTTAAATATCTGAGTGTGATTTAGCATTTTAATTGTTTATGCTTTTTTTACAAAAATATTTCTTAATTATGTTGATTATCTTGACTATGTTTTTCCTTCTATTTCAATAACATAGTTTCACATACATAGTAAGTATGCTACCTAAAAAGGTGACATTCAAAAATCTATATATGATATTTCTTAACAAATGGTACCGTAAGTTAATTGTACACAATTAAATTATAAAATAAATTTTATCTTTAATTATATATTATAATTTAATTATATTTTTAATTTATGTAAATTTTTTATTTAAAGGATAACAACCTCTTGAATTTACTAATACAGGACCAAAAAGTTTACAACGTGAAAACACGATACTGCCTCCTCGAAAAATACTTTTAAATAAATTTTAATTTTGTTTTAATCTAACATGTAGAAACACATTGTTATATCATTTCTATAAGAGGAGACTATTTTTTATCTTTCTCCAATTATATCTACACAATTGTCTATTCTTATTATAGTTCTTATTTTTAGTTTTTACAATAATAAATTATTTTCAGTAAATTTTTTAATCTCATATTTTGTTGTTATGGTTTTAATCAATCTATGCACATTTTATTATAAATAGTATTATTTACTAAAATAACGAATTATATTGTAACTAGTACACTAGACAATTTTTAATAAAAAAGTGAGTCACAAATAAACACACTTAAATATCAAGTATTTCATTATTAAAATTTTTCTAAACATGCACTATTATAACGATTATCTAAGATAGAGAAATAATATAACATATTAAGAATTTTCTCAAACATTATTTTAATGACTATACTAGCAAAATAATATTTCAACTAATAACTAGCTTTGATATTACTATTATGAATCAAAATAATAATATAAAAACAAATAATAAATAATAATAAAATTTTATTGTAAAAAATAAATCACAGTATATTTTTTAAGTCTAAAGAGAAAATAATAATATTTTTTCTAAAAAATAAAAGAACATAATTATTATCTAATACAAAAAAAAAAGAAAATTTTGTATTGAATGATTTATAAAATAAACATTATACTATTTTATAATAGAAAAAATAAACCTCAAAATATATTTTTTTAATATTAAATTTATCTTTTCATATTCTCCAATAAATTATAATAATTATTTTTTAAAATTATAATATTCTTATTTTTCATATTTTCCCCTCGAATTATACAAAAGTGGTTACAAAAAATCTCTAACTATGGAGATTATAAGGTGATATTTTCGGTACAAATAAATTTGATGACATATCCACCATTTTAATGATTTTGAAGGAGCACATTATAAATGGAGTACCTTTCACGGCATCACTGCTTCAACTCTCAGCCAATTACCAAACAGCGTTGACTACTCATGGAACTCACGACACACACTTCACTTTATAAAAGCCCACAGCTAAATAATAATTGTTTTCTCTTTTCTTTTTTTTTTAACGAATTTAAATAGTTAATTAAGCATACATTTTATTATTATTATCGCTCATATTAAGAATTTTGAAAATATAAATATTTATCATATCTAAATTTAGAAAACTGTAAATTTGTTATAAATGTTTATTTTAAAGTATTGAAAATTACTATGTACAAAATTAAATATTTATTTATAAATATAAATATAATTCTAGTGATTTACGTCTTTGATGAATATAGAATTGAAAATCACGTGTCCATGACTGAATTAACATATAGAGTACATAGTTAGGCATGGTAACGGCAGGACGAGTTTTGCCTGTAGGATTCATTACATTTTTTTTGAAGCATGCTTGTTTCCGTTCCTATTTTTGTCAATGTTAGAAATTAACTTTTCATCTTTTTTCACTAGATTTTGAGATCTTTGGTCCCGTTTTCCTCGCGTAGGATCTATATTATTTTTAAAAAATAAATATATTTATAATAAATTAATTTTATTATATATTTTTTATATATAAATAAATATTTATAATTTATAATAATTATTATTAATTAAATATAAATTTTATTTTATTATATTTATATTAAAAATATATATATAAAAGAAATATTTAATTATTTTTATTTATATATATATATATATATAAAATATTTATAATAATAATATTATTATTATAACACTGTATTTAAATATTTGAATATTTACAATATTATTATAATATTGTATTTAAACATTTGATTATATATATATATATATATATATATATATATATATATATATATAAAAGTTAATTCATTTTTAAGTTATCATTTAAAAATATAAAATATATAGTTTATATGGAAATATTTAATAAATTAATTCTTATTTAATTAGTTTGAAGTAATAAAAGTTTAAATTTCCAATTCCTTTTAATTCTTTAAAATATAATTATTTTTATTAAGATAAAATTTGATATATGATAAATAAGAATAATAAGATAAAAAAATCCGACATAATAAAACCTAATACATATAAATTATAAATAAAATAATATTAGTTATTATTAAGATTTATGTAAAATATTTAGAAAAAGATAAAGAAAAAAATTAATTTTGTGTTTATCAAATTGGTTGAAAAGATTAAAAAAAAATGACAAGAGAGGTTAAGAAAATATGAAAAACTGAAAGGTGAGAGAGAATAATGTAATAAATTAATTGATATAAAAAATTAAAAAAGACAAAAAAAGTAAAAAATAGGTAGAAGAAAAATAAAAATAGGTGAAATATAAAAAAATGATCTTATATATAATAAAAAAAATAAAATACTTTTAGAATATTAATATTTTAAAATTTAAATTTAAATATAAAGTCATAGGATCAAAATTGCATTATTCATCCCTACCTCATATCAACTCGAAGTTTTTCTGACCATCTCACGTATTCAAATTTAATTGTCATTCTTTAATCATAAATTTTTTTTATTCAATCATCCCACGTATTCAAATTTAATTGTCATTCTTTAATCATAAATTTTTTTTATTCAAATATTATTATTATTATTATTATTATTATTATTATTATTAATATTATTATTTAAAAGAACCATTTTAAACGCTTGTAAGTTTCTATAATAACAACAACATTGAAATGACAATATATAATATTCAATTTTCATATAGTGGGGTTATTGTTTATTAGGGTATGATCGTGAAATATTATGCATTTTGTCCCACCTGACACTCCTAGCACCTGTGCTATGCTTCAAACGTACTTTATCGATTTATTTGAAAAATAATATCTCAACTCAATATTATTTTTAAATATAATTGAATTTAAGAAAGTCAAAGTAAAACCGGTCGGAGATACTTATTACGAGATAATGGGAGAAGTATATAGTAGATACTTTGGTTGCGTGTCCAAATATTTAAGAAGATTTCAAAAATGTTATTTTTAATATTTTTAATCACTGTTGATGAATTGATTGCTCTTTCATTTTATATATACCGTATAAATTATAGACTACGACGGGTTGAGTAAGAATTTCCATAAATATCTTAAAGAAAAATATAAAATATTTTTAATAAATCAAAATTAATATACAATTTTAAAATAAGAAAAAAGAGTTTAATTGCTCCTTTTTCACCAATTCAAAAATAACAATTTTATCAACACTTGAAAATCATAAAGAAAAACTTGCATTGATTGGGTTAAATTATTTTCTAAGACTATGAGTTTTTGAGATCCTGACTCAAGTCAGAGTCCATCTAAATTATTTTAATATGAAATTATAATAATACGATAATAATTTAAAAAAAGAAAAGACAGAGTCTTTAAAGAGTGAAACATTGTCTTTTGTTATTGGCGCATTCGTTATCCCCGTAGCTTCCTATTATTTATTATCATTTGTTACCTCTTCTGTTCATGCTAATCATCAAATCCTCTTCTTCACGCTCCCTCACACGCGTTTCCAACACAGCCTCAATCATTATTCCTTATCGTCACCCGCTGCGTTCCCTTCTCTGCATTTTTCATCTCATTTTTTCCAATTTTTAACTTATTTTAATTATATATAAATAAATGAAATTTTATTTTTATTGATTTAAAATTTAATTTATTTATTCCTTAGAATTAATCCTATGGTGATGCATGATTTAACTATCTGAATACATAAACCATCATTGATGAGTCCACGTATATCGTGTCTTGTCTTGCATTGAGATTTTAACTTGAAAAGTAAAAATATGTTAGTAACTATCATCAAGAATTTCTCATCATTTGATATATTATTATTATTACTAGATTAAATATGTTGTGGTCCTTGTATTTTTTATAATTTAATTTTAGTTATTATATTTAAGAATGGACTAATTAGTAAAAATAAGTAAGTTTAGTCTTTTTATTAATTTTATTTTAATAAAAATGTTATTAAAGATTTAATTTAGATATATAATCAAATAAAAATTATAATTAATGATTTTATCAATTCTATATTAAATTTAAAACTCATCATATTCAATTTAAGTATAAAAAATTTAAAAAAAATATAATTTATAAATTGAAAGATTAATTAATATTTTTTAAATATACAAACTAAAATCATGTTTAACAAAAAAAAGATATTTAACCTTTATTATTAATATGGTTATTTTGAAATTATAAAATAATATTTATCATTGTAAATATTATTATTATATTTAATTTGAAGTTTTAAAATTTTTTATTTTAATATTTAACATTTGATATTTTATATTAGTCTTTAACTCAGCAATGTTAGTAAAAATATAATTTTCATCAAATTTATATCAACACTATTAATATTTTATTTTAAATTAATTGTTTTACTATAACAGCCATTATAAACAGAACCAATAATTTAATTATTAAAACCATTATTAATTTAAACATAATGACCATTAAAAACATGGCAAAAAAACATCATACAATTTTAATTTCTAAAATAATATGATTATATAATTTTAGTCGATAACATATCTTGATTATGCAATTTTTGGTTCTTACTACCGTATACATTTTGGGCCATTACACAATTTGCTACTTCGGTACATGGATGCTATATCAATACTAATACGTTACGTCATAATTTTTATTAAAAATTAACAAAAAACTACAAATAGATTAAATTATCGAAATTTAAAATTATAAAAAATTAGGCGATATTATTATTTTTTTGAAGAGATTAAAATTACATGGTTGAAAATGATGATTTTAACGTGAGCCAATCAATAACCAACTAACGGAGAAGCAAATATCCAAAAATTATTAAATAAATAGACGAAAGCTAGAAGGCATTTGTGACTAACGCGCCACCAAGGCACTATGCTTTGGGCTTCCCCCTCCCTTCCTCTTTTGTATCGTTCCCTCGCTCTCTCACTCTAGACCTCGTCGAAGCACCACCATGACCACATATCGCTGAAAATCACACGCAAAAAAGAGAGAGAATATCTGAAGAAAAGCCCGTACGAAGCACGGCACTGTCGCGATTCAAAGCAGAAGAAGCGATTAATAAATTCTTTGGGTTTGGTTGGGTTAGGGTTTTATCTATCTATTGGTTTGGATATGGGCGAGTTGACTCAGGCGGAGGTGTACTCGCCGAGGACTCAGCAAGTCTGGAGAGCACTGTTGAGTTGGTTGGCCTTCTTCTTTCAGATCTTCTTTCAGATTATAAGAGCCTTAGGTCACTACCCTCTACTCTCTTTCTCTTCTTCTTCCTCTTCCGCCTCTTCATCTTCCACTTCCTTCAAGCCTCTTCCCTCTGTTGAGCTTGTCGAGCACGATTCCCCTCCTCCCTCCGCTCTTGAAATCACAGCCGTCGATTATTCACCCGCCGATCGTCCCATCCAAAAACTCACGGTATTACTATTCCTATTATTTTATTGGTTCTTTTTTTCTTTTGCTGTTTTTGGGTTTGGTGATAGTTAACGGAAGTGAAAACAAAGGTGTTGGAGGAATAAACGATTAATCCCTCTCGTGTTGAATATCTATAACTGCTGGAGTTGTGGTTTTGTTGTTATGGGTTTTGAAAAAACAAACTGTTTCTGATTTTGACTCTTATCTGAGTAGGGTTTGAGGAGGATGCTGAAATATATTGTATGTAAGGAGGTGAACTGGAATACTTGTGGTCCAGAAACATCACTGAGCGTGTGTGAATCTGTGTTTTGGGGATGAAGATAACTTGCTTTGTCTTTTGTTTGTACTTCAAACTTCAGTTCTCCCTGCAGCTTCGTTTGCTTGTTGTCTTCTTGCTTATGTACTTTTTTTTTTCAATTTTATTTTAGTTTGTTTTGTGTTTGAATTTTGCTTAAACGTGGATAGATAGATAGATAGATATTCTGGTTTTGGTCTTTCACGGACATGCATATTGTGAAGTTTATTTGATGGTCTTGTTAACTCGCTCAAAGTGGAAAGTGATTGCCTTCAAGGCTCTCGAAGGGTTTTGGGAACATTTGGTACATGATTGTAGAAGCAAGTGCTCTGGGTTTGGTTTTGTGTAGCTTCTCTCACTGAGTTGTTTATAGTTTTAACTTCCACATCTTTTAATTTATGCTTGCAAATGGGGAAATTTGGCATCCAACTGATGCTACTATGTACTGCGGTTGAAGTCAGAGAGTGCATGTCAAACATAAGGTGCATGGTATAAGGTGTATTCTTTTGATGAGCTGTTAGAAGAATACTAATGGATGTCATTCTCTATGTTGTTTTCTTCTGATATTTCCTCTTCTCCTCAAATCTTGTTACTATTTTATTACTAATTTACTGTTGCTAATGTAGATTTGATCTTACATGTGTACTTGCAGGTGGTGCTGGACTTAGATGAAACACTGGTATGTGCATACGAGACATCAAGTTTACCAGCTGCTCTAAGGACTCAAGCAATCGAAGGTGGTTTGAATTGGTTTGAGCTGGAATGTGTATCGATAGACAAGGTAAGTTACTTTGTAGTTTGCATCTGATTGTTTGGCCATACCTAGAATATTGTATCATCACTCGGGCGTGTTGGATTTTCAAGGAAGGAGAGAGCAAACCAAAAATCAATTATGTCACAGTATTTGAACGCCCTGGGTTGAAGGAATTCTTAAAGAAACTGAGTGAGTTTGCTGACTTGGTGCTGTTTACTGCTGGTCTTGAAGGTCTGTCTCAAAATACTTAGCTGCTACAATTTGTGCATATTCATCTTTTGGAAATTATGTTCAACATTTCTGAATGGCTTATGTCGCTAAATTCTCACAGGCTATGCTAGACCCCTTGTTGACAGAATAGACGTGGAAAATCGATTCAGTCTGCGACTGTATCGGCCCTCAACAATTAGCACGTGAGTGCATCTGTCTTGTTTACAATCCAGTATTCTGTTTTTATGTAATTAATCTTTTTCTATTTTAATTGCTGGTGGGCAGTCAACTTCATGTGAGTTAACATTATAATCTATTCAATCTTTAGTTAGGTTCTTTATTCCTTGTTTTATGGTACCAGCCTATGGTTTCATTTTTCTTATCCGGGTCTTCTCTTTAAGTTTGAGGTCTGTCATTAAAGCTTGACAAAACTGATAAAATAAACACATGCACTTATATTTAATGGAAATTTGTTGAATTCATATAATGTTAATGCTTGGTTCTATTGGACCGAAATGAGCCTTTTCCAAATTTGACTGCAATTTGCTGTGTAGCTAAATGTACAATAGTTTTGTGCTGTTATAGAAGGACCGTGCAGCAATTATTCTCTTTACTTATTTCTTAATTTTGGTTTTCAACTATATGTTTATGCTATTTTTCTATCATCTGTATGTGTGCTACACACAGATATGCATTTGTTTGTGATCTTCAAATTCAATAATTAGAGTGTGTACAAGGCTTGAAGAATGATATATCTCGTGGTCATTTTTGTTTGTTATTCAGAGAGTGGTCGCCTTAGCCTTTTCCCCCAAAAAACACTTGGGTGGCTTTTGTAATATCTTTTTGAAGTTCTGACGGATTATTTGCTTTGGACTTTCTTGCTAAATGTCTTGATTATTCTGTTGACTTTACACAACTTAGAGATGAATATGGATGAGATGGGCGAAAATGTTTAGAGCCAGTTTGGAAATTTTTTGAATAAGCACATATAAAGAATACAATTAAATAAATCAAGTAGGTTAAATGATCAAACCTCTTATGTTAAAAATCAATTGACGCACCTTAACATATTTTTAGAAGAAATTTAACAAGTTTCTTCATAAATTGAAGTGCACACTTGATTTAACTTAAGCAAGAAATGTGATCATTTTATTCTTTTCACTAAGTGTGTGTTGAGATGTCTATCCAATTGGCTTTTAGTTGGTCTATGTTTTCAATTTTGATAGTGGGAGTTGTTACCACAAGTAGAACTCTCCCAAATTCCCCTCTATCTTAACCCCCTGATTAATGCATGGGATTAAATTTCTCCGCTCTTCCACTTCTCTCAGTTCTTCACTCTGTTCTGCATAGTAAAGAGGTCAGTTGAATTTTGGATTTGCATTTGTTATTGGGGTCAAAATAAATTTTCAACTATTCAAGTAATGCTAAAAAATCATGAGCTATATTTTTCAATAACACGACACTGGTTTGTTTTTATTGTTGATATTACAATTTAATTGTTTATTATTTTACACTATTTTCAGCCTGTGTGGAGTTTCTTTGTAGTTTTTTAACAATGTGTTATTAAATAATCAGAATCATTTCTGGAATTTTAAACTTATCCGAGTTATTTCGGGGCTATATCTTCGAGTTTGAAGCTCAGAGTCTGCTGGTTGGCTTGCAGGGAATATCGGGAACATGTCAAAGATCTCAGCTGCATCTCAAAGGATCTTTGCCGCATTGTAATTGTAGACAATAATCCTTTCAGCTTTGTACTGCAACCAGTGAATGGAATTCCGTGCATTCCTTTTTCCGCTGGGCAACCACATGACACCCAGGTGAAAGATATGTGCTATCGAAAATTAAAGCTACCAATGCTGAAGTAAAAAAAATAAAATCACTCATAACATTCTTACGAGTTTCTCACGATTTTCCGCGTTTTGATGTGTAACAGCTTCTAGATGTCATTCTTCCACTTCTCAAGCAACTTTCTGAGCAGAATGACGTAAGACCTTTGCTCTATGAAAAGTTCCACATGCCTGATTGGTTCCAGAAACAAGGGATTCCTGCTTCTTGTTGGACTTTGTAGGATTAACCAGTTTGCCATTATGCTCCATGTTTTTCTTTGGTGAAATTCTCAGTTATTTTGCTGGAAGGGCAGCTGCTGATTGGTTGAAATAGATTTTTTGTATAGCATCAATTTGTTTGCTCATCACCCAAAGGTTTCAAATGCTGCTTCTTGAAGTCAGATCAATTCACCCCTTGTGTATGCAGATATTACCAGAATTCTGATTCTTGTTTATAGGTTTGCAGTCTGTTGGGAAGTATCACGTTAGTCCATTGTATAATTATTATCAATAATTTATCAGATTAAACATTCATTACGTTGCAAAGTTTGTTATGACCAGTGTTGGTCAATTGCTCTAATAACATGTACAAGAAGACCTTCTTTAGTTAGGTTACTATAAAATTTTACAACTGATTGATACGGTCTTTGTCGTTAGCATAATTTATGTAATTTGTTGAGAAATTTAAGGCCTTCTACTAGTATGCTTGATAACTCAGTTTAACATTATTAGGATGCATATAAAGTCAATATACTATACACTGACAAGCATGGGATTTTATTATCTCTTGGTCGAGTTGGGAGAAAATTTGTTGGTGTTAGGTCGGTATGATTGGCCTGAGTGAAACCAATTTTAATTTCGCCTCTTTATTGCGTGCTAACCTGGAACTGTTGTCTGTTTTTCCTTTTGAATAGTATGGATCCACCTTCTCACTAGGTAGTTGGCAGTAATAGTATGAAGTTGTGTTCTACCACTAGATGTAATAAAATAAAATATATGGGAGTAAAGTAAATTTATCATTTCACTACATAAATATACGATGGAACGAAAAAACTTTATCCATATTTCCAAGAAGTTAAAAAAGTTGGTCTTTGGGATAGAATAAGGAAAAACATTAAAATTCATTTTTTTAACGCACTTTATATTATTAATTAAAATTTATTAAAAAATTATAATGATAGGTGGAATTGAATTTACAAACTAATAAATACGGTTTTTCCAATAATGTGTTTGAAATGTTAACATTTTTTTAATATGGCATCTTATGTGTCATTTCATACACTCTTAAATAATTTAAACCAAAAGAATTAGAATAGTTTGATTTCACTCTCACTTTATTAGGTGATACTATTTGTCTGAAAATGTCCAAGAAAAAAATGAGAAGCAACGAGGACAATTAAATCCCGTGCTAGTAAGGATTGATCCATTGCCATTTTGAGTTTGATGGAGAAAATCCGAGTTAATCGAGAGTGGGAGCGAGTTTAGATTTTCCTCGCTTTAAAAAGTCGGGGGTAGGGGCAGAGGTGGGGATGAGTAATGCAATTCCCACCCCGACCTTGTCCCTGCCCCGACTTTATATTTAAATTTAAAATATTAATATTTTAAAAGTATTTCCTTTTCTGTTTCTATTACATATAAGGTCATTTTTTTATATTTTACCATTTTTATCTTTCTTCTACCCACTTTTTAATTTTTTTTATCTTTTTTAATTTTTTATATTAATTAATTTATTACATTATTCTCTCTTACCTTTCTGTTTTTCATATTTTCTTAATCTCTCCTATCAATTTGTTTTTTTTTTAATCTTTTCAACCAATTTGATGAACACAAAGTTAATTTTTTTTTCTTTATCTTTTTCTAAATATTTTACATAAATCTTAGTAATAACTAATATTATTTTATTTATAATTTATATTTATTAGGTTTTATTATGTCATAATTTTTTTATCTTATTATTCTTATTTATCATATATCAAAATTTATCTAAATAAAATAATTATATTTTAAAATATTAAAAGGAATTGATAATTTAAAATTTTATTATTTCAAACTAATTAAATAAAAGTTAACTTATTAAATATTTTTTTATATTATATATTTCATATTTTTAAATGACAACTTAAAAATGAATTAACTTATATATGTAATCAAATGTTTAAATACAATATTATAATAATAATAATAATAATATTATAAGTATTCAAATATTTGAATATAGTGTTATAATAATAATAATAATGTTATAAATATTTTACATATATATAAATAAAAAATAAAAAATATTTCTTTTTATATACATATTTTAATATAAATATAATAAATTAAAAAATATATATTTAATTAATAATAATTATAAAATTATAAATATTTATTTATATATAAAAAATACATAGTAAAATTAATTTATTATAAAAATAAATATCTTTTTAAAAATAATATAAATCGTGAGACAAGACGGAGTGAGGAACCCAAACTCAGCGAGAACGAAGATGGAAACTTGATTTCTTATCCCAATGAGGACGAGAGACAAAAACATAATAGTGGGAACGAGTGGTAAAACCCGTCCCCGCCACCGCCCGCTGCCATGCCGGCCGGCAAGGCAGCCCAAGTGAGTGAGAGAGAATGGTGATTAAGAAATAGGAATTATTTGATGATTGAACGGAGTCCAACATCATGGTAGGTATTTAGGTTGTCAAAAATAATAAAATAAAAAACAAATATTTGCAACCTGTCCTTAAATCTCTATCCAGCGTTCCTCAAAACCTTGACAAAAAGGAGTTGGAACTTAAAGAATCCCTTTTCATCTCAATCTCATACTTTCTCTCTGCTTCTCTTTTCTTCTGCTTTTCTACTTTTTATACCCTTTATTCATTCTCAGACATTATTTTAGTTCCCTTCTCTAAATGTCTCCTTTTCACTTCATCACAAATAAAAACTTCCACTCAAACCTATTCTCATCACAGTTGCCAATTGGTGATATCAATGGGCCATGCTACATTTTTTGCTGTAATTGTTTTATGCATTGAATTCAAAGCCATATCAAAATATGGTCTCTTCATCACAAGGATGAGTCACTACCAGTGCACAACCTCATGTGTATTTTAGTTCGCTCCTTCGTAAAAGGGCATTTTTTTTTTTACTTTTTAATTTCCTATTTTTAATGCAACACTTCCATTTTTGGATTTGTCGGAAGTTTTTTTAAATAAGATTTTAAAAAAACTAATATACCAAAAGTAATTGTTAAAAATAAATTAAAAAAAGCAAAAGCTTTTGTTGTAGATAATGTAAAAGTGCACTGAAAACCCATTAAAAAAAGCGTTTTTTTTTATGCATTTCAATAAAAAAATGATATTTTTATAGCACTAACGAGTATTTATCTTTAAATAGTTATGTCAAAAACATAGTCAAATATTAAAATATGTACACATAATATCACTGTATGATATAAAATTAATCTCTTCCATTGTACTTAACCTTTGTTGATTATGCAAAAGTTTTCATTAAAAGCAGCACACGTAAAAACTGAAAGGAGAAGAAGACACGGTGTTATAAAATTGATTGAGCCCGCGTGGTCTATGCATATCGATTGCAGAATGCAGACATGATTTACTAAAAAGAATAGACAAAGGAAAAATTTTATACTAACTATACGTGACTTACAAATTAATATATTTGATTACGATGAAGATTTGACTGTAAAGTATAAAAGTGTCAAGGATGTTTGTGTTCCTACGGTATTTAACTATGTTTTATTGGTGAAAAACATATGGTTTATATTTAATTCGCATTCCCATTGTACCAAGCTTTTGCAGCAGCCATGATTACATTTACAACACATTATGTCGTTTTATAGTGTTGCTTTTTCACTGGTTTTTTTCTGACCATAATCTTTGGTTTCCGAAGAATTGTATATGACTCGTGCTACGTATTAATGGTTAGTGTTTTCTCTTTCTTTATTGTTTTATAGAGCAAATAATGGTCAAAAGAAACCTACTTTGTTGTTTTCTATCACCTTTAAAGTTTGAAACTGAGGCCCCAACATTTTGTTCGTACATCTTCGAATCTAGATAGAATATTGCTAGAAAGGATTTGGTGGGTTAATTATGATGAGAACTATATAAATATTGAAGCTCATTTGCTCAGTTTTTTATATAGTCTCTAATACTTACAATATATACACAAATCATATTTATAAGATAATATATAATTTTGTACTGTAATAAAGTTGGTATTTAAACAAACCTTCATTATAGGTTTATTATGTAATTGAATTAAGTCAGATTTAATTGAACTTAAAATTTATAAACTCATATTATAATCAGATATACTAATAGATGTTGCACTCCCTAATCGACATTTAGAGTAATACTAGTAATCTTGTTGGCTATAAAACATTGGAGACCAATCATGACTTGAAGAATTAGAGTTAAAACAAAACAATAACCCAAAACTAATTTTCTCATCATCACACTCATTCATTTTATGACTCATTTAATAAGATTGCTGTTAATTATTGACCCTACTAATTTTTAGGTAAACTAAACAAATTTCAACTCCAAATATTAACCTTAGTGAGATACCAGGTGTTAATGGGAAATCGATAAAGGGATCGAAAAAATGAAGGAAAGGAAAAATCGAAGACCATACGATTGGTAAAAGACATCGAGAACGTATTTTCGATGAAATTGGTAAAAGCTGGTAACCACGAAGATAAAAGTACATCGAGAATCAAAATCGAGAATCGAAGAAACAAATTTCGATGCCTATTTTTGAAGTTAGAATAGTACAAAATTATAGGGAATCAAAAGCAAAATTTAAAATACTCGATGTCTGAAATCGAGATCAAGGGAGCGGTTAACACACACAGGGAACGTGGGAAACAGTTTCTAAACCGCAACAGAGATCGAAGGAGGAGCAATTCTCTTATACGTAAGAACGTGGAGTGCAGTTTCTAAAACTGTAAAACTAAAGGAACAGACACGTAGGATCGTGGGGATAGTGGTATTAACCACTCTTGGGAGGTTACTTCAAAGATGCTCTATAAATAGAGCGAAGACTGAAAAGAGGGAGGAAATTGGCAGAGACAACAGAAGCTTTAGTGAAAAGTCTACCGGAGAACGACGAAATCATGAAGTTTCTGGCTATCTGGATTTCCATTTTCATTGACTGCCTTTATTGCTTTCTTTATTTTTCCTGGTAATTTATGTTCACGCAATTTACTTTGATGCAGTTTATGTTCAAAAACTTTAAGTTTATGTACTTTCGATTCCTTGTTATTTTTATGTAAGTTAAGATTATGCATTTAAGTTCCTCGCTATTTACACTTTATGCAATCTCGATTTCCTGTCATTTACACTTTATGCAATCTCGATTTCCTGTCGTTTACATTTCCGCAATCTCGATTTCCTGCTATTTACCTTTCCACTATTTTGATTATTTGTCATTTATACTTAATGCAATTTTGAGGTTTCCGCATTTTACATTTCCTCGCAATTTAATATTCTGTACTGCTTTTTGATTCGACACTTTACTGCCTTCTTTACTTCGAGTATTTTTACAAAATACCAAAAATAGTGCTTTCGATTGTCATTCCGCGCACTAGGTTACATCAGGATTTGTGATACTATAGGATTTTCGATTCTCATACAATATTTTGATTGAAAAACCATTTGCTAGCCTAAGTGAAAAGAATCTACGTGGTTGGGTTTTGATTAGAATCAAAGCCCCTTAAGAATCGAAGTTAATCAAAATTCCACCGAAACACCAGATAATATTTTGGTTCTTTATGTTTTAGGAAATATGTTTTATATATACAAAAATATATTTTGATTAATCTAATGATTTAGAGTTCGATTTGTAGAAACACTATTTAATATCGTAATTTAATTATTTTATACATGAAAGGGCATGTATTTTTTATGTGACAATTGTATATCAATTTTTCAAGGTTAAAAGAACATTAAAAGAGAGATGGATGAATGATTTTATAATATATGTTTAATATGTTCCTATATGAATAATGAGTTATACCTTTTTTGTTTACTCATAACATTTAAATACAGATATCATATATTGACGGCAATTTAAATCTTTTTTGGTTACATATATGAGTTTGAACTGTGAATAACACACAAACTTATTTACATCCTATTTCAACTAATCCTTTTTTTATTGAGAGAGATTGAAGGGAATGATTGAATTTCAGACTACTTATTTATAAAAAAATTAATATAAAAAATAAAAGACAACTTAAAACAAATTCATTTCGATCTTCATTTTCTCTCTTACAAGTCTTTAAGAAGAAAGTATCCAAAAATACACTTCGTTTGTTGAACAAATTCAAGTACATGATTTTGTTTCCCAAACTTTTTAAAAATAACCCTAATCTGTTAATTTTAAGTATAAATATACCTTTTAGTAAATATTCAAATTAAATCCATCCATTTATCATAAGTCTTTTTTTTAAATAAAATAAAAATAAAACTATTTTATCAAGGAAAAGTAGAGCTATTGGACAAAATATTGTTTCCAAACATTAAATTTATGGTTGGTAATGAGATTTGATGCCACTTGAGTTTTTCTATATTAAACATGGAGAATGGAGATTGTTGTTTTATTTTTTGCGTATTTAAAATATACAATGTACCGAACAGTGTCATATTTAAGTGATATATATTTAATTTTAATTTGTAAGTTTTTTGAATTTGAATTTTATACATGATAAAAATAGGAGCAAAAATAGAAAAGAAAAGAAAAAGTATACCTTAAATATCTTGTAGAGTACCGGTTGCAATTTTCTCATTTTCTGTCCCTTTCGTTCTTTTTATTCTTTTGTAAAATATATGTTATTTTATTTGAATATATAATTCTGCATTTCCATTTCAAAACATAAAAGATGCTGAAAACTATCACTTTTCAAAATTTAAAAAACAGTTATCGTGAAACATTACAGAGAGAGTAAATTTTAATTATGTAACAGTACGAAAAGGGAACTTAAAAAAAACACAGAAAACTGAAAAACTCATTAATATATTGGTAAAAAATTACATATACAACTTTACACATACAATATTGGTAATAAATATAAAACGGAAAAACTCATTAATATATTGGTAAGAACATAAATCTGAGAAACTGAAAAATAGAACTCCGAAAACGTAATAAATATTACATATTAAATATCAAAATTTACATAATTAATAACAAATTGTTATAAATAATATGTTTGTTATATCTTGAAATTAAATGATATTTTTTTTCATTAATGATATGCTACAACCGATAACAATAAACTAAGTTATTTTTAAATATAAAAATTATTAAATAAGTCTTGTTTTTTTAACAAAATTTGACATAACTAAAATCCACTCTCTTATAACATAACTAAAAAAGCTCAGTTATTTACTAACTATTTTTGTTATTAAAAGTATTTTTTATTAATTACAAGTGGACGCTCCTTCGTCCTTAGAAAAGTGAAAGTAGAAAACTAAAGAATTTAATGATTTTGATTTTTAAAAACTAAAAACAAATAACAATCTTGAGAATGATTAGTAAATATTATTTTTTACAAAGTTAACATTCTTGATAATAAATATCATAAAATGGATATGATATTTTTAGTTTTATAATAAATAATTTATAATTAAAATAGTAAAATATTTCAAAGTAATTATTAAAACCCAATTTAGAGAAAGGAATATATACATACAGAGAGAATGAAAATAATTTGATATAATTGATTTTTTTTTACTAATTAAAATTTATATCTACGAGGAAACAAATCTAATTGAAGAAAAGCATGAAAAGTGATTTTCTTTTTCACATTCTAATTTATAATACAAAAATAATTAAAAAAAACCCTACTCCACGTGTGCGTGCTCTTAACTTCTTACACACTTAGTTTTATATATATATATATATATATATATATATATATATATATAAAAAGTGAAAGATAGATTTATGAACCAAACAAGGCCTAAAGGAAAGGAAAAACAATCTCCAAAACATGTTCAAGAATCAAAATTCACATATCTGATGTCAACAACAAAGTCTGCAGCAAACACCCTGAAAAGTTTCACCGTACCCTTCGAACTTATGAGAGTTGAGAGACCCTTCAACCCTCTTTCTTTCTCTCATTCTATCTGCCAATGATGCAGAAACAACCGCAACCCCCAACCCCCAAACCCATTCTTTCCCTCAATGAAGAATAGTTCACCCTTCGCCGCCGTTACCTTCACTCTCTTCGCTGCCACCCTCTTAATCCTCTCTTCACTGTCACCGTCCCAGGCCATCGGTTCCGCTTCCACCCTCGCCGTTACCTCCGCCGCCGTATGCGGCGTGGTGGCATCGGAGCCGACGCGGCGCATTGCTTGCTACCGCGACGGCCACGTCGTCCCCATCGCCCCCATCATCTCGTTCTCCGCGATCTCCGGCGGCTTGAGCTACTTCTGCGGCCTACGGTCCGGTAACTATAGTCTTCTCTGCTGGGACACCCTTTCCTACTTTCAAAGCAAGAGACTTTACAACAATGTCACTGTTCTATTCGAGAATCTCGCCGTCGGGGACTCCCCGGTTTGCGCAACCGCGGTCGACGACGGAACAGTGTCGTGTTGGAGAATCAATGCCGCCTTCAAATTGCCTTCTGAGTCGGACCGTTTTTCTTCTATTTCATCTGGGTCGGGTTTTTCTTGCGGAATTTTGAAGGGTAGTGGTTGGGTTCGGTGTTGGGGGGTTGAGTCTGTGGCGAGAAAAATGGAGAGTGAGTTTGGGAACGTGTCTATGGTGAGTCTTGTGGCTGGGGAGTCACATGTCTGTGGGTTGAATTCAAGTGGGTATTTGGTTTGTAGAGGAAGTAACGATTTTGGTCAAATTGATGTTCCTGAAGGAGGAGCTTTGGAGTTTTCTGGTTTGGCGCTTGGAGGTGAGCATAGTTGTGCTATTCGGAGATCCAATGGTTCCGTCGTTTGTTGGGGTGGGAGAGGGTTGTTTGAGGTTAATGTTACAAAAGGTGTTTCTTTTGAGGTTCTTGTTTCTGGGTCCAATTTTACCTGTGGATTGACGACTAACAATTTTTCAGTTATTTGTTGGGGTCCTGGTTGGGCTAATGGTTCAGGTTATGAGGTTCCTTTGCCCCCTATTCTTCCAGGGCCTTGTGTTCAATCTTCTTGCAGTGAATGTGGGATATATCCTCAATCTGAGTCTCTGTGTTCCGGCTTTGGTAACATCTGTAAGCCAAGACCTTGTTGGCCTCAAATGCCAGGGCCAGCGCCACCACAAATGGCACCGCCGCCTGCGGTAGCGCTGCCACCTGCTTCTCAGCCAAGAGCCTTGACAAAAGGGTTATTGGCGTTTGCCATTGTTGGATCCGTGGGAGTTGTTGCTGGGATATGCACTGTGATTTATTGCTTGTGGACTGGGGTTTGTTTAGGGAAGAAAAAAATTCACAATTCTGTGCAGCCAACAATAACTAGAGGTGGCAGTGTAAACGGTGGGGGTGGTTCTAACAATAGTATTAGTCCTCCTTCGAGATCATCCACCATTAGGCGTCAAGGGTCGCGGATAATGAGGCGCCAAAGGAGTGGAACCTCATCAACAAAGCATCCTGAGAGGGCTGAGGAATTCTCCTTGGCTGAGCTTGTTGCAGCTACGGATAATTTCTCCCTTGAGAACAAGATTGGTGCTGGAAGCTATGGCGTCGTTTATAGAGGCAAACTTGCGGATGGCCGTGAGGTGGCAATCAAAAGGGGTGAAACGGGTACCAAGATGAAGAAGTTTCAAGAGAAAGAGAGTGCATTTGAGTCAGAATTGGCCTTCTTGTCCCGTTTACACCACAAGCACTTGGTAAGGCTGGTGGGGTTCTGTGAAGAGAACGATGAGAGGCTCTTGGTGTATGAGTACATGAAGAATGGGGCATTGTATGATCATTTGCATGACAAAAACAATGTGGACAAGAGTAGCAGTGTCTTGAATTGTTGGCGAATGAGGATCAAAATAGCCCTGGATGCTTCGCGAGGAATTGAATATCTCCATAACTATGCAGTTCCATCTATAATTCACAGAGATATAAAGTCATCCAACATTCTCATTGACGCGACTTGGACGGCTAGAGTATCCGATTTTGGATTGTCATTGATGAGTCCAGAATCTGACCTTGATTACCGGCCAACGAAGGCAGCAGGGACAGTTGGATACATTGATCCGGAATATTATGGTCTAAATGTATTGACTGCAAAGAGTGATGTCTATGGGCTTGGAGTGGTACTGCTAGAACTATTAACGGGAAAGAGAGCTATATTCAAGAATGATGAAAATGGAGGCACCCCAGTGAGTTTGGTAGACTTTGCAGTGCCAGTTATTATGGCAGGAGAATTGGCAAAAATTTTGGACCCAAGGGTTGAACCACCAGCTTTGAATGAGACAGAAGCAGTGGAGTTAGTGGCATATACAGCTATGCATTGTGTAAATTTGGAGGGGAAGGACCGACCAACAATGGCTGATATTGTGGCAAATTTGGAGCGTGCTTTGGCTCTTTGTGATAGTAGTCATGGCAGCATTTCCAGTGGTACAGTCTCCATTGTATCAGACTGACATTCAAACCCCGATAAAGCGAAGCAAAATAGAAAATGTTTCATTAGTCCTATTAATTTTTTTTTATTTCTTTCTGAAAATTATATGGGTATACTCTTGACCGTGTAAAGCCTAGGAATGTCACCTAACATCAAGCTGTAGTGTAGAATTTTGTGAAACACTAACAGCCAGTAAAATTCGTCAGTTTTGAATTTTCTTTTGCCATCCTCTTTATCTCACGACGAGAGTTTGCAAACTGCAATCCTTGTGCATGAGGCATCATTTCAAATGATTCATTTGTGCTAATGCATGTGACATTGTGGGCAAGGACACTAAAATTTTTGTAACCACTCTTTTTGTCCTTTATGCTACACGTTAAAGCAATGTACCTGATGCAGCCTCTATGTTAAGGTTTAGGGTATAAGTTTTAGGCATTGTACTTGATGTAACGTGGAAATCTAAATCACTTACCGCCATATCATGAACGTATTAACTATGACGCCTCATTTTGTTTACATTTATATTTGGTCGGAGGAGAAGGCACCGTCATGAGCTACTCATGTGGTCACGCGTTGACGGGGAAGCTACTTGTAGTTTACCAAGTCTATTGCAAATTTGACAAGCGTGTGAGAGAATGGGTGGGAAGGAGTGTGAACAAAGATTGGCTTTAGCATGAAACACAATGTTAGTGTACCCTAATTCTAGGTTACTATTTGTGAGAGTGAGTGGTTGGGTCTTTGGGTCCTGAAGTGCTATAATTAACCCTTTTTCTTCATTATCACCTTTCCAAACATGGACCCCATTGGTCTACACATTTTTTAATTACTTGAAAGAAAGATATTGCTGACTTCTATGATGGGTGCGAGAGTCTGACTAGAGAAAAGGAGCCAATTTCAGAAGTGGATTGGTTGATGACTTAATGGCCATAGCAGAATTGCTACTTTCTAATCACACGTCATCTAGGTGATAGGCTCGTAACACAGGCTTTTTAGAGTAGAAACATATTTGATGACTCTTTCTGAAACAATTTGCTCTTTCTCGCGAATGAAAGAAACCACTCAACACTGGTCAAATACGGAAGAGTGACTCAATGGCTAAAATTTGATGACACATGATGCAAATTCTGAACATGCTGGGCTAAGGGTTCTGGGCCATAGGGCTAATGGGTTACTGCAGTGTGATGGTGATGATGAGTGTGTCCTTTGTAATTAATGACTGGGTACTGATCCAACTCCCTTTTGTCCATTTATGTTTGCCATGAATGCTTATAGGTAAAGGCAATACCCAACCCAACACTTTTTATGGGTTCTTTGGTGTAATGTCAAGGCTAACTTTACAGGTAAAAATATTTTTCTTTTGAATGATAAATTTATATGATAGACAGAATATGGAGAACAAATTTCATTTTTTTTTATGTGGTTACTTCGAAGACTTACAACTTATTTGGTTGTGTTTAAATAATATTAAATGTTTTAAATTATCTTGAATAATTTGTGCATGCTTTTTTAGTTAAAGCTAAAATGTAATATATAAATTTAATAATATTTCAAATGTAAGAGAAACACATCTAACTGGGATGGGTAACAAAAACAGTAAGTGCCACCACGCTTAGGTCTTTATCTGTTAGCCTGTCATGACATGAACATCAATAATTTGTTAAGCCTATTTCTTCCAAGACTATTATCGACTTAGAGAAGCGATTACATTTTTTTCTTGCCTTTAATCAAGATATCTAAACACGTATTGGTATTATAGTATTAAACAAACATGCTCATTACGTACTCGTGCTCATTGTCAAACTAAAATTTTAAAACCACACTAAAATGCTTCGATGTTTTTAAAATAAAGCTTGTGATGATGTCAGAGAAACAAAACTTGGATCCCATTAACAAAATTTCATATTCCATATATATATATATATATATATATATATATATATTTTACTGAAGATAACCATCGAAATTATCAAAACGGATGGAAACTTCATATTTCCAACATAATTATAAAATTTGTGAAATGCCAAACCATCAAAGACAAAATATTCTCATACAAAGCACGAATAATTTGCATATGTTTATATTATGTCTACGTATATATTGACAAGCTTTACAAGATAAATAAGTCTCCTCAAGAAAACAAAATACACGACACATTTTATTTCTCACATCATTTAATGGGGCATTGTTCACGATATCATCCAGCTACTACATACAAACTCATACTACTAACACGACTTAATCACTGTACATAATAATGTAGAGCAGAAGGATGAACAGAATCAATTAATAAACTCAAAGCGCATGAGAAGCTTTACAGAGTTGTATTTCTCTCCTTTTTGGCTATGCAGTGGAATTGCTCGAATGCCACTTCTTAGCTCCCAGATTGGTAGGCATGTTTGTCCACCAAAGTCATCTTTCTCAGACATGTCATACTCATGAACTTCTATGCGAAGCAAGGCCAACTCTGGAACAGTAAGAGGGAACTCAAATACCTCATTCCATGTAGGTAACCAATTATCCTCTATTGCCCTTGTTCTCTTCATTACAGTATCATTAGGGACTCCAGCAATCCCCACCTGCATTAAAAGTTTATCAAATCACACAACTGAACTGAGCCATCAAACCAGGTGACAACAAAAGGGAAGGTATCATATGCAATCTATAGCAATGGACAACTATCCTTAAGAAAATGAAAACGCATTGCTGTGATAAGGATCCTATGCATTAAGATATATCATCTCAACTTACTCTTGTGTAGAAGTCTGGAGGTGAGTATTGATCAAAGTGTGTATGCTTGAAATCATAATACCATCCTTCCCCCATATATACAGTTACCTAAGAATTGGAAGAGCATGGACTTTGTTAGTATAAAACTGTAGATTGATACTTGAATGAGGCAGCTGATTTACGTGAAACCCTTACCTTCAAAGTAGTCTTCACAGGTAACTTGGCTTTAGGATCGAAGACCTCATTATCTGGACCAGAATTTAATAGAAAATCTGGTTTTTTAACATAACCACACCCTCCATTGGCTCTGAACATTCCATGCATTAACCAAAGAGATCTACCATAACCCTGGCCATGAAACCAATCACAATGAAAACTGAATCATATAAAACAACATCGTAATCAAGTGGATCTTACACACTAACTTCTTGCAGGCAACACCCATCAAGGGATTCAATAAATTATAAAAAGGACAGCCCAATGTTTTACCGATCACATTGCCAGATATCAAATGTTTATTGTACAACTTATAGCATCAGATGTCAAATGTTTATTGATTCTGTTGGCAACTTTAAGGTTAACAATTTCATCTCCCCCTGCCACCTCAGAAGAAATGAGGCAACAAAAATGAAGATACAAAACAATAGTAAAAATTCCCATGCAATATTAAATAAGGAAAACAAAAAAAGTGGGGAGGGCAGAGCAGGAAGAATGAGGAAGAAATATACACAAGGCAGAGGAAGATACCTGCATGTTAAATGCAACCATTTGAGCTCCATGCATCCACCCAATTAATGGGTTATAATTTGATGAGTCAATGCGTGTACCTTTGGGATACACCCTCAAAATATTCCGCTGTGTAAACCTAGAGAAGGCCAAGAATCAGGAAATAAAATGAATTCTAATTCGCATACACATCACACACCTAATCTTAACATTTACAACATTTTGCATGGCAATAGAGTTAGAGGATGTTTATTCATTCATTAATAAAGAGGGTTTAACCACATATCTTCTACCTTGAAAATTTTATTCAGTTTGCTTGAAATATTTAACAATACCTGACAATTTGCTTTCCATGATTTATAGCAGCCTTCTCAAGCTGTTGCTCACTTAAACTCAGACGTCTCACTTTATTAGGATCCACTTTGAGGCATTCCTCTAATCCACCTTTAGGCTTCCCAGCATGAATGGCGATTAGGTGTCTATATTCTGGAGCTTCATTATGTTGTGACTTATCTAATTCATCAGATTCTTCCTCATCATTAAGATATTCCTCCACATTGTAGTCCTAAAGATGGCAAAGCAGAAGGTCAATTAATAAATTTACCTTACAATATTAAATGCACTGGCAATTAGTATACAGGATAGATTTAGTCTCCAACCTTGAAATCATCCAGAGTACCACCTTTCAAGCTAGGAAATTCCTTCCCCCAAGTTTCATCCTCTCCTGATGGCTTTCGGTGTTGTGAATCATCCCCCTTTACCTTTTCATGTGAATCATCCCCTTTACCTTTTTCATTTGCCCCAAGGTACTCCTTAGGTGGTTTGGTTGATATAATAATCCTCTTTTTAAGTGATTCAGGAGAAGGGAACTCCTTCACACTATCGGTGTTAGGAGTAAATAGAATGTCTCCAAAAGTTTGTGTAACCATCTAAAAATTTGGATAGGATTGTTAACTATTAAGAATATAAGTATTATGAATCCCATTAAAACACCAAGTAACTAACCTCAGCCACTCTAGCCTGAAGATCCGGTGTCAGGTGGTCTTCTAGGGTTATTACAACTGGATATTCTGATGCCACAAAGGCATATTCCTTAATAGATCTTAAACATCTGATGAGCTCTACAGGAGTAGTCAATGTTCTGTATTGAAGAAAAAAAAAAATAGTAAACAATTATATATCAAATTTTCAATTGAATAATTCCTGGATTCAGTTGGAAATGACAAACAACACATTGATATAACATTCTTTACATATAATCTGTTCAACAACCATGTTTCAAGTTTATTTTTACACAACTTCAAACTTATGCTTGAATTATGCCAGATTGCAGAGGTCACACTGCAATTCATCACCTTTTTACCTCAACGGATTCTGGCAAAACTAATGTACCCTAATGGCAAAGGCTCGGTATAGGAGAGGCTAATTGTATGCAACCTTCCTGTTGCATATCCAAAGAAACCCCTTTGCATAAAAGCAATGAAGCCTTTTTCAGATTCAAACTCTTGACCAATCGGTCACCAAGGGGCAACTTTACCATTGCACCATGGCTCAACCTCACTCTGGTATCATCATTCTCAAAAAAGCACAAGTTAATTCATTCTTTAAAACATTTTGTATTCCAAGCAAGTCATGCCTACACTCAGCCATAAATTTAATTTTGAAAACTGTTAAAATAGAAATCTAAATAAATTTTCAAATTAAATTTATTTCTTTCACTTCTGCCTGATCAGTAAAGAAAAATGAGGGAAATTAGAAACAAAGGAGCTGGCATGAGTTCATGTATGAGAGTAACTGTGATTCTACCTGTAAATTACTGAACTTACCTTCCATGAAGAACATCTATATTATCCTTTGCTGCATTAGGCCATATGTCCAATTCAATCACCCTCACACCTCTCTTCAGTGCATTTATGATGGGTACATCACTGCAGTCGCTGCTCAGCTGATTCCCAGTTAAATAGGAATTATGCCCAGTATATATGAAATAATGTGACAAGGGTAAATTCATATTGTGGTTCACCTGGAATGGAAGAAATATTTACACAACACACAATGATCAGGATAAGAGAATGCATATAATTAAGCATAATATAATAATACCAATATATATGGAAGTAACAATTAGTTGTGTAAAATTTGGACGGAATTCCACATGTTAATCAAAGTTTGGGCCCTATAACCCTTGTGTAATACCTCGGAGCCAGATTTTTAACAAATTAAGGCACTAGAAAAGAAGATCCTCAACTAAAAATGACTGATTTCCATTAACACAATCAAAACCAGTGTAAGAACTAAAAAGTAATGCATATCCTGAAACAGTGTGGCACCACGTAGCATATCAAACAACAAAGGATATTTCCACAAAATGAAATATAAAGTGAAAGGCTTTATATTTCCAGCAAAGCCCTGTCATTCAAGAAGGAACCCTTGACAGAAAGTTCAACTTCATAAAAGTTAAATTCATTCTGAAACCCGATCCTCAATCCTGTAATCATTTTCTTCTACGACTTCAGATACAAATCTTTATAGTCAACGGGTCAACCAAAATTCTATAAACAACCAAATTTCAGACATTTTTGGACCAACACGAAGCCAAATCACAAAAATTCAACAACGATTGACCCTTCATACATAACAATAAACGAAGAGCTAGCACGAGTAGACCAAGCTTCTGCAAAGATGACAGCAAAAACAAACACCACAATTGGAATATAAACAAACGAGCTAGAAGGGAAAACCCAAACAAGGTTTAAACAAGATAATGAATCTAGAAAAGTCCAATCTAGGAAGAAGAAGAAGAAGAAGAACAGCACCCAATTGGACAGTAAACAATGCCAAATCCAGATCTCGCTGACCCAACTGACTTGTCAAAAACTAAAACAGGAAAACACAAAAATTCCGAGTTCTTTTCTGTTTTTTTGCTTACCCCATGAGAAGGAAGAAGAGGAGGGTTGTCTTCACCGAAGAGGTACTTGAAGAAAGATTCGAGGTTGAGGCCAACGCCTCTGCGATGGAAATGCCTGAAGCTGTCGATGATGGCTTGCGCATCTTCTTCAGTGGCCTTCTCTTGCTTTTGCACTTCAACCAGGAACCTTTTCAGATGCGAAGGCGTCATGATCTCATTCTCGGAGTACTCCTCGAAGAGAGTCTTGATCTCCGACGGCGCCTCCGCCAGGGCCAGCTTGAACCGCCGCCTCCAGCAGAAGCACACGCTGTATGTCTGCTTCGACATCACTTACTTCGATTCAGTTCTCTGTTCACTGATCTCTTTCACTACCTACACAAATATATGTGTGTGTGTGTGTGTGTGAGAGAGAGAGAGAGAGGGAGAGAGAACGAGTGAGTTTGTGCGTGTGGATTCCGAGTTTACACAATCCAAAGGGTGAGGTGGACCATGCTTCAACCTTTTGAGTTCTTCAAACTACCCTACTGTTAAATACGTGTATCTATAGTTTAAGAAAGAAATAATTTTTCTTTAACAACGTTTAACAGTAACATTGTCACGTAGAATCATGAAAGAAAGCCCAAAGGAACGAGAATACAATTTGACGTGACACTAGTCATGAAAAATAAAATAAATAGATAATATAAACGAAGCAGTGAAAATATTTATACACCGCGTGTGAATTATGAAAGGGATAACATCTCATCGATACGAAAGGTAAGAGATATATTAATAAAAAAATTAGTAACAATAATTATGAAATTAAAATATATTTTTTTAAGTTAAAACATTAAAGGTCAAAGTGGCCCTGTCTCATTTTGTTTAATGTTTAAGATTCTGATAAAAAAAGAAATTATATTTTAGGTTTTATATCAAAAATTAAATAAAATTAACTTTGATTTCATATAAATTAAGAAATAACATTAATATTTTAAATTTTTATAATAATAAAATATTACGTAATGTCTTAATTTTTTCTTTCCTATTAAGTAAATTTATCTCTTTTTTTCTTCAAAAAACAATCATGTTGAAGAATAAAATAAAATTCAACAAAATAAATAACACCAATTACCACATAGTTGGCACGTTACAGAAGTATCGATCCATCTTTCAGGTACTTTTCGTATTCTTTCTTATTTTTTATTCTTTATGTATAATAAGACTTAGTTTTCATGTCCGGATTTTTTTATTATTATTATTTAAAAAGAAAAGTCTTATAGTCTTGGTTTTTTTATTGATAAAGCTACCATGATGTTACAATGATGCTATATTTAAAAAAAATAAAATCTTATGAATAAGATATATTTTATTTCACTCTTATAAATATATTATTTTTTATTTTAATTTAATGACAATATATTTTAACGTGAAAATTACAGCAGTAAAAGATTAATTAATCCTTTGAATAATAATTACTAAGAATCACATCAAATTCCCAACCTGTTATTCTTCCAAAAGAAAAAGTAAACTGAAAATAATTTGATATAACACCCTATTTGTAAAAATTTCAGAATCCTGCAAGATACAATATATTAAGCTCAAGCTCGTGTTTTATTATTTTTAATAGGATGGTACAAATTTTATTCTGAGGATGGAATTAAACCAACTACATCACCATTTTTGAAAAAACTCAATCTGATACGAATCCTCTTCGATCCTGCAACTATATAAACATAGAAAGTAAATTTTATTAGCGACAGATTATTTTGGAAAACGAATAACTTATTTTTTTTGGAAATAAACGTAGATAATTATTCTTGGGACTATTTTTCACACGAGTGTTGGTTTTGTTGTGTCCACATGCCCTCAACAAATAATCATTTCATGAACACCATGATTCTTCAATTTCAAACAGACCCAATTATTCCTCTGTAAATAATTGTCAATATGCCAACATTATCTATCTGTTTGAATAAAATTTAGATGTGGAATATATTCACATGTCTTGCATGGATATTTTTTCAATAGTACTTTGAATACAGAAACCCTATTAATATTGTTTTGGTCCCACTCATGCATCATGCAATTCTTCAGAATGTTGACCCAGCCACCACTTGAATATATAATTTGAAAGCTGTAACCAACCTTTTTTGTTTTGTATCTTCCTTCTACTTTGGTGCTTTTTTGTGGAATAGTTAAAGTTTGATTATCTCTGAAGCAAAGCTTAATTAATACAATACTACACTTCTTTAAGTCTCATTGGATAACAGTAACTTCATCCTCTAAATTAAGTATCATTTGAAATCAACTTTTCTACTACCCATTTCATTTGTAACTCATGGATCATTAATTTTATCTTCGTGGTAAAAGCAAATTGATTGGGTATGATATGATCCATCTCATTAGATATGTCATAATATTCACACCTACCCTTCCTACCATCATATTGGTTTTGGTGGCACCGTTACACAACCCTATTCATTTTTTATTTTCAAAGTCAACACTGTCAAATTTCTTCCTAACATTTTGTGTAATTTTGAATTTAATATATAAATATATAATTTTTTTAAATATCAAAATTAAAGTTTAAATTTTGTTAAAACAAATTTTAATTTTACATAATAAAGGTACTTCAAAAAAAAATCCTAACTTTTCTGAATTCTTCTGATTCAGATCCAGTACCAAGTACCTTTAGACTGCCCAATGGTGAATAACTATTTTAATTTTCAAGTATTGTGAAATTTAAGCATGAGGGGTGTTGTCTTCTTCTAATTGCCTTGTATGATGTCCGTTAAAAGAACTACGAACTTGTTCTTGAAAGCATGTCCTTTACATTGGTTCCGACCGAAGCATGTCCATTATCTTATCTTCTACCTCTTATCTTAGAGACTTTAAGATAATGTCTAGTCTAAGCATTATTTGCTACCATGAGATTGGGAACAAACGTTGCACCTTGTTTTGTTTGGTTCGATAGATTAAATACTAAAGTATAATAAATGTTTAAGCATGCCATGTATTTTGATGTTTGAGATTACGATGTTTCGTAAGCAAGTACAATTTCTATGGTTGCTACATATTATATTCTATTATTTAGTTATATTTTATTGAAGATAATAGAAATTTTTTTTTATTGTTTTAGAATGCCATTTGAATATATTATGGATTTGTTAGTGTCTAATTGGAGAGGTTATCATCTCAGATATTATCAATTCTCAACTTTATTTTATTTCTTATTTGATTAGAGCTAGTAATTTTAGTGAGTAGATAGTTTGAACTTAATATGATTGGTAACTTGGAAATGTATTTAAGTTAGGGGTTCTACTCTTTGGTGTTTAGTTTCAGTGTGTTTTGATGGTTTAGAGATATTGACACTTATAAAATATGCCCATGATTATAGAAGCAACAATTGAATTTTATAAGTTTCTCCAGAATTGATATAGGATTAATAATGAAATATATTTTCGAGATTTCTCTAACTAAGACTAAACTTATAATCTCATTTGTAATTTCAGGTTAATTTGAAAAAATCGTAAAATTGTTATTGTTTTCGGATAATGAGAGTTCTTATCAATTGTTCCTTATATGATTTGGAAAATGAATATGATTTTCTAATTTAGAATTCTTCTGTTAAGTTCGTGTGAACACTGGTATTGCCGCACAATAATTTCTCGTGTGTGCACTGTGAGCATGTAATTTAATAACTGTTCATTATATTTTTGAGTAATAATTCATTGAAAATTAGACCCACAGTTCATTATATTAATATAATAATTTTTTTTCAGACCTTTTTCCGTTTTTTTTTTCCTCTGTTAAAATTCTCGAACTATTTCTTAATAAAATAAAAACGCAACTTTAGTGTAAAGCTTAATTTTTCCCTCATTACTTTCTAAAACAATAATGTCATTGGGGATGTATTTATCTGTAAGATCTATCCTCCTACGAGCATATACTAAAATTTAGCAGAGAACGGGCACAACAATAGTGTTCGTTATCAAATACAAAGGGCGAAACAAGAGTCTCCTTCAAAAGAGTTGCAGAGGTGAATGAATGGATGAATTGTGACGCGACATGTCCACTAACGTGGAGAGAGATTCACCATCCAACATCTTCCTCGTCATGTTACATATATTTGACTATGTGTCAGTAGAAAGGTGGCATATGCCACCCTGTGTTGCTGTGCTGTCAAACATCTCTCAACTGATTTATTTATCAACTTCTTCGTTGTAAGGTATGACATTCATAATCCACATAAAATAAATTGATAATATAGAATAGTCTAACATCTATGTAAATCATATCATTTGATATGAAGTAGGTGACGTGAGACTTAATCTGCCGGATAAGGTAAAAGGTACTTTTAACCTAACTGAAGGACAACTTTTGACCCATGACAATAACCGGAAAGATGTTAGACTTTGACTCTGATACCATGTTAAGGTTCCAACATAAAACCAATTGGTAATATGTGGAGTATCCTAACATATATATAAACCATACCAAATGATATGAGTTAGGCGACTTGGGACTTTCAACAACATCAATTTCTCATATCTATATTATGTCTTTCTGGTCTCAGGATCAATCAGTATACACCTTAAAATTTACATGACTCTCAACAAATGATATAAACACTAAGGTATAAAACTGGATACTGCTAATAATGTTTGTGTTGTGCTGGAGGTGAAGAAAATAAGTTAGATGACCTCTTAAGCCCATAATATTGTTTCAAGCAGTTAGATATAAAGATAATCTATAGTTACAACAACCTTTCTTGATGAACCTAGTCACTAGTCAAAAGAAAAACCTCCTAGGAATATGAAACCATGTACATGCCTACTAAATAATGGCTAATCTTGTTGTTCATTGAACTGAAACCGCATTAAAAGCTTTACAGATTTTAATTGATCGCCCTTCTGATCAAATAGAGGAACTACCCGGAAACCAGATCTTAGCTCAGAGACTGGTAAACATGCTTGCCCGCCAAAGTCATCCTTTTCATGCTTATCATACTCTCGAACCTCTATCCAGAGCAGAGCTAGTTCTGGAACACACAAAGGAAATTCAAATTCTTCATCCCAAACGGGAAACCAATCATCCTGAATTATCCTGGTCTTCTTATTGACTTGATCTGCGGGTACTCCAACAATGCAAACCTGTTTTGCATGCAATAATCAAATGATAAATATAACATATTTTTGTTTCGCTTTTTTGCCATTGACAACTGCAATTACACAGCTAGCTCTTTAAACTATACAGTCTACTCTTGTAGAAAGTATAAAAAGTTGAAGGGTTTCCAGCAACTATATTAACAAAGTTCAGCCCAGTCACTAGTTGGAGGTGTATCAGTCAATCAATATTGAAACACGATGACTTAGACCAGTTTTTCAAGTTCAATAGCAAAAAATATATCTTCACACATGGCCATCCACCAACAGATTACTTCCCCTAATCTGCAATACTAACAAAAATGTTGAACTTACCTTTGTGTAAAAGTCCGGTGGAGAGAATGTATCGAAGTGTGTTTTACTGAAATCTAAGCTCCACCCGTTTCCCATATATACTTTTACCTATAGGTTGACAGGGGAGAAATTTAAAATATGTTACTACTCAATTGATTTTCTCTTCAAATAGTATCTTACCGTCAAAGTCTTCTTCACTGGCATTGGTTTTTTAGGATCAAAAACCTCATCATCTGGGCCTTGTTCTATCAGAAATGAAGGCTTTTTCACATAACCACACCCGCCATTCGCTCTAAACATCCCTTGCATAAACCAGAGTGATTTTCCATGCCCCTGATACAGAAAAGCACATACTAAAATGTTTGCATCCAAGGATACATTTAAAAAAAAAAAAGGAATATCGTGCTTGTTACTAGCATATAACTATTAACAAAATACCTTACTAAGAAAATTTTCACAAAATCCATATAGCATTGAAATAGTGGCCACTGTACAACAAAGAATTTAATGTATGAGGGCCCAACAACCTAAAAATATTAATTCAATATGCAACAAGATTGCTCCACAACAGAAATTAGCCCGAAGATATAGCCATGCCTCAATAGTTTCCTAAACATCCAAGTATGCAGACTAGGCATGGCAACGGTGCATCAGGGGGGACGGTTTTGGCTACTGCACCCATCTCGACCTTCTTAATCATCTCCATCGTCATCTTGGAATTAAAAATTAAGTTATTATTTTTATCACCATTAGATTTCAGATTTTTCTGTCTTCGATCCATTCTCATTTTATATTATTTCTAAAAAAATTATTATATTTATAATAAATTAATTTTAATGAATATTTTATGTATAATTATTTATACATAGATAAATATTTGTTATTTTATAATTTTTAAATTATTATCATTAATTGAGTGTACATTTCAATTTATTATATTTATATTAAAATATATATGTCAAAATAATATTTGAACATTTTTTTTTATATGAACATTTATTATTATATATTATAACACGTAGAGTACATATTAAGACTATATATAGAAAGCTCTAGGATAAACCTTTTATTTGAAAGGACCTTGGTCATGAGTCCCTCACCTGCATATTAAATGCCACCATCTGAGCTCCGTAAATCCATCCTATATGTGGTCTGTAATTTGAGGAGGTAACACGTGTTCCCTTTGGATACACCCTGATAATATTCTTCTGCGTAAATCTGGAAGCATAAAATGCAACAATCTTATTTGAGAGATTTTCAACTATAAAGAGTAGTATATATTTGCAGTTAGCAGTACTTTGTACTTAGTAGAATACCTAACAATATCAGATCCATAAATGGCAGAAGCTTTTTCAAGTTCTTGTTCGCTCAGGCTCAGGCGCTTTACACCCCCAACAACGTTTAAGTGGTCCTTTACATTACCCTTTGGCTTCCCAGCATGGATTGTAATCAAACGTTTGTACTCCGGTGCACTCTGTTCTGGTTTCTTATCCCGGGAATTCAAGCCTTCCTCATCAAGATCAGTTCCATTGGACTATCCGGTTAGGGGGAAAAAATGACATAAGCATGCAGAGCTTATAAATGTAAATCCAACTAGAAACAAATCCGTCTTTATGCTCACCTTTTCATCAACAACTTCCAATTCAGTGATAATGCATGGCGATAATCCTTCATCAATTGATTCCCTCTCACTGTCACTATCTTTGAATTGCTTGGATTCAAGATATTCTTTTGGTGGTTTGGTTGATATAAGAATTCGGCCTTTCACTGATTCTGGTGTGGGAAATTCTGTGAGAAGATCAGTCTCAGGATAGTACAGCAAATCTCCAAATACTTGAGCAATCATCTGCAAATAAGGTTAAACTTGCATTCAAGGCCTACAAAAATAGGGACCTGAAGTAAGATTCATTTTGTGTGCTGGGAAGGGGTGTAACAATGGACCTTACCTCTGCAGCTTTAGCTTGAAGAGATGGTGTAAGGTGGTCTTCTAAAGTTAAGATGAGTGGGTACTCTGATTTAACAAAAGCATACTCTTTTATGGACTTCAAGCATTGGATAAGTGAGACAGGAGCAGTAAGCGTCCTGAAATATTTCAGAAAAGTTCCAAATCAAATGCATTATATAAATTGTACCGTGAATGTCTGAAAAGTATAAAATATCAGAACACAAAGAAAATAGTCATCTAGATCTACGAGACTGAACTTGGGACCAGCACCTTCCATGAACTACGTCGATATCATCTCTAGTTGAATTTGGCCATAAATCTAGTTCAATTACTCGCACACCCCGTTGCAAAGCCTTTATGATTGGCACATCACTGCAATCGCTGCTCAGCTGATTCCCGGTCAGATAGGAATTGTGCCCTGTATATATGAAATAATCTGACAACGGAGCATTCATATCATGATGTACCTGGCATGACATACCATTCATATTGTCAAGAAGAAACCAAAAACTTTCCTTAAAATAACAACATTACAAACTAGGTATATACTCATTTTTCTGTTCCATCAACGATATTATAATTTGGCTTTAAAAAAAAAGTGTGTGTAGATGATTTAACTTTAGTCACCCTTGCACTACTAGAACTAATAAGTCAATGCCAATCACAAACTTCACATGTAACCGCAGAACTTGAATACAAAGTTGAGATTCTTACTACTATTGACATCAATATTATGACACAAAAATAAAATATAACAAAGAAAAGCACCGCAGTTCCGAGATTGTAAAAGTCACTTTTTAAAGTTGTTTTGGTTGGTCCTTTGTTTTGGAAGTTTTAATTAAAGAAAAAACATTTTCAGTTAAAAAATATCTCTAAAAGATTTTCTAATAATCAAGCATTTTAAAAAATTAATTTGTGCTTTTATTATAAGAAAAGTAAATTTTAAAATGGAAATATTATATGTGATGTGGCAAATGTTGTAAATAACATTTTGGCTAACAGTCCCAGAAAGTATATGATTTTTTCAATTAGTCTTTAAGAGATGAAAGATATTTTTGGAAACAGTTTTAATTTACTTAAAGTTACTTTCAATAAACAAATTGACCATACCACCCAAGTTCTATTTTTGGACACATGTTGTATATAAGTAGTCTTCCCTGCGTTGGGGCTCCATGATGTGAGGTAAGCGTTCACACCTTCAACTCCAATTAGTCTCACTTGAAAGGACTCAAACAATGGTTGGGAAGCTTAATCTATGTCTTTTAAAAAGTAATCATAGAGGGCTCACCCAGTTTTTGTCCGTTATATAAACTTTTCCAATTTTCCTTTTTTTCTTCTCATCTTTTTCCAGTACGTCGAAATCAGACAATAAAGCAAATTAGTACAACAGCGAATAATCCAACAGAACACACAAATATCCTTGTGACAACCACCACCCTTTTTTGAGGTATTTCCTAACGCTAATACCTTGAACAAAGATCACGGAAATATGCTTTCTATTTGTATTTTTTTACTCCAAAATAATTTCAAACGAATATATAATCGAAATCAAATAAATCTCAGATAAAGCATTTAAATTTTCTATCAACTTTGTTAGATTATATTGGTTGATGATTTAGTTTAATAAATCTTTTCCTCCATATATGCTTACTCCAACTTTTCAATTTAGTCTATGTATATCTAGAAGTGTTACGTTTTAGACTAATACAAGGAATTTCTTTTATGTTTTAGCCTTTCTTGTTATTTTTTATATCATTTTCCTCACACTGCCACAAAAGATATGGTTTAGGAATCTAAGTGAAGGGTATTAAAATATTAATGAAACCTAATTATTTTAATCAAACCCTGTTCATGAAAACCTCAACATAACAAAAAGCTAGCAAACAACATGACAAAATGGTTATATTATAAGGTCAAGAAAAAACCTAAGAGAAACGTTTTTTTTTTCTTTTGCATGTGTATGGGAGAGGGTGGAGAGAGGGACCTGGGATTTGAGGGGATCGTTGAACTCGACGAGGAACAAGAAGCGGAAAAACTCGTCGAGGGTGAGACCGCTGACATCGGATTCGGATTCGGATTCGCATTCGGCGTCTTGTTTGCGCGATTGCAGAACGGTGTCAACGATGCGGTTGGAATCCTCTTCGGTGTAGTCCAATTCGAGTTGGTGGTCATGCAGGAAGCGTAGGAGCTGTTCGGCGGACATGGAGTCGGCGCCGTCAGCGAAGAGGGAGAATGCGTCTTTAACGTCCTGCGGAGGGGCCTGCTCGGAGACGTTGAAGGTTCTGTTGAAGTACTTGAACATTTTGTAGCCGTACGTGACGCTGCCCATTGTTACATGCAGTGAATGATTTTACAGAGGACCAAAGAAGAAGAAGATGAGGAAGATGATGAAGACGTAAATATTAATGGATTAGTGGATGAAAGTTATGAGCTTTGAAGTTTGGGAGACACAAAGAAGTTCCATAAATGGCTTGCGATTAAAGAGGGAAGGGATCCAATGTCGTTTTTTGCACCTAAATTTTCCACCTTCTTTTAACTTCAACTTCCTTTTTTTTTCCCAATATATTTTTTTATAAAATATAAGCACTTCATATTCTTACCTTTAATTCAACGGTTTATTTTAGGTTGAATTAAAAGTTCATATTATATATTATAAAGAAAGATATTTGTGAGTTAAAAAAATGTTAATTTACTAAAACTATAATTTACTCAAATTAATAACTATAATTTTAAAAAGTTTATTTTATAATTTTAATAAATTAAAATAAAAATATTAATCATAAAATATAGTCTAATAAATATTTTAAAAAATATATCAAAACAAATGGTTTGAAAGTAAAAAGTATAATAAGATGGTGAAAAGAAAAAAATTATTTATATCTTAATATAACTATTAACCAATATAAAAATGAAAATTTATAAAAGAAACATTTTATCAAACTCAGAAAAGAGAAAATAATGTGATAAGAGGTATCATCAGATAAGGAAAATAATTGAAGTGTTATTATTATTTAAATATTTAATTACATTCTCTTTTTATATAAATTATACATAAACTCTGTATTTATAATAGAAAATTAAAAAATTACTTTAAAACTTAATTATTATTAATTCTTAAATTATTATCCATCATAACTACCTAATTTATCGATCGATTTTAGATTCATTTTTTTTTCGTGGTTCAAATCTTCAATTATTTAATATTTTTTTTTCATAATTTGAGCTTCAATTTCTTCATTTGCATTTCATTTTTCTGTCAAACTCTCCAATCAATGTAACTTTGATTTATTGGTCGATCAATTAATTCTCGATCAATGTAATTTTGATTTATTAGTCAATCAGTTAATTCCTACGTATGATTCTTCTCAATTGTGAGTAACTCTTCTTTCATTATTTTTATCCACTTAGAATCTTCAATCGCACCTTCAAAGCACACTGATTCGAGTTCAATCTCTGCATATAGAGCTAGTTGAACTAGATCATTCTCATCCTCAATTTCTCCAATAATTCATCCATTTGTCATAATTGTACCATAAATATTTATTACATACTCGTCAAGTCTTACTAGTGCTTATATTGATCTTGTTAGCCAAATTCTTCTTGTGACAATTTATTGAATCAATTGATTTCTTCTCTCGTTGATTTCTTGAATCGATCGATCTTGATTTCTTCTTTCATCAATTTCTCTAATCGATTGATCTCTTCCCTTAATTTCTTCACCACAAGAAACATCAAAACTGATATTTTTGTTTTTCTCCATTTAATTCAAATCTGAACTAGCTTTCTCATTGACTACAACATTTCTGCTAACGATAATCTTCTTCATAATAAGATCATACAACTTATAAACTCTTGTCAGATGATACCCTATCAAAATTAGTTTATCGCTTTTATCATCAAGATTTATTTTCCTTTCATCGAGAATATGTCTCCAAGAAATCAAGTTAAACATCTTCAAATGCTTTACATTCGATTTTTTTCCCGATCAAGCTTCTTTCGGTGTCTTCTCCTTAACTCTCTTAATTGAGCATCAATTCAAAATATAAGCTGCAATAGCAACTACTTCACCCTAAAAATAAACTTTTATTTTTCAACATACTTCTGACCATATTAAGAATCGTTTGATTTATTCTTTCAGTAACATCGTGTTATGATGTGTATGAGAATACAATTTCATGCAGAATACATTTTCCTTACAGAACTATGCAAATTCACCATTATTATACTACCATATTATCTTATATCAAAACTTTAATAACTTTATAACTTTGTTTCTTGACCAGTTCTTTTAAACTCGACAAAATAGTTAAAAACTTCTCATTTTATCTTAAGCAAATATAACCCTATTTTTGTACTCAAATCATCGATACACATAAAAAAAATACTTATTTTTATCTAGTGAGGATACATCGAAAGGTTGACACACATAAATATAGATGACTTCTAACACTCATTTACTTTTGGTTTCAATACACACCTTGAAAGAATTTCTTACTTGTTTTCTTATCATGCAACCTTCACAGGTAACTTTACACTTCTGAATTCGAGACAATCTTATTACCATTTTTTTCTCTACAAGTTGACTCAAACGATCAAAATTTAGATGACTGTATCTTAGATGTCATAACCAGTTAACATTAGAAATTACAACTACAAAACACATATGATTTGATATTGAAATATCAACTTTAAAGGTCTTGTTTTTGCTTAGAGCAACCTTCAGAATCAATGTCCCATTTTTATCAAGAATTATCAATATTTTCTCATTCGATCTTTAATTGATTAAATGTTCTTCTTGCAGAAGTTGATTGATGCTCAATAGATTGTGCTTCATGGTTTGAACATAAAACACATTTAAATTTATTGCATAATTCTCATCTCTTCTACTAATCAAAATATTTTCCTTTCCTTCACAATTTATTGTAGAATTATCTGCAAACTTCACATTTATTTTAATCTTTTCATCCAATTCGACAAACCAACTCTTCTGAAATAACATATGACTAGAACAATTTGTATTCAAATATATGTTTTCTCTGATTTTGTCGTGATCACTATTAATAAAACTTCATTCTCGGAATCTTCCTTTTGCGTCACATTTACTTCTTCGTCATTATTGTTTGAACCTTTGCTCTAACAATTAGTTGTATAATGATCCTATTTGTTGCAATTGTAACACTGTATATTATTTTTTATTACATTAGAACCAGATCAACTACCTCTTCATTGTGAATTTTTGTCTCTGCCACCTTTCGATTGTGAGAAACTCTCATGTTATCCTTTTGAATATCGACCTCCATTATTCTTGTCTCTAAAATCTTTTCCACGACCTCTGTTGTTGAATTTTCCTCGATTACCATCATTCTTCTGATTCTGCTTAGTCAATAAGGTTTGTCCTGAATTGGATTTATCATTTTTTTTTCACATAAATGTTATTCATGAGCCTCCAATGACCCATGTAATTCTTCCAATTTCAATAAATCCAAATTCTTGGATTCTTTGATCGCAACAAAATTCATATTGAATTTTGCATTGAGAATCCTTAGCACCTTTACAACCACCGCTCTTTCTTTTAAACTTTCACCACACAATTCCATCAACTTTGTAAGAAAGAGCAATATTGTAAAATATTCTTAAATGGTTTCTTGAGTTCTCATTTACAATAACTCATACTGGCAACATAAGGTTTAAAGTCGCACAATCATTAACCTTTCTACTCTGCATAACATTGTGTCAGTATATCCTAGGCTTCTTTCATTATATTTGTCAACGAAATTTTCTTAAAATTGTTTTCATCAACACACTGATGAATGTAAAATAAAGACTTACAATCACATTTCTTTGCATTATGAAATATAAAACTTTGTACCTTGGTGAGATTGTTCAGTAACTCATCGTATCCAGTCATAATAATATCTAAGACTTCTTAGAACCTAAAAATAATCTTTATCTTCACCCACCAACGACCTTAACTATTTTATTTTTGTTATCTAGAATTGACATGTTGCCTTGTAACTCATTTTCTATCATTATTATTAAGTTTCTCTTATCTTAAAGTTTTTGATATCACTGTTAGAGAAAAAAATATCTTGGACAAAGTATCGAGAAAAAATAATAATTGAAGTGTTAATACTTATATGTTTAACTACACTATCTTCTTATACAAATTATATATAAACAATGTATTTACAATAAAAATTAAAAAGTTAACTGAACATAATTTCTCATTATTAATCATTATTAAATTATCGAATTATTGTCCAACAAAACTAACACATGCAAGTAACAATATTTGTTGATAAAGTATTTTATTTTAAATTATGCTATAAAAGAATAATTTAATCTCAAGCTAAAATATTAAAAAAATACTTTTCAGCGTTAAAATTTTAATAATTTCAAAAACTAATTTTAACATTATTAAATTTTTAACACAGTCTAAAACTAGTGTTTGAAAAAACAAAATGTAGTAAAACTGGAATGCGTAAATAACAATGGCCTTAAATATGAGTTCACTTTCCTTTACTACTTCAGATCACCTCTAACACTATTTAAATTTTTTAGGACACTATGACATGACGTAGGATAATTATCATTTTTATACATAATTAATTTTTGTAAAAAGATTACTAATTAACTATTTTGACAATATAATTAATGAATGACCAAACATCTCCTCCTCTGCACTTTTCATGGCAGCCATGTGTTTGTCACAATTTCTATACGATAATTTTTATTTATGTGGTTGTTGTATGTCATTCGGTATCACTATCACCTTTTCAAGCGCCTCCTTTACAATTATAAGTCAGCTTCCTAAAAAGACATGACAGGGAAAAGCAAATTCCCAAGGATTATGAAGACGACTTACCCATTACCCATTTGACCAGTGTTTTTTGTCCAACGGAATATTTACCCCACAACACCACTAAATGACTAGAATATCAATATACGGTGTAAGGTTTTTCCCTTCATCAGTTTTGTTTCAAATATCACGTCAGGAATACTTTCCTATATTTCTAATATTATTTCACTTTTCTTGCATCATTCTATTAGAACCTTTGCAAATAGAATGTTTTGAAGATATCTTTCGATTGATAAATATTTACCAATAGTATCATAAATTTTTATATAAAACAATTTTTTTTATATCTAACCAGCTTGAGATTTCAACTCTTCTGGATCCAACACACAGAATAATCATAACAAATAATTGTAGAGTTGTGTGTTCAAAGCATGTAATGTTAGAGGTGGAGGGAAGGTATTCTCTACAATTCATTCAAACTGAAACCGCATCAACAACTTCACAGATTTAAATTTGTCGCCCTTTCTGTTGTATAAAGCAACTGAACGAAATCCATATTTTAACTCTGACACCGGTAAACATGTTTGTCCAGCAAAGTCATCCTTTCCCTGATCTTTGTCCTTTACTTGTATCAGAAGCAATGCAAGCTCTGGAACACTTAAAGAGAATTCAAATTCTTCATCCCAAACAGGAAACCAGTTGTCCATGATGACCTTTGTTTTCTTCTTTGCAACATCACCGGGCACTCCAACTATACGGATCTGTCATACAACAACAATTAATAAGATACACACTAGAACATATTTTTTTATTCTTCCTTTTATCTAGCAAGAATAGCCACTCAAAGTTTCAGGTTCAGAAGAGTAAATAGGATCAAATCACAAGTTCAGAACATAAGAGTATGTGCATTATTTGACATTTATGGTTGTGAATGTTGGGCATTAAAAGGACAATAATAACAAAAGAACATAGCAGTGAAAATGAAAATGTTAAGAGGAATGTATAGCCACGTAAGAAAAGCCAGTATAAAAAATGATTATACAGTAAAGATACTGATGTAGTGGCAAGCTAGAGACATCAGTTAAGCTGATCAATTATGAAGCCGAATAATTGTGTCTAACATCAAGTTCTAAGGTAAAAGATTGGACCTCCTAAGTTTACTGAGAAGTGTTGTTTAATTATCCAACTGACCTTAGTAAAGAAGTCTGGTGGAGAGCACTTATCAAAGTGTGTAGGACTGAAATCTGAGCTCCACCCATGTCCCATGTATACTTTTACCTGTAATTGGACATGACATCATAACATTCAAATGTCACCTTTACATGTATAATTGAAGAATTTGCATTGCATAATTGAGTGATATATGCTTACCTTTAATGTCTTTTTCAATGACTGTATCCTTGTAGGATCAAACTCATTCTCACATTGATGCTTCTGCATTAGAATTCGAGGCTTCTTTACATAACCACATCCTCCATTTGCCCTGAACATTCCCTGCATTAACCAGAGGGATTTACCATGCCCCTGTTGGAGAAGAAATATGATAGAACTGTAGAAGGTTAGAATTCCTGGCAAAGTAACTGGCAAATGAACTTAATGCACATGTCTATCGAAATAATCTCCAAGGCAATAATACTTTTAATTTCAGAGTATCACGTAGTTCTAGGAGAAGGATTCAAGATGTAATTCATTTGAATTTTGACAATGCTGTATTAGACATATATTTACTTTAAAACCCATTCAATTTTCAACATGCATATTGGATTGATCCGCAACAGGAAAACAGCAGAAAGATGTGATTCAGGTTTCACTAGGCTACCCACTATTACTCCATGAAAACACCAGAAGCCATACACTAAAAATTCCAAAACCAAAAACTTCCATTTATTTGAAAAGTTCCTAACCTGCATATTGAATGCAACCATCTGAGCTCCATACATCCACCCAATATGTGGCTTGAAATTTGTGGATTTGACACGCATTGCACTAGGGTAAACCCTGAGGATATTTTTCTGTGTGAACCTGGGAACAGTAAGAGCCTGAATCAGATGAGTCATGGGATAACTACCTAGGTCTAGAATAAGTGTTAACTGTTGAAGAAAATATCAAGCTAAAATGTATAATGGAATCTATCGTTCTAGCTGAAACCATAAATTACAAATACGTTTTCGATAAATTTGACTGCAAACGATTCTGAGAGAATAAATTTCTCTACATATGTATGATTTTTTATGTGTTTCTGCACATCAAAACCTTTTATTAAAAAGCAAAAGTTTATACAAGTTGAAGTCTGTTTGGATAACTTTTTTTTTTGTAAGAATGACAAATACCTAAGAATATCTGTTCCATGAGATTCTGAAGCCTTTTCAAGGGTACTCTCGCTCCAACTTAGGCGTCTAACTTCACCTTCAGTTTTCAATTTATCCTTCAGGCTACCCTTCAGTTTCCTATTATGGATAGTAATTATGCTTTTGTAACCAGGTGAACACTCCACATATGGTTTGTGGTCATATTCACTAGCACTTGTGCTTCCCTCATCACGATCACTGCCATTCTGCTGCACACGAAAAGAAATAACATAAGCACTTAAAACTTACCAATTTTAGAGCCTAAATTTGATACACTGTAGAAGTTTTTACAGTGTTGAATAATAACAAAATAATCTTGAATAATATTCAAAGTGATTAATAATCATTACAAAATTTAACAACTTTCAGTTGATAGGATGGCATTGCAAAACAATTTTACTTGAACTTCAATAAAATTTTAAGTTTTATTTAAAAAATATGAATGCATATATATCTTTGTCTCACGGTGTCCTCAGTCTCCACTTCGTTCCTACTGGAGTTTGGAGATACATTTCCCCATGATTCATCTTCAGACGATTCACTTTCATTCAGCATAGGACAGTTCTCATTGTCCTCAATTCGGTTGGACTTAAAACGTTCTCTTGGGGGTTTGGTGGATATAATAACTCGATTTTTCAGTGATTCTGGTGAAGGGAATTCGGTCAAGCATTCTTCCCCAGGGTAATAAAGCACTTCCCCAAATATTTTAGTCACCATCTGCGAGCCATAAAATCTTGATAAACAAAGGATTAAGTAAAACAGAATCGTATCAACATTCATCAACGAAATTGGATGCTTACTTCTGCAAATTTAGCTCGAAGATCTGTTGTAAGATGGTCTTCTATGGTTATGATCACTGGGTACTGAGATGCAACAAAACCATATTCCTTTATGCACTCTAGACATTTCACAACTGAGACAGGGTTCGTAAGAGTCCTGCATTGTTTCCATAGAAGAGAGAAAGAAAAATCAAATAAGTATGCTTTGTTTTTCATGAGTAAAGAAAGCAAACTTTTTTTGGGATCCCTATAGACTATAGTCAAAATGAACTTGATAATTAACTTCATGTACCATCCATGATCTACTTTAATCTCATCCTTATTGCAAGTTGGCCATAAGTCAAGTTCAATAACTCGCACGCCTCGTTTCAAAGCCTTTATGATTGGCTCTTCACTGCAGTCACTGCTGAGCTGATTTCCTGTCAAATAGGAGTTATGGCCTGTATATATGAAGTAATGTGACAATGGAGCACCCATATCATGATGTACCTGGAATCAACATCATTATATGCTTTTAGAAAAATAAGTCTAAAACCAAAACACAAGAAAGGAGAGCAGGAAGCAAAGAAGAAACTCTTGATGGTGAAGTTACATCTGTTTAGACAAACTTCTCTATAATGATAGAATAAAAATGAATAAGTTTTTAAAGTAAACTTAAATGAACATATGGATACAAGGTTAGATTTGAAATACCCACATAGATACAATTCAAGTATACAGCCCTTACACTTGGAACAAAAGTTCTCTTCCCCATAGTGAGCAAACATGCATGGAAGAGCTTACCTCAGCTTTCAAGGGACCATTAATATCATTATGAAGCAAAAATCGGAAGAGCTCATCAAGGGTGATCTCATGTTCTCTGTTTTGATCAACCTTAACAGTTTCCTGATATGTCTTTCTCTCTTGCAAAACCTTCTCAACAACTTTTTCCGAATCCGATAAGGTGTAGTTCTCTTCACCCTGGTGTTCCACCATGAAACGGTGGAGCTGCTCCACGGACATGTGGGACCCTCCTCCAGTGAACTTTGAAAACGCCTCCACAAGGTCCTGAGGTGGAACTGGCTCGATAACCTTGAACTTTCTGATAAAGAACAAGAAACTTTTGTATTTGTTGTGGGTTACCATGTTGTTTCCCATTCTTTGTGCCTCTCAGCCTGTTCCTCTAAAGCGTTTTAGACATGGAGATTATGGAACAAAGCATGCATTTATAATATGTGGACTGAGGATCAGACTGAGAAAAAAGAAAGAACCTTCTAGGAATCCTCTCCTTCTCTGCTATGTGCCCCTTTTCTGGCTTCCAAGTATATAACTAAAATGATATACATAACAGTTCATACTGTTTAAGAGTTTGAAGACCATTTTTTTTTTGTTGTTGCAAAAGTCTTCCACCAGTTATTTAACATAGCCAAATAGTTAAAACTTGAACTCGACGAAATCACATGTAGATCACACAGTCAGTGGTTCAAAAGGGCCATTTAGTAAAGCATCTCAAATATGTAAGGCCATAAATTCAAAATTGATGATCTAAGTTGCTTTTTTCTGTGTTCAGCCAAATAGCGGACAGATATATACAGCATAAAATAGTTATGCATCTTGTTTATGCATTATTAGATTGATTGCCCAATAGAATCTTACGTCGGCATAGGCCAAAATGAAACTGATTTAGAATTTAACTGTCTGCTGGATTTACGTCCATCAATATTTTTTTCACAAATTCACATAAAATTTAACTACTCATAATTGTCCACTTTATCTAACTCACATACCGAAAGCACAACTATTCAATACATCAAGTTGTCCAATTAAAATAAAACATAGTGCGTGTAGCATCTGGTTCTGTGACTAACTTTCACATTGAATTAATAATATATTATGCAGAAAACAAGACTGCGTTGAATTTAGAAAGGAAGGACTAGTCTGAGGTTAAGGGCAAGGAGGTTTCAAAAGTTATGCACATGTTTCTCTTTTCAGACAATATATATTTGTACACACGAACCACATGTGTATGATCGTATAAATGTATTCAATTGTCGCAGTGGATTCATTTTTGTTCAAAGTTTTGATGAATTTTCTCTTAATCTCATTACACTTTGCTTTGCTTCCATTATCAGTTTTTATATTGTAAAACTAACCGAGGCTTGGTACTGAGCATCTTCCTCATGGAGCTTTTCTGTATTCTGTGCAGATAGTTGAGCAAAGTTTGGCATTGATAATGAATAGATATTTTGTTGAGTTTTGTTTTGTAGTTTATGCCTTACATACGCTATAGTCGGCCTCCACTGTCATTATTCATATTCCACTTCCTTTACTGGATTCTCATCTTTAACGTGATGATGGATGACTTTATGTTATTTTATTTTATGTTCCATCTTACAACCATTGTTAATTTGTCTTTATCTCCTATGATTATGACTTGGATAATTGTGATTAAGATTATAATGAATCTCATGCACTAATCATATCAGTTGGTATGACTCACTAATAATAAACTTAGAAAACTTTGATTAAAATTAAACAAATTTATAGTAATTAATCTTCATACTCCATAATCTTTGCACAATTAACTTCTACATCGGTAACTCCAATCAAAACTGATAAAAACAAAAAACACCGTTTTAAAGCCCATCAATAGCTTTTAAGGTTTATAAAACATAAGTAAGTAAGAAGAGAAATTTTCAAAGTCCATCCACACAGAGATCTCCATTTATAATTTGAAAGAGAAAATTTAAAATATAAAAAAATAGAATTAAATAAAAAGGAGTACACCTTTGCTCCATAAAAAAATAAAATAAAATGTTAAAATAAAAGCACTGTTTGAAAAAAAATACATATAAATAATTCACTAACAACATAAAGACACTTATGCTATATTTATAACCAAACAAAAACAAAAGATATATATTAGTAATACACAATACACGTAAAATTAATACTACATACTAATATTTTACAAGTATTTACAAACTAAAGTTAAGTACTTTTTTAATCCATGATCATGATTCCTTTAAAAAGATGGACAAACATTATTATTATTATTATTATTATTATTATTATTATTATTATTATTATTATTATTATTATTATTATTATTATTATTATTATTATTTATTTTATTTTAGTTTTTATTTTTTATTATTATTTTTATTTTATTTTTTATTTTATTTTTTTTAGTGGAAAACTTCGGCCTAATTTCATTTTTTGCAGTGGTTTGAAGTGCCGGAAGGTTTACTAGGTCCATACTGGAAAGCCGTTGGCTTGGCCTTCAATTGCACTTTTCTTCTCTGTGGATCTGTCATCCAGCTTATAGCTTGTGCAAGGTACGAATTTCCTTTCGTCAAGGTAATACTAAAACGGCCACAATTGTTTTGACAGAAAACTGAAGTTGTGGCCAAAATTACAATGAAACTGTTTTTCAAAACCTTGGTTGTTCTGATTTTTAGATAATTGAAAATTTTGTTGATTTTAAGAGGGAGTTTTGTGATTTGGGTATGGTGTTTGACCGTGCAGTAACATATACTACATAAATGACCACTTGGACAAGAGGACCTGGACTTACATATTTGGAGCATGCTGTGCCACAACAGTGTTCATACCTTCATTTCACAACTACAGGATTTGGTCTTTCCTTGGTCTTGGCATGACCACATACACAGCTTGGTACTTGACCATTGCAGCCATCGTTCATGGCCAGGTAAGCAATACCAAGTACACCGTTGTCGATTTCTTCAGTGGGGTCTCTCTTGTTAGAAGTCGTTTGATCTTAATAACTTGGTGTAAAAAATAAGCACACTGTCACTCCCTCTTTAATTTTGCAGGTTGAAAATGTGACTCACACAGGTAGAAGCTTATTGCACGACCACTTTCTTCAATTGCAGCTTTTGCCTCCATTCTAATGGGACCTTAGAAAATAAGACAAAACGTTGAATCTGGCACTTTTGAACAACCATTACACTGCTGTCTTCGCCCCCCTTTCCATCTCCCTCTCAACTTTATCCATTGAATTGATCTATCTATCTTTATATTCTGCGTTCCTACAACCCCATTACCCGAGTACAATGAATAACTCGAGTAATGACTTTTTACCACATGACATGTACCATGTAAAAGGAATGGGTATTTACTTTACCAACATTGAAAATATGAGTACAAGAATTATGTTTATTTTTGTGTTATCATGTATATTTAATATTTACACATTTATGAATATTTTTATCCATCATTCAAAAGGAATTTCGAGCAATGGGACCATGAGAACAAACTGATTAGTACTGAAATGCACAGTTCTTTATATGTTTTTTTTTTCTTAAATATTCTCTTCTGTACTCTGATATAATTTCAACCTTTTGAGGGTAAAGCTAGCAATGTATTTACCCAGAAACAAAAAAAGGGGGGTCCAAAGTAGGTTAGAAAACAATTCTGATAACTCATTTGGACATATCCCAGGACTGACAGACCGAATTTCATTTTCGACTTGAAGCATATTAGTGGAAATAGAAGGAATTTATTTGATATGGAGATGAGAGCATCTGGGTCATTTGCTTGCAGTTGGATTTACGTTGTTGTTACATTATGCACTAACGTGGACCCTAATGACTATTACAGGGAAATCATGCATGCAATTTGGAAACCTCAAAAGTTCAAATATCTTTATGCCACTCTTTTTTGTATTCACACTCACCCTACCATCTGCCATTGCGGTTTACTGGGCCTTTGGTGACCAACTCCTGGACCACTCCAATGCCTTCTCTCTTCTCCCCCGCACTGGTTGGCGTGATGCTGGTGTCATCTTAATGTTGATTCACCAGGTCCTTACACAGTTTTTCCCCTCCCTCAAGATAGCCAATTTCTTTTCAAAAGATTTGTGTTATTAATTCATGCAACATTTATATATAACAATATTTCCTGTGTTTACAAATAACATTTTTTTTCTTCATTTAATCAAGAAAAAATTACTTGTGTAATAATGTAAACAGCACCAGAGAGAGAGAGAGAGAGCAAAAATAAAATAAGTTTTACAAACTGATGAGTTTTATTTCTTACTATGTGGATTGCAGTTTATCACTTTCGGATTTGCTTGCACACCATTGTATTTTGTGTGGGAGAAAGTGATAGGAATGCATGACACAAAGAGCATATGTTTGAGGGCACTTGCAAGGTTGCCTGTGGTGATACCAATATGGTTTTTGGCTATTATTTTCCCCTTCTTTGGCCCTATTAACTCTGCTGTGGGGGCTCTTTTGGTTACCTTCACCGTCTATGTCATCCCTGCTTCTGCTCATATGCTCACTTACAGGTCTGCTTCTGCACGACAGGTAATTAGTCCAATCTTTTCATATCTCATCTTTGTTTGTTTCTACCTAATCCCTGTCTCTTCTAACTGGCTTTTACTTTGCACATAATAAATTTCTACAAAATCATAAAATGTGGTTGTATCATATACTAACATTCACTGTTTAGACCAGTACTAGTCAATCTGGATTTTTAATAGGCTGCTAAGTTGTACATTCTACGCACAACTTGTAGTTAACATATAATAACAGTACAAAACATTTAACTACCCATTGTGTTTTCTTCCCTAGTAAAAGGCTAAACCTTTTAAAAGAAAGCTTTCAATATCTAGAACTGATTATTTTTCTGAGCAGGTCTTGAAACATGTGTGTAATAATGTTTGAGTGTGATATCTGCTCCATGATTGAACTTGGAAGAAGAGACTTTCCCAAGTCACTGGCAGTATTGATCCCTACCCTACTTGTTCTATTAATTATAAATAATTGAAAATTTATGGGACACGATGGGGTTGGTTCTATTTCTTTGTCATTCAGTTATATGCTAGAGCCATACTATGCTAACCAATGTCCGCATTTTAGCAATGAGATGGGCCATGGCTAACCTAACGCTCTCAACTGACCCTACCTGGTATTCACGTTGCTGTTCCTAACAGATGCTCAAAATAAGTCAGCAACTTATTACTGTCAACTAACAGTAACACTACTTTTTTGTCTTATGCTTCAATGAGAATAAATTAATCATGAAAAACTTGAATAACTATTAGTGTCAGGAAATTGTATCTGAAATGTGAAATCAGACAGTTAACATTTAACAATTTATTTGTGCAATGTTTTCAGAACGCTGCTGAGAAATTGCCCTTCTTCATCCCAAACTGGTCTATAATGTATGTGATCAATGCATTTGTGATGGTGTGGGTTCTAGCGGTGGGATTTGGATTTGGAGGGTGGGCTAGCATGGCAAACTTCATCAAACAGGTTGACAAATTTGGACTCTTTGCCAAGTGCTACCAGTGCCCCCCGCATAAAACCGCAGGTTCCAACCAAACACTGCATCACTGAAAACTACATATTTTTTTTGCATGATACATACAGGAACACATCAGCATCTTCCCCCTTGTGTATTGTCCCTACTCTTGGTATAATCTGCGTATAAATATTGTTAACACTGATATTCCCTTGTGTAACAAGGCAACATTGTTCTATTTCTTCGCTTTTGAATCATTTTGCTTAATTGTAATCATGAACTATACTTAGCTTTGGCTTCAAAGTTGAAATAATGCTAATAAAAATGGCATACTCAATAAATAGGTTGTCATATTCTTATTATAGAAGAGGATAAAATTCCTGGATAAACAAAAAAATCCTTATCCAGAAACTTCAGTTTATCAAATTGAAACCCTGGTCAAAATCATTTTAATTTTCCATCATATCCCTGAAATGGGAGAATACAATTGAAAGCCAACTACGTACAACGAAATGAGTAATATAAATCATGCAATATGAATCAAAATACTTCATCCATATCACAAGTTGCCAGCCAAAAGAAGAAGAGGAGACCATATACTCGTCATCAAGAACTGTCTTGATCTCATCAAGAAACAATGTTGGTGTGGCAAGAATTTTGAGCATACAAGAAAAGGCTCAGAAACCTGCAAAGACTGCGGATTACAACACGTGAGGCCCAAAGGTATCTGTCCGGATTGCATATAGGAACAATTGTGATATGTGTCATATGACGTATACTTGGGGCACATTAGAATAGGTTGAACAACCTGCACAAATAAACATAAGGCTTTTGACAAGAGAGCAACACTCTAATAGATTCCTTGATAAAGAAGCAAAGCTTTCCAATGTGGAAATGATTAATATTTATGTGATCAAAGTCAGAAGGCATTAAAATAGAGAAAATTCATGCAATCTCCATCATGTTAATAAGTACAAAATAAACGAGTATTTACCCTAATTTTTAGTCCCGATTGGCCATGGCATACTCACATCAAAATTTTGGGCATAATTAACATTAGTAAAAAGTTTATAATTACTGCAACTTGAAGCAAACTCATCCAACTTGAAAAAAATAGAAAGTGGTTAGCAAATGATGTAGCCAAGTTTAAACTGTAGAATCACCAAATCATGACATAAGATCAACGCTTTTGTTTAGTCGTTTCACACTCTATTTCCAATATTCCGAGAAATTGATGGGTTCACATTCAATGGAGAACGGTTTTACAAAGGCACTCTTACTGAAGCATTGTGTGAAGGACTTTTTCTCGTGGACCTATTAGCAGAATTGTAGCGTGTGAACTTAGCAAGATGCAAAACTAAGCTATAATAACATGGCTGCTCTACTAACTTGACTCCTAAGCAAATCACCCAAATTGTGATTAATAATATAACTCAGACAATCAACTTAGGTCAAAAGCCAGAAAATAATTTCAGATGAATGGGAAAAAAGAATTGCATGTGTGCCATACAAGGGTATAGGGGTCTCAATTTTTGCTTCCTCACACATATCCTTGTCCTGCAAGAACTGCAGTGCAAGTTAACACTAAAAGGTAACTCCAAGGAGATGTGTATTTAGTTACAAACTTTTGTGTGTATGTATGATTTGTTTGAATAAGCTTAACTATCAGTTGTGGAGTAATATTTTGTCATTACTTAAATAGGGATATTATGGAAAGATTGCAAAAGAAGGATCAAACTACTACTACTACTAGCATCCCTTTTCAATTTTCACCCATAGCAACCTCAAGATTAAATTGCAGTAGTTTCGAGTGCTATTAAACATAAGATAGACAGAACATTTTACTTGACCTTGTGCTTGGCAATCTGTTCGCTAACCTCTCTCAAGTCACCTTTGGTGAAAATTAATGCCACATTTCCCTGTTTCAATAAACAAACTTAAAACATTAAAACAGTATTCATAATTCAATGAAATTGTACCTTCTTTAATATTATTATTATTATTATTATAAAATTTATTTTCTGGTACAAGAGACTCCGAAACGAGGTAGCAGATTTACCACAAGAAGGGGGACAAGGTTAAGGAAGGACTTGTTGCCAGTCTTCTCAGCATCCAAGATGATAGAACGTTTCATCATGGAGTTCTTTCCCATCACCACCACTGAATCGGCATGGAGTCCCCTCCTTATGCCCTGAAGCTGGTTGGAACCCACATTGTCCGAAGAAATCACCAGCACTTGACTGTACTCTCTCAGAAGCTTCAACATCTTTGCATCATGAGCTGCTTTTGCCAGTTTTCCCGCCATTGCTGCTGATCACTATAGCTATCAAATGTGGGTTGGCTGACTACAAGTTGTCAATGAGTTGTCTCACAGTAATAAAAGGGAAAAAAAAAAGAGAATATTTGAAAAAAATAAATGGAGGACAAAATTCATCAATTTGAATATATAGAAACTAAAAAGTATAAGAACTAAAAACATATTTTTCTCAGAAGAAAAATAATAAAGAAAAATTCTTAGACTTTGGTGGGAAGAAAAAATAGAACCAAACACACATAATAAAAATGACGATGGTTCTGCAAGGTGTCATTTCAATAAAGTGCTAGAAGTGAAGCCATGTATTTTTTTGTCACTCATTATAATCAATGTCCATTTCTCACAAATCAATTACAGTGAAGTGACATCTATTTTTTCCTTCCACTCACTTGCAGTGAATGTTTGAAGTTTAGAACAGTGAGTTCATTTATACTCATAACAAGAAGAACAATTATGCAATAAAATCACAAATTAACTTACAACAGGTATTATCTTCCATAAACTAGAAAATAATAGAGTTGCACTAATGCAATGCCAAACACATCAAGTAAATTTAAGAGACTGTGAGCAGCTTAAAAGCTTCCATCAATATGATTTAAGAGAGTATGAGAAAATTACACAAGGCAAATTTAAGAAGTGGCCAACAAGGTAGACTTGGTATCCTGCATTCAACCAATTCAAATACGGTATGTTGTCTCGATAAACTAATGTAAAGGAAAATAAAATAATCTATTTTGTAAAATTTCTTTCATCAACTTTTCCAAAAACTAATTTTTAATGTAAACATGAGTTAATTTTAGTTTCTAAAAGAAAATTTTATTTTGTAATTATAAATAATTTCTTCTTTTTCCTAGAGAGATTTATTCAAATTGACCTTAAATCTGTTGTCATCTAGAAAGAACCAGAGTTCATAAGTACAATTCACGCAGTAGCACAAGAATAAATTACAAGGAAATTTCACTGACACAATGTACTAATAAATTTTCAGAAGTACACAGCACAAATCTAAACTCGTTGTTCTAAGCCAAATTGGCCGACAGCCCTAGATGTCAACGTTCAAACGCACATCATACTAATAGCCTAATATGCCTCACGGTAATCTGCCACACAATCCAACAATAACATAGTCTGACACCAACCCGATCCATTATAATCAACAAATCCAAAAATGAATGCAATCAATCAAGATTAAGATACACAATAAAACAAATGTTCCAACCATGCCCACCTAAATAAACCTGCTAGAATCAAATTGCTTCATCAAATCCCCAACAAGAATTCCCACACTCAAGGACGAAAGCATTGAGGCTTCAACAACCAACCAAAATCATATTCAATCACGACCAGGCTCTAGACCCACACACTCAGAGAAACATAACACAGAATAACAGTTTAAAACAAATAGCATCATCGCCAGCCATCCGAACCCATAACAGATCCAGTCCAAAAATCAAACAAATGATAGAAGGAGAGCCAAATCAACACAAACGAAATAAATATCCCTCCTTCTGCTCCTGCCAATTCCTCATTCAACAAGAGAAATCAAGACATTGGAAAACAATGAAGAGAGATTAAACAACCCCAAGCAAGTTACGACCCAAGCTCCGCAATCCCCTGGTTCCATCCATAAACACCTGCACTCAATCTTCGCCAGCCCAAACAATCACATTTAACCTATCAGATCACCTCACTCGGCCAAACCAAATTCAACCAGAGAAACAGGCAATGACAGATTGAAACCCACGATGCTAGACTTCACATAAATCAGGGACAGTAATCAAAACAACATATCAAAATCAAAACAATCTATCCAGAATCGAATCAATCTAAAACCCACACATAACCCGTCCTTAAGCAAGGAGAACAGTCCAGACTCAAAATAGAATCAAAGCAAAGGGATGTGGGCCAAAAGGCTTGACCCGCGACCTCTCTGACTCACCTCTAGTTCACGGCGGGCTCAGGGGCGCGATTGGGGCGAACGGGCTGAGAAGGGGGCCGCGATTATTCACTGGTGGTGCTCGCGGGTTGAGCTAGGGCTGAGACCCGCGGTGGTCGCAGGTTTGAGATTTGTTGAGCGAACTTGAGTGTGCAGTTTAGGTGGTTCCGTTGAGGGTGATTATGGCCGTTCGCGTCGGCTCGTGGAAATGGGGGTGGATTGGCCGAGGGAGAAAGCTATGCAACATTCGGGCTCATAATCCGAAGGTAAAAATAATTTTATCTCTAATATACTTTACTTTTTAACCATTTCTTTACACATTAAAAATTAATATTCTAATGCAAATTAACTTAAATTCATATAATCAAATACAAGAAATTCATGCAAATAAGAACCCTTATTTCTATGTCACCAGATGGTAAAACATGATATAAGGGAATGAACTATTCTCTACAGAAAATGTATGACATGCATCCCATTTAAGTCACTCATGCGACCCCGTTTTTTAATATAATTTTATTTAATAAATTTGATTTTGTTTTTTGATGAAAAAGTAAATTAATAAAATTGGAATATAAAAAAAATATATAAGGACAAACCCTAATACGTGTTTAAACTTCTTTAAGATATTAGATGAATAAGAGGTTGTTTAGAGAGTATTATTATTTACTATTACTTAATTAATAGTTTATATCGAATATTTGTTGTTTATACGAAAAGAAATTGATCATAGGTACATATTATTATTATTATTATTATTATTATAATATCTTTTAAGGTGTTAATAAGCTGAGTCTTTTTGAATAAGATGATAATAACATATTATTTGATAGACAATTTCACTTAATATTAATAATTGATATTAAGTTAAAATTTAAATATATTATTAGAATTTATAATTCTTCTATTAGTTTGTTAAACATCTGTTTAGGCAAATTATTAAATAATCTATCATTTATATCAATTAGTTAAGTATAAGTTATATATTTTTTGAATGATTTTTTTATTATCAATTTTGATATTAAATTGAAATTTGAATGCATAGTTTATTTTAATATAGTGGTTGTAAATATGGAAACTAATTTGAAATGGAATTTCATATGAAGTGTTTGAAGGAATTTTAGATGGTTTTTAATTTTATGAACTTGTTTTAATACATAGCAAGAGTGATTGATTCAAGTGATAAATGCTTGATTTTTTTTCAAGTAAAGTCTTATGTTCGAAAGGGAATGATAAACTGCTCTGGGAATTATACAACCTTTGGTCATTTATTTTTCTGTGATGTGAAAGGGAATGATGGTGGTAAAAAGAGTGCCAATTGATGGAAGGAAATAAACATACTGACACAGTTGCAGTTTCTAATTGATGTTTTTATGTCATTTTGAGACAATCTTTTGTGTTATACAGGGGATTCTTTAACATACCACAGGGCTTCAAAGATGCCCTGGTTACTACTTCACCACAGTATATTCACCATTTGATGCATGAATGAATTATCAGCCACAAATTTGTGACATATATCTCTAAAATTCTATACGCACTACAAAGAACTTGCGTATGTGTTTGAACTGCCATCTCAATTGCATATTCTGAAAGCTATGAAAACTATAGATGCCACAGAAAAAATGAATTTCTCTTTGGGATTGTCCATTTAACAATTGCAGATTGTCCGAGGGATTTATATGTGCAGCTTTATATTTCTATGTTTACTTTCTCTTTTATCTCATTTTCATTCTTTTATCCCTTTCATTTATCAATTCTTTCTCTCTTTTTTCTTTCTATCTGTACACTTTAAATTTGTGAAAAATCATTAAGAAGTCCTAAAACATTATTATCTATGTTAATACTTACATGACTTACAATGTAGTATAATCAATTCTTTCTTATGTAATATAAACATTTATTGAGATCATGAGGAGATGATAATTTAAGCATACCTAATAAGTTTTCCATTTCCTTTGTTTTAACCTCAACATCACCTTTTTGTGCAGAAAGCATTGGGGAACACAATGGTCTTGCAGCAACTTGTGTTCCCTTCCTTATGTAGCAGCATACCATAATAGAGCTACAGATATATGTGAAAGTTGAACTCCCCTTGCATCCATATTGGTTAACCTAACTTTATAGCCCAAAGTGGGTGATGTAAGAAGAAAAGTATCAATCTATGGAGTTAGATTTAGTACTGAAAACTTAAAGTTCAAGCAAAGTGGACCAGGTGTGCTCCAGACATTTTATTTAACTAGGTATTCACTATTCAGTTCATGTAAAAAACGTGACAATTCATTCCAAAAAATGTAATAAATCCATAACAAGTTACAGAATAATTAAACAATATAATGTTCTTCTCTCTCACATTATAGCACAAAGATACTCCAAAAAGGGAACAAAAATCGCACACAAAAAATTACAACAACTGACACAGAGCAGAGAAGATCGAAATTGGAATCTGAACGAATCACGAAGCGACTGAAGTCACGATTTGTCACGTGCGACGTTGGCGGCGGAGTGGTGGTATTGGAAGGCGACGGAGAAATTGGAGTTAAGATCGGAGTAGAGAGAGAGGACCTTGGAGATGTTGCCGTTGAGCTCTTGAATGAGAGACACGTTCTTGACCATGTTGTGACGGAGCCTAGATTGTTGGTTCTCGTTCACCTCCTCGATCAGGCGGCGGTTACGGTCCAACATCGACTGCACCTCGCGGAGACTTTCGTCGACCGCCGTCCACACCGCGGGGTCGCCGTCATCTTTTGTGGCGGAGGAGCGGCGGGAGAAGTCGCCGTTCATTGGGGATTCGGTGGTGGAATAAAAGTGCAAAAACTTTTAGGGCGAGGAAGGTGTGCACATTGCAATTTTGCTAAACAATCTATTTTTCTTTATCAGGTATATTTAAATAGAGTGGTGATATATCATTCCACCATTTCAATAACTCACTCTTATTAATATAATATAAAATAAAACTGTTATTATAATATTAATAACTCACTCTTATTAATATAATATAAAATAAAACTGTTATTATAATATTAAAAAAGAGTTATTTATAAAAATGGTATGAATTTAGATGGTCAGATATTATTTTCTATTTAAATATACTTATTTTACTGTCGGTTTAAATATTCATTACAAAGTTTGTTTTAGAAAAAAAAAGGTTATTTAATGTTGCCCACATTTTTTAAAATAGCTTTTGTAAAATTTATTTTTTATACATTACTTTTTATTTTAAAAACAAAACTCACATAATAAATAAACTAAAATAATGTTCAAAATAGGTAAACAGTTTTTATATATATAATAATTCGTTTTGTCATTTTTTCATTATTATACAAACTATCTAGATCTTTTTCTTTGATAATCCCGTATTTACTTTTTATTAATTACTTGATATTTAATGTCTTGATTGCGTACTGATCATAATTTAATCTTTCAATAAATATCATTTAGTTTGATAAACCGATCTAAATATAGAGAACCTCAAATTTTATGAGCAACAAAATTGAAATCTGATTTTATTTTTAAAGTAAAATCAACCTAAACTGGAAACATATACTACTAATAAATTTGTCTTTTGAAAATTTTATTTTATAAAATAATTTTTAAAATAAAATATTATAAATAATAGTTATGAAATTATATTTCATATTAATAAAATAAAATGTCATAAGTGATGATATATTCTTTAAATATATTCTAACTAATTTGATTTAAACCAAATAAAACACAATTTTCTCTCTCTTTGAATTTGAGTTTAACTAAATTTGTGTTAATTAGAAGTCGTGATCTTACAATGATACAAGAAAGTGTTAATAGATATTTTTAATATGTAATTGATTTTCTTTCTTAAATATGACTTTGAACACCATTCTATTAAAATTTAAATTTGTTATGCTATCACGATTCTAATTATGAGATCTTCTTTATTAATACTATAACAAATATAATCAAATGTGAAAAGTAATTTTGTTAACAAGATGATTGGAATTTTTTTGAAGAATAAGTAGAATGAAAAAAATGTTTCATTAAAATTAAAAATAATGTAATAAACTATTCAATTTAAATAGTTTTACATTAATATATAATTATATAGAAAAAAAATGTAACTGTTTTTTGGTATTATTAAAAAAATAAAAAAATAATAAAAGTATCACTATTTAAAAAAAATTAGTATGATTTATATATTTAAAAAATAATACAAATATAAGAGAGAAGAATATAATATTTAATCAATGAAAAAAATATATATGCTTAAGTAATAGAGAGAAAACAAAATAAAATTTAAAATAATATTTAAGTGTTTGCTGTAATATTAGTTTAAGTTTAGGATCTACGAATAAGATGTGTTAAGATTAGGTTAAGAAAATATTAGAATGAAAAGTGCATACTCAATCATCATGAGTAAAAAATTATATAAAATCCACGTCAAATTTAAATTAAGTTTACTATTTTTTATTTATTATATATTATTTTAATAAAAGTGAATAATATAACAAGAATTCTATTAACAATGACTTTAAGAACTAAAATATAATTTTAGTAAACTGAATATTTTCAACTTTATTGCTTAATATTTACAAAAAATATTATTTAATTGTTATTATAATTTAAAATATTAAACTGATGAAATAGTTAATTTACGTCTTAATAATCATAAAATAAAATAAGAGCGAGAATAAAATTTTAACATAATTTAAAAAAAATATGCTTGTTCCTTGGACTTAAATGAAGGTTTTTAATTATGAAAATTAAATTTGATCATTCGAAGAAAGTGAAGATTTGGTGGAAAAAAAACTCGTAGCAAATATGAGAGGCATCTGCAAAATTTGAACTACGTTTATTTTTTATTATTTACTTTTTATCATAAGTTTAGTATTTGGTCAACACGCATTTGGTAAAATATGGCTATGTCTTATCTTATATACTCTTCATTTCTAGAAAGTAATTCACATATTTTGAAAATAATGTCATACGTATCCTAATCAACAATGTTGAGTAAGACATTAAACAGTTTTTTTTTATAAAGTAAGAAATCCATTTAAAAAAAATTGAAGCTCTTATTATAATTCAAATTTGGACAAATACATTGTGTTAATGTATATGCATTTTATCATACTTTTTAATGAAATTTTTTAAATATTATACAATTTATACATGTTTTATGATTAAAATCACTTTTTAAAAACATCACAACCAACCACATCCATTCATATATATATATATATATATATATACTTTTATCAATTAATGGAGTGCATTTTATTTTTTCAACTCACCATCATAAGGAAGATTTTTATTATATCTCTACAAATTATTATATCTTTAGAAATTTTTATTATAATAATATAGTTAAAAAAATATTTTTATATCACAATATTAGATAAAGTTAGTTTTAATATTGTATTAAAAATAATAAAATATTTAATTTAATTTTACAAAATCAAATTTATAAGGTGAAAAGTATTCTATATACCATAATTTTATAGCATTGATGTGAAAATTTTATCACACCTTTTCATATTAAAAAGAATTTTTCATCCTATTTTAACATGTTTCAAGGATAAATTTTTATCACATCCCCATATTCATAAGGATCTCTACATCCTAATATCTATTAGAATTAGTGATAATATCATATTAGAAATTGTGAGATACTATCTCAATCTTACCAAACTTACTCAATAAAATAAGAATTGTATTCAATTATATACTATAATATTATTATATATTTAGTTGTATATGATTTCATCACACTCCTTTATTTTAAGGAGGATTTTTTATTGTCCATATCTTAATATAATATTATCGCATATCTAATTTATATGAAATTTTACCATACTCTCTCATCTTAAAAAAAAAATTATCACATCCTTAAAAATGATTTTTTATATCTCAATATCACTAAAATGACACTGATATCATATATAAAAATGATAAAATGCTTAACTCAATAATAATGAATGTATTCATCTATGTATTATGAAATAATCTTATTTTTAGTTAATTTAATATTTCATCCGAACTCATCTATAATTTTTTATCAGTAGAAAAATTAAATTAATAATTTATATAAATACGCCCTTATAAAAAATTTAAAAATACTACTTAGAACCAAATTGAACATGTAATTAAAGGATGATCTATTATATTAATGTACGAATGGACTCTTCTAAAATAAAAAAAAAGTACACAAAAGAAATATATATTATTCAACATTATTTGCATAAATATTTTCTAGTAAAGTTTATAAACGAAAAACAGAGTAAAGAAAAAAATTCAAAATTATAGAACTCATAAAAAAAATTGAATATAATGTTTATTATTATCTTTATTCCAGGTTTTAAACCCCACCAACTTTTGGCTGTAGAATATTGATTTATGTACGTTTATTTGTTGAAAGAAATTATCTTCCATTGTGGACATGAACATATAGTATATACTAAGTTAGCTTTGCGAGTTGAATTTATAGATTTTTTTTTAATTTATTAATAAACTAACTTTTAAAACCATTATTTTTCAGAACTACCATTTTGGATACTCTCTCATTGACATACCCCTACTCTCTATTGCACGATCACTTCTCATCTTATGTAAGTTCATGGACATACCAAAATCTTCAATTTCTAAATACCCTTTTGAATTTTAAGCTTCACCAAACTTTTTAAAGCGTTTTTAGTAATGTTTTCTAATTAAAAATAGGATTTTTGTTTCATAATAATGTTTTGATTGATGGTGACTTTTGTGTAGGTGTTTATAGTTTTTGTGATGGGCCAAGGCGTTCACGTTTAGGGTTGGAGAAAGAGGATTAGGGTACGATAGAGGCTTCCAAATAACTCTCTTCGTGTGGTCGTGTTCTTTGGCAGTGGGACATGTCGTTGTTGCCTACAGAACAAGTTGCAGACAAAAAATAAAACTTCTCGTTTACAAGATTAACATTGAAGCTGTAAGAACCTGTTCTTCCTACCTTATATTACAAGACAAGACAGAAAAAGAAGAAAATGATATTTGCTTGTTTTCATGTAAATAATTTATCGATTGCTACGTTATTTTATTGTATTTTTTATAATTAGTAGGTGTTTTAGAAGAAATTTTCAAAATGGTTTTCCTTTCTTTTTTTATTGAGTTAGGCTATTTTTTAGAAGAATGGAGTTTAATTTTGACCGATTATTAATATAAAATTGTCTTGCGATAATAGAATTACTATAGTTTTCATACATTTTAATTAAATGCTTTTGCATCACAATATTTACAAATATTTTTATATCTGTAATATTTATGAATATTTATAGATATTTCTTATTTTAAATAAAATAATTTAAAAATTATTTGTAAAATATATATTTTAGTAATTTATTTCATCATAAAATCTAATTTAAATAAAATTAAATTATAAAATATTAATATAAATAAATTTATTTTTTCATAAAATATTAATTCAAATAAATTATAGAACAAATTATGAATTAAATAATAATATTTTAAAAATTAATTTTAATTTCATTAATTTAGATAAAAATTATAAATTTATAAATTCGAATTGTAATTTTTTTAAAATATTCAACATTTTCTAATTAATAATTTTATTTTGATAATTTTATTTAAAAATAAATAAATAAAAATTATTAGTGGATAACATTTTTACATATTATCAATGTAAATATATTAAATAAAATGAATAATTTTGGACAAACTAAAAAAATATGGATATGCAAAAAATTACCTTTCTATCTTACTTATGATTCAAGATTTGAATATTGATGATGTCAATATAGTTTGTTTGATATGAATCATAAGGGGTGATTTAAACCTTATATTTAGGAATTTAGTGATAAAGTGGAAGGAAATAATCAATTTTTTTAAGGAAGACAACTCATAAAGGATGTGAAAGTCGTTTGATACAACTAAATATTCTTGAATCACTCAAGAACTTAGGAGAATCACTCTTACTAAGATAAAAGAGATAAATTCTAATATTTCTAAAAATAAAACTCAACTTGTTATTTATGATAAAAATGGTTTTGTCCTAGGAATTGAAAACTACTTAATGATTGATTGTAACTGAAATTGTGTCATCGAAAAGTCAATCAGTTATACACTCTCTTGGTCTCCCAAAGACTGATAACTAAATTTCCAATTAGGCCCTTATTATAACTTGTAATAAAATCAAACTAAAACTCATTAATTGATTAATCCAAAATACAATTTGGTCAACCAACAATACTTGTTAAAGAGTTTCATTTGCTTCCCTTACTCTAGCCCTTATCATAGATCATGTTCACATCATTCTTTTTCTCTTGAAAATGATTTGTCCTCAAATTGAATTTGTGATTTACATAAAAAAAAGACAAGTTTGACAAATTGAATGTAAAACTAACATTATACTCACTTTTTATTATTAAATAACTCTCTCTCACTTCAAGTGTTTCACTCTTCTTATTTTTTTCTTTCTTTTCTTGAAGAAATTTTTCTCTCATTTTATTTTTATCCTCCTCTGCCATCAATTTTATGTTCAAACCTTTAAATTGGGGCTCTGAATACCAACTGATATGAATCACAAGGGATGATTTAGGATCTTTAAGGTGGAAGAAAATTTAGGAATTTAGTAATAAGGTGGAAGGAAATAATCACTCTTTCCAAGGAAGACAACTCACAAAAGATGTGAAAGTCCTTTGATACAGCCAAATATTCTTGAATCACTCAAGAACTTAGGAGAATCATTCTCACTAAGATAAAAGAGATAAAATCTAATATTTATAAAAATAAAACTCAACTTGTTATTTCTGATAAAAATGATTCAACTTATAAAGAAGTTTTGTCATCAAAGTTACAAAGATTCACTAAAGGAAAATAAATGCTAATAATGATTTATTAAAAGAGATAAAATCTAATATTTATAAAAATAAAACTCAACTTATTATTTCTGATAAAAATGGTTCAACTTATAAAGAAGTTTTGTCATCAAAGTTACAAAGATTCACTAAACAAAAATAAATGCTAATAATGATTTATTAACCTAGGAATTGAAAACTACTTAATGATTGATTGTAACTGAAATTGTGTCATCTAAAAGTCAATCAACTATACACCCTCTTGGTCTCCCAAAGACTGATAACTAAATCTCCAATTTGATCCTTATTACAACTTGAAATAAAATCAAACTAAAACTCATTAATTGATTAATCCAAAATACAATTTGGTCAACCAACAATACTTATTGAAGAGCTTCATTTGTTTCCCTTGCTCTAATCCTTATCATAGGTCATATTCACAAAGTTGAAAAAAAAATTATGTCAAACTTACTACTTCTAATGATATTAGTTATTATTTTATATTATATATAATTTAAACCAATATATTACTAAAAAAATAGTGTTAAAAAATATCTCATTTTATCTTGCAATGAAAACTATTGTAAAATTAAGGTGAAAAAATTTACAAATTTTGACATGCTGATACGCCTAATTTCAGCTTGAAATAATTAAATGAAGCCACTCGAGAGTGTGTCCATGTTGATCCTTGATGAATTTTTTTTTTAATGTATATTTTATAATCAGTTTAGGGTGAGTTTTAATGTGTTATGATTTTAATAACAAATAAATAAATTATAAGTGAATTAAAAGTAAAGTATTTTTTTTAAATTGTTATTTGATGTAAATAATAGTCTTAAGAGTGTATTATTACAATATTTATCCATTAAGTGAGTAGCATGAAGAATAAAAAATGTGAAATCTTAATTTCTTTCTCTTTTATTAAATTTAAAGAGCGTTAAACAAAAGTTTAATATAAAAATATATTGTTTATTTATTATACATGAGAATCGATATTCTTATGAAATCATTATAACTCACATGTAATTCTAAAATGGTGTAATAATTGCTTTGAACATATTCTCTTTGTGTTTTAATATGTGATGATATATTTGATTGCAGATCAACGTGAATATTGAATTATCCGTAATTAAAATTATTTTTAAAATTATATGGTTTTGTTTAGATGGCAAATGTTCGAATTTTTTTTAAGAACTTATTATTTGAATGCTTAAAAATACAACTTATTTTAAACGTTTAACTATTAAAATGAATCAGTGTCTATATATATAATTATTTTCTCTTATAATTAACTATATTTTTGTGTATTTATTATAAATAGCTTTCTTGATAAATAGTTTAACCAATTAAAACAAATAGATATGGAAAATAAAGATATATGAATAATATATTCAGGAGGCCTAATAATTAGCGTTGAAACAATTAGTATAATCCTAGTTTTAGTCAAAGTCTCCATTATTCTGATGCCAATGCTGACAGGGTGTGAATTACTGAAAAGAAAAGAATTAGAAGATTATTATCGATTTCAAATGAAATAAAGGAAGCTTCATCTCTAACTGGGTTTTCTGTAATTGAAGGTGATTTTGTTTTAGCAATAGCAACCAAACATTGTATTTGAAAATCAAACCGTTTTTCTAGTATCTCTGTTGTTAACCATGATTTCAACGACACAACTATTTATTTCGCTCTACAATCATTAGTGCTTGCAAGTGACCACTACAGCATACACAAACTATGAGGCCCTTCAATCAACATATGAGCTATTCATGCTAACCAATAAAAAATTCTCTTCACTCCCTTATGTTTGAGCACAACAAACTTAATTGAGAATTTAGAAAATAAGTTGATGCGACATTAATCTCCATCTTCATTAACATACACTTCAAAGATTAAAATCTAGACTCCGAACACTACGTTTAGATTCAAGCACCAACATTCCACTGTTTGTCTAGCTTTTGTAACCTTGGTACGCCAATTCAAGAGGTATAACTTCATTTCAAATTCAGAATCATATTTCATGTCTAAGTATAAAAAACCGCCACTTTCTAATTTTGCAATAGCACAATCAGTTTTATCCCAGTCATGGATTATTGCGTAGAATTATTCACTGTACAACAGGAAAAACAAATTATAGATTGCATTATTTATAGTGAACATTTTTCCAAAGAATTTTTACAATCGTCGAATTTTACGAGTACAACACAATTTGAAATAAAATTGAACAAGTATTAATTTAAAACGCACTTTTTGTTTAACGAAAATAAGACCATGGTTGCTGGAGGGACAAACCAAATTCTAAAAATTTGCTCTTGTTTCAGTGAGACATATCCATTCAGTTTCCGACCAACATGAACATGACCCAAAAGAGCTTTTTTTCTGGATAGAGCTATTAGAAATCAAATACAAAAAAATGTTTTTCAGATTATCGCATTTCAAAAGATTGCCTTTTACCAAGCACTAAATAGATCAACATAAGAAAATAGTTAAAGCGTTTTTCACCAAATTGTTTCAAACCCAACGCGATATTCTTTGAAGCATAACATTAAAAATTCAAAGAACATGGATTTGATATGAAGCTTAGCAAGATTAGGCAATTAAATTCGCTTGGTTTTCTGGTGTTCAGTAGCTTGGCTTTTATTTCTCATGGCTTCTGGATATGGATAGAAAGGGACTTATCAGCAAAACAAAAGGTTGCCGTGAAAAGAAAGCTAAAGGGCAGAACATGATGAGATAATATCATCGTATAAAAGGAAGACTTCGAGAGGATGACAAAGTGTTTGGGGTTAAGGTGAAAATGAATTTATAAAATTAGACAATTTAAAATCACAATGGGAACAATCATATTTTAAAATTAAAAATCTTGGCATAAGATAGAAAAAACAGTAAACTAAAACAATATAACATGAACAAACTCATCACAACGGAACAATCATTTTAAAATTAAAAAACTTGGGTCATAAAATAGAAAAACAGTAAACTAAAACAATACAAAATGAAGAACAAATTCCCCTATTCTAACAACAAAATGGAAAAAAACATGAAAAGCAACCTCAGCCAGCATTAAACAAATTAGTCAAACAGACTGAAACCCATGTCATCATCAGATTCTTCGGCCGGCTCTTCCTTCTTTTCCTCTTCTTTGGCTGCAGCAGCTGGAGGACCCGAAGCAGAGGCAGGAGCAGCAACAGCAGCTACAGCAAATTTACTTGGGTCCTGCATTTTAAATAAAAATTTATAAACAAAAGAAACGAAACACAATACTGTAGATAATCAAAACGTCAAATTATTACCTTCAGATATTCTTTGACCTTGTCTGCCTCAGGGAAAGAATAATCTGTCTCAACAGCAATAGAAAGGACATTCTTATAGGCATTCACAAACATATGTGGTGCAGCTGCAAGTGTTGGGAATGAGATAGCCAACGAAAGAGAAGTAACCATGGAAACACCGGCGGCAAACTTCTCAATGAGGTCATCCTCAGTAAGATCCAGGACCTCAGGGCTAAATACAGACCCATTATCATAGACGGAAAGAACCACAAGCCCATATGAGAAGGGTCTTATGCCAAGTTTAGCAAGCAATGCAGCTTCAGAAGATCCAACCTTCTCTCCCTTCTTAATGAGTTCCACAGGGGTAATGATTTCCACAGTACCCTTGTTAATCTTTGTTGGAATATTCAGAACCTAAAACAATAGAGCATAATCACATAATCCACAATAATAATAATAATAAAGAACAGCATAAGATTTTAGTTTCTATTACTGTATGTTTTCTCACATTCTAGACTTACACTTTGGTTCCGTTTTTTTCATTCTAGAAAATAGTTTTAAAAATCACCAACCTGGAAGAAAGAGGTCTGAGATGGATCAAGACCAGTGTTGCCAGGAGGAACAACAACATCAATTGGGGCAACCAACCCAACGCGAGCAGGAGCTCCAACCTGTTCAGGTTGAATACAATTTGAGCGAACAGTCAGTTAAAATGAAAACACGAACACTAGGATAACATTTGCAGAATATAGAAATATAAAACTGAACTATTTGTAGAACATCTTAACGTCTTGAACAAAACCTTCTTGAACAAAATTCAAGAGTCATAACAGGGAACCAATTTTCATGAGTAAAATTAAGAACAACACATTGTAATCACGAAGTATTTCAAAGCATGATAATATAATAAAAAAAAAATAACTACTACACTTAATAGATACAATCCATAAATAGTTAAGCTTTGTTTATGCAGATAAAAGCAGTATCATTATTCAATACAGAATGTAATAAAAGAAAATAAAATAAAAATATCAGTTTACCTTGTACTTAGCAACCTCCTCACTGACCTCCTTCAAGTCACCCTTGGTGAAAATCAATCCCACATTGCCCTAATTCAACGCAAACCAAGTTCTCTCAACCAAGCAATTAAAACACTAAAACTAGTTTCTACTATTTGAACAAAACACGCATATACACAACGGTAAAGATTCAAAAGGTTAAGGAGAAAGGGAAACTCACGACAAGGAGGGGGATTAGGTTTAGAAATGCGTTGTTGCCTGTTTTCTCTGCGTGTATCCTGACGGAACGCTTCATCATCGTGTTTTTCCCCATGAGGACGACGGAGTCGCCGCGGAGGCCTTTGCGGATGTTTTGGAGCTGGTTGGATCCCACGTTATCGGCGTTCACCACAAGGATTTGGCCGTACTCTTCCAGAAGCTGGCAGAGCTTCCCATCGTAAGCGATCTTTTTCTCTGCCTTGGTTTGTTTAGGTGCCATTGAAAATGATGATGATGATGACTATGTTGTCTGTGACCGGAAGTTTTGCAAGGCAAAATCGAGGGCCAAGACGAAGCTCTGGCTTGGTCAAGGCGGACAGCAAAACGGTGCCGTCTCTTTAACCTCTTCTTTGTTGAGGTATTCTGCAGAGGAGTGAGGCAAAGAAATGGAAGCTAGTTGAAGAAAACAGCGGAATGGTGCGTCTAGTATAAGTAATATATTAGGGTTTTTGAGAAACCTAAATCTCACGGTTCTGATTCATTCTATGTAACGAATCGGACGGCTCGTGTTTACAAAGGCCCAATGGGCTTCAATTATAATTGTTTTGGGATGGTTTTTTAAATAGAATATCCATATGAATGTATTCATTCTTGTATATTTTGGTGTTTCATTTTTTTTCTAAAGATTTTAATAATTGAATAAATTAATGTCTTTAATTTATCAAAGTTTTGTGTTTAATTTTTATTTTTTAATAATTTTAATAGTTGAACAATGAAAGGAACCAAACAATAATGAAAATAGTAAAGCGATTTAATGATATTGTTGAAACTCTTTTTTTATCAACATATATTTCTTGATTTCATTTTTATTTTCAATTTTTTTTTGTTCAAATCTTTAAATATGTTAAAAACTTAAAGATCATAATAAAAAATTAGTCACGACAGCTCCGATGTGTCCATGTTTCGGTAAGTAACAAAGACAAAATTATATGGAAATAATATGTATTATAAAAACAGATACCAAAATTGGTATCTTTTGTATATTATATATTATAAGAGATATCAACTTATGATTTTATCAGTGGATAGTAATGATTAAATTGATTTTATATTTATTGTATTGATTTAAAATAGAATAATTGAATGTTTTGTAGTTATTTTTATTTTAAAGGTGAACAAGATTTCTTTTGGTCTAAATTTAAAATTCACCATATATATTATTAATTTCTCTCTTCATAGTACCTTTGAATTTATCGATTTTTGGTTATTTATATTTATGTTTATCTAAGAGAACATTTGGTACATGAGAAATTCTCCATCCCAATAACCATGAATCCTAATAATTTATTTTCTTAAAAACAACTAAATTAGATTTTGGTGGGTAATACAACGGACATTAAACTAATCTACAGTCTCTGGTTCTTCTTATTTTCTTCATGCCAATTTACTTGGTCTGGACACCTCTCTGCGCTTCACTATGATAGGATACCTCTTCTGCGTCCTAGTGGTTGGGAAAAACACCAACTTATCTTCTTCTGCCGGAAACCAACTGTCATAAAAGACAAATAACATTAGTCATACACTTGTATTAATGAATTTTATTCGTCTAAGTCTCAAGTCGGGAAGTAAGGAAAAAAAACAATTAACATTGCCATAATATTTATAAGCAATGTCTGATTTAGGCATTAAATTTTTTTCTTTGTCTTGGTTTACAAACATAGAAAAGGACATTTCATGTTATAATAGGTGACAATCTGACTACAAAAATCACTTTAAAGTCTGCTAATAGTGATACTTTGGTTCAGTATAGTACCTATAACGGGTGACAATGCGGTGAAGGAAGATAGAGAGTACAACTCTGGCAAGCTCATAACCAGGGCAAAGACGTGGCCCTCCTCCAAATGGGGTATATACATTCCCAGGGCTAGTTGCTTCAGAGTTACTCTGCATTTTTTACTCATAACTATAAGCTACTGATACATACAAATCTAAGGGCGATTCAACGCAGAGCAATGAAATACGAGAGTTACCTGCCATCTCCATGGATTGAAGGTGCGCGCATCTTTGTAATGATCAGGGTTTAGATGTACAGCACGAAATGAAGCAAAGACCCTCCATCCCTTTGGGATAGTGTAACCTATTTTTATTTCAAGGAAAGGTTAAAATTGAGATATAATTTTTGCCCATAAATATAATTGGTAATTAGTAGTTAGTAATTGATACCTTTAATGTTTATGTCTCTCATTGCTCTTCTAAATATCCCACCAATTATGTTTGCCACCCTCAAAGTCTCATTCACAACCTATATTTTGCACAAGATTAATAATAACGACAAACTTGATAGAACCTGTTTGTGCCTTTTGTATCTGTAATTAGTTTTTTGTCAACTGAGTTAGAGTTAAAATATTCTTACACATTGAGTAAATGCCATTGACTTGTAATCTGTCCACTCCAGTGGTTCCTCTGGATGACCCTTCTTGGCTCTGATTTGATCATGCTCTTCCTGCCAAAACACACAAACAACTCCCCCATCAAATTCTCTACTTTGGTTCTACTTCTACTTTATAATAATTGAAGGCACAATGCAACAATGATCGTATTTTAGTAATAATATATTATTAATGACTGCTAATAAATGAAGTTGTGCACAACCCAAAGAAAGTTATGCTGTGGTGACAGTGGGACCTAATAAGTGATACCATTATCAGCATCTTTCACTTAATATGGACCATTTGATCATAATTATCCTCGAAATCAGCATATATAATGCGATTTATTTTCCAGTGGCATGGGAGGGGACCAGAGACATAACTCTGCAACAAAATAGAGCCAGTGTTCCGCACATACCAAGTACATCTGAAATGACGCATATGCCCCTTAGGTGCCAGTCCGGTCAAAACACTAAGTGTGATCACTGATCAGATTATTATTCTCTGAGTTTTGGTGATGACATATTGACAATCGGCAGCAAAACTCCGAAGCGTGCAGTTCGGGTTAATAATTTTGTCCAGTTGGTTCAACCAATTTTACTAGAGGTGTTTTATCTTTCAACGTGTCTCCGCATAGTTTCTATAATAAGTTCGTTAAGCAATAAAACCATTTTTAAAATGTTATCACCATATCCACAATATCAATACAAGACAATTGCCGGCAATTTAAAGGCAAGCCTACTAATTCAAATCAACTTTGAGTAAAGTGAAAGTTTTATGAATCAATTTTTATGCAATTGTGTGTTAAACATATGACTATCTAGGCTTTAGACATAAGTGATTAATTTCAAAAACTGGATTAATGGTGAAATTATGTAAAAAAAAAAAACTAAACCCAACCCACCAAAGGTCTTCTTCATTTATGATTATTCTGTAGAAGCCAATGCATGAGTTACAAGTTTCAACCGTATGAACCGAGTTGGAAAGTTTATGGAACAGGCTTTGACCATAAGCAAGTTTCAATTGAAATTGAATTAGACGTGCACAAAACAACAAAACCACCCATCAAACCTTTGCTTTCTTTTGTCTTCCTCTCTCACCGTCATAAACGAAGCCTCTCTACAATTTTTTTATTTTTATTTTTAAGATTAGGTATTTATATATCAAGACATTAACTTATTATTTTGTCACTTTAGCTATGCATTGGTAAACAAATAATGTGACGGCAGGCAAAAATATAGGTGAATCTAGAGCGGAGAAATGGAGATAACCAAAATGAGATTTGAAAGGAGACCACGGCACATGAAGGGTGGTCATGGACATGGACATGCACACGATGGTGGGGTAATTCTAAGGAAGGATCTACATCTGTATGGTCCACTACCCTAGCTATACATATTTTAATTAAGAAATATTGAAAAATAAAAAATAATAAGAAAATGGTTAATACCTTGAGTTGTGCCAATGCCAGAGGAGTCTCGGTGAGGAATTTGACGGCAAGAGTCATTATGGTGGAGGTGGTTTCATAACCGGCGACGAGCAAAGCCAACATAAAATCCACTATTTCCTCGTCGGAAAAGTGGTTGCTGGAGGCCAACAATGCTCCTAGCATGTCATTCTTTCTCTCCTCCTTTACGCTTTCTTTTCTTCTCTCCCTCACTATCAACGTTAATGCCTCTGCCACCTTTGTCCTAGCCTACACAATTATACACTTCCTTATCTATCTTTAACTCTTTTACTTTCCCTCCAAATATTTATAATTTATTACTATCTCATTAAATATATAAGAGAATTTAAAGGCCATGCACCTTGATGGCTCTGCGGTAGGTGGTTGAAAAGAGAGGCAATGGAAGAGTGAAAAATCCTTCGATCACAAGAACGTACTCTTTTCTAAGAGTCTCAGTCCATTCACCTGGATCAAAGCTCATCAACTGCTTCACTGTCAACTCAAACGTTATCTGCAAGTAATCCAACAAAGCTAATCAATTTTTTTTATTTTAATTGTTCATGTATATATATATATATACGTGTGTGTGTGTGTGCCCATACTTCAAACCATACAATATAATATGCAAAAACATGTCATGTGAACAACAAAATCACACATGTATGTATCTAGGGAATGATTAATATATATTCTTCTGCACCCATATACCCATTCTAGTTAACGTGGGGCCTCGTACGTACGGAATTGGACACATTATACCAAACCATGGAAAATGAGTCACCAACTCCAGTCCATTTCCATCACGTAAATCACACTCAGATGCTAAACATCAACCCACAAACTATTAACTAATCAAACTTTTCAGCACCAATCAACCAAAAAGCAATGGAATAAAATACTAGTTAGAACCAAAAGGGAAAAAAAGACGGACAACAACACCACTGATGAACTTTGAACTGAATAAACAAAACAAGGAAAATCCTAATAAACATTACGAGGCGCTAACAACTGGTCCACCACCTCCCCAATATTATCATTCAGGTTCATGTGATGGTGGCAAGTGAGCTCCACTCGAACGATCCACAGCCTGGTTGACTCAGACACTCGACTTTGGGAAAGCTAAATCAAATTCATTTGCTTTTACTTGTGAAAAATATATTCCTATTAACATCAAACTATTCTGATATAGGAAACAAGTACCATCCCATATCAAATTTCTTCTGGTTAAAAATATCAGTTGATTCATGTCACCAAGAAAAATGAAAATAATGATAACAACCTAACCTTTTTGGCTTCTTCCATGAGAAGAACCCGGTCGGACCAGGAATCGAGGTTGAGCCGGATGAGACGGTCTATGTCAACCAGCAAATGATCCTTGATGATGGGAGAGTTGGCGAAACTCATGGTGAGGGAGTGCATTCTCTTGTGAAGAGAGCCCTTCATGAGAAGCAGAGAGTGTTTTCCGAGGAGGTTCGATATGGAACCGGGGTAGCTACATTCAAAGAGTTTCCCTTCGTTGAGCAGAATGAACCGGTTCGTCTCCGGGTCGGCGGAGAAGACTGTGGGTTCACCGAAGACGTGTGTGGTGAAGATTGGACCGTAGCGGTGGACGCGGTGGTCGATGAAGGGTTCGGGGTTGTCGGTCTTGTAGGCTGATATGAGCTGGAGGGTCTCGCCGGCGAAGGGGAGGCCGAGGGTGCCCGGCGGGAGGCGGAGGTGGAGGCGGCGATAGCGGGATCGGCGGTGGACGAAGAGGAAGAGGGCGGAGATGAAGAGAAGGATGAGTGGTGTTGTTATGAAAGATGCCATTGAAGTAATAGTAAGAAAGTGATGGAACTGATCGTGTGTGTTCCTATCTGTATATATACGAATGTTACTTATGTTGTATGGTGTCTGTGTAGGAGTATTTTATGGAGAGTGGTGAATGAACGGTGATGGTTTCGAGAAAGGAAGATTAATGGAGGGAGAAGAGGGAGCACATGTGTGTGATATGAGAATCTGAAAGGAGAGAAAAAGGAAATAAACGAGGGATATTTTGGCATCTCAGCAACTTTGTTCTTTCTTCTACTAATTTTTCTGTCAGGATAAGACTTTCCTTTGGGTGGGGTACTTTCCCAACCTTTCTTTCTTTCTTTCTTTGCCCAATATCAGTGATACTGGTTATATAATATGTTAAATATGATCATGTGTGTTTTCTTTTGCATTTCTTGAACTTACATTGTAGTTTTTTTATATTCATCAAAAATAATTTATTTCCAATCCACAATCTGTGTTATAATATGATGTTTATGAAAAATAAAAATATTTCGAAGATAATAATAATAATTAAAAAATATTTTTTTATTATTTATTTGCATTCTTTTTCAGCTAATTAAAATAATTGTATTTTTCATTTAATTTTTTTCTTTCACTTCCACTTGAGGAAATATAATATGTTTAGCATAAAAATACTAAAATAAACAAGGGAGAAAGAAAAGGAAATTGTTTACAAGTGAACATGAAGTAGAAGAAAGTAAATTGACATTAATACGTGGGGTTTTCTCTTTTACTTCTTTCCAAATTTTAAAACAAATAAATATATAATATAATAAAATATTTTTATGTTTTAAAAAAATAATATTATTATTTTTGGTTTTAAACAAATATTATATTCAATTATTGTTATTATATAAAATGTTTACAATTAAACAGTTTATCAAAATTCTATTTATGGTTAAATTTATTGTTATTTAAAACAGTTGATTAAAATATTGTGCAATGTTTTCTACAAAAAAGCAACATTTGAATAGGGCACTATGATCCATATGATGAAAGTCAAAATATATGGGCATTTTGTTGGAGAGTAAGATGCAAGGTGCAAAGTGCAAAGTGCAAGGCTCACATCACATGTGCTCCCAAACTTCACCAACATAAGGAAGCCCTCAAGGCGCGTAGCACTCTTTTCTTTATGATGCTATAAACCACTACCCTACTCACTTTTCTACTCTTTCGTCTTTCCATGCTTTCAAGTGATGTGCATGTGTATTGTTTTGCCCCACAACATAAAAAATTTAAAATACCAAATTTTTTTTCTAAGTACAAGATCTCACATACCAGAGTATGTGACCTATAACCTTATTCTTTATGCAATATGATGAGCTCACGTGATATTTGTTGTCAAATTTTGGTGATTTTTGTGAACCCTTACTCTATAGTCGCATAACCTTAAACATTTTTACACTTAATTTCTTCACCCAAGAATGACATCCATTAAAAGTGTGAGGACAGTTCTTAAAAGAGTAATCAAGTAAGCTTAAACTCACCCACATGGAAGAGAGTACGATGAAGTGGAAGATGACATGTTACCTCAACTACATGGTCCCGTGAAGGGACATCAACCTCTCTACCCACTACACAAACCAATTTTGACAATCTCCTTTTCAAACAATTCCTCTTACAATCCAATTTTATAAATATAATAATGATAAAAAATTTAATAAAAAGTAAAAATAAATTAAAATTATTGTTATAATATTAAAAATGGGTTGTTTTTGAAAGCTATCACTTTTCATCTTTTATTTTCAATGCGTTTATTACATTCTAACTTAAATCCTTATATCAAAGATTATATATATTTTAAAAAATTAAATAACAACCATTAATGAATATCAAATATCTATACACATATTAATAACATATAATAATAAATATATTAAAAATAAAAATTATTTATTTTATTATAGATTTTTAATTGTTTAAAAATATAACAAATTGACTAATTTTTAAATAACTAGACATGGATCTATAATAAAAAACAATGGATTTATTTCTAAGTAATTCTTTCAACAATCTATACCCTAACTATTATAATTTTCATTTTTCGCCGAATATTTTGAACATTATGTGTGTAGCACCATGGCTAGATTTTTGGTTTAGAGACAATTTTTGTGTTTCAAACATGTTTACTATCTTTCGATCACTCCGGGGATTGGGAACGCTGGTCCAATAACTCTCTATTAAATATTCAATGATTCCAAATCTTCCTTTACCATCACTTTTTAGTCCTTCTACCCATTCTACCAGAAATACTACAGTAACTATAGGAAATGATATAGGACTTTTCTATCAATAAATAATATTTTAATATGAATTTTATTGGTATGAGTTTTCAAAATTGAAAAAAAAAAATCATTTGTAAACAATATGCTATGCCATTTTTATTGAATTAAAATTTTCATAATAGTAAAAATAATATTGAATAAGCATCACATTTACTATCTGATAAATACAGAAACAAAAACTGTATTGTCTCCACTTTAAAGCTATGAAGGACCACACAATCTCATCACAATCTCCAAAATCTCCAAAAACTTGAAATTTATCGCATCTAATGATTTTGGAAGAACTAGTTTCAATTTTTGGTTTTTATCTCAAAAGCAGATGTTAAAATTAATACTCGAGATTTTACTTAAAAATGACTTAATCATAACCCTATATATTATTGTGTAACTTCTTCTGATATTGATATGGTCAAATTCATGAACGTTGAAATCAAACCATAAAAAAAATAACGTGATGACGTCATAACATCTGAGAATATTAAGTTGTGATTTAGGTTGATTAATGATTAAACTGATAATGATACATGATAAACTGTCTAATTATTTATGTCCACTGATAAGATGAATTTAACGACAAATTCATTCCTCAAATAACACTTTTTATATGATAAATTAAAGTTTTAAAACAGATTATATAACAAACATAAAATTTTATTTTATGTATATGAGAAGAGCATTAATTGATTTGGGCTAGGGTACGGAAAGTGTGATCTCTTTCACAGTTTCCAATGACTGTCCTACCCACTTGTCCGCACGAATGGGTTGTGTGTCAGTCCACACTAACTCACTCCCTGCACGTGTGCCTCACCTCTCACTTCACGTGCACTCACATTCTCTTTGCTTCGTCTCTTTCGCTCCTTTTCTTTAATTTAGTATTTCTCATGTCTATTCAATCAAGTGGATCTGTTTTCCCTTCCTCCAATTCTTGATCCAAAGTGACTCAAAGTTGAAAAGGGAAAAGTTTAACATGGTTACACTTTTCTTAGTTTTTTTTTTTTTTTTTTCTCTCTCTATCTCTCTTTTTACATCAAACACTATATAAGAACCAAATCCTAATTCCTAATTGATTTCAGCAAATTAGTTATTATACTCTTTACAGCCTATTAGGTTATTATGGTTCTCAATTGTGAAAAAATAAAAATAAAAAATTCTAACGACGGGTTTGGAAAGTGGTTTACCTTTAATAATTGAATCAAGATCAAGTTTTTATAATATCCCATCATCCAAAACACACACATGTTACTGGGCCACAACACAATTGAGATACTTCTCCTACTGCATGTGATAAAAGGAAGGCATGCTTCACATGCCATCATAACTCCATGTTTCTGTTTCTTTCATACCATCGCTTTGCACTTTCTGTTTACACTTAATTGTATGTATGGGTTTGTTTTTTTTCTTATCTGCTATGTTAAATTATTTCAGTATTTTTTTTCTTAGAGTTTTATATAGTGGATAACTTTTTCGTATAAGCAATATTTATTGTATGTTAAAATAAAATAAAATCAAGGTATAATTTTATTTTTTTCTCACACGTATTTTATGAGGAAAATTAATAATTTTACGAATTCATTGTATTTATTATTAATCTGGAGTAAAATAGAATATTATTAAATAATCCTATAAATATGTTATATTAACAATGAAAAAAAATAAACTTTTTATATGATAAAAGTGGACATGTATAAATTGGGCCATACATTTGTCAGTTTCTAAGACATTACCTGTTGATGGACGATGTTATACCCAATGGGCTTAACGGCCCACTTTTATACAAGGTTCACGAAGTTGAAGAAAAACACACATACGCACTAATTGAAAATAATTCCTTAATCGTTTTGGAAAAACAAAAATAAGGGGAAACTGTAATAATGACTTTTAAAATATAAAAATAAAAGTAAATTATAAAGAAAATAAAATGGTTCATTTACATGCATACTATGACTATTATTGTCAATATTATGAAAATATATCCGAATAATATTGTTTTGGTGTAAAAATCCATATAAATAAAACTGTGAAAGTATGAAAAAAGAAAGTTTAAAACAATTCATAGGTTAGGTTGTTTTAACGTAATCCCGTGACAATTCATCGAAGTGAAATGAACTTGGAACAAAATTGTATTGCAAGTAGTTAAGTCAAGCAAGCAAAGCAACCTTTCATTAACAATTGAATACACAATAACATCTTATTATTATTACAATTGTTTTAAACATACTAACAATCTTTTTTTTTTTTTTGCTTTCACAATTTAGAGTATATTGTGGCAAGATTATTGATTACAAATTACAATGAATGATATTCAAGGAAAAGAATACATATTTTTTCATTAGAAATAACCATATACATATTATTAACATTAAATATCACAGTTTGAGCAATTTGTTTCCTTTCAATTATTATTATTATTTCATTATTGTGTTTTAACAACATTGAAACAAAAAATGAAGTAAAGGAAGAAAAGGTTATATAATAATAAATAATAAATAAATATTTAAACGGGAAGAAGAAACGTCTTGTCGGGTTCTCCTTCGCAGAAAAAGCGATGATTGATTGCTTCTCTCTCCACATTTCTTGCAACTCCTCCTCTTCTCTTTTCTTCCCTTCTCAGGTAATTTTCAACGATTCCCTTTTCCTTCTTCTTCCCCTTCTTCTGCTTCTCTCACTCCTCGATTCACGCTATGTCTAGATTCATCACCGCTTCAATTTGACCTTTGCGTGATTTCGCTTTGACTGGGTCATTTCTTTAGTTTCGCTTTGACCCTTCATCTGACAATCCTCGTTGATCTTCACCCTAGTATTTTCCGATTTGAGCTATGGGGAGGTTGTTTGTGGTCCATCTCGAGGGCAAGGTATATAGCTGCAAACACTGCCGCACCCATCTTGCTCTCTATGAAGATATCGTTTCCAAGGTTGTCTTTTTATTTATTTTCTTTCCTTCACCTACTTTTATGACTCACTTTTGTTTTTTGTTTTCTTTTTTTGCTTCTGGGTTTTTATCTCATCCTTGTTACTTTTGTCCGTTGGATGATGAGTTTGTGCACTAATGTGGGTTTGACTATCACTTCATCTGCTTGTCTAGCATGCTTTTTCTTTCTCTCTAACAGTCTGTCCATACAATTTTGAGAGTGCAAATTGTTATTTTTAATGGTTGATTTGCTATACATCTTTTAGTTTTTGTTTACTTATATTCCCTTGGCTCAATTTAAGATTTTGTTATTCTTCTCCCAATTGCTTGGTGGCAAAATCATGTGCTAAGGTTTTATATAACTTGCGTGGTTTTTTTAAAAGCTTTGAAATACGTATTGCTTTCTGTAGCACACTTATGAGTCTTAATTTACGAGCCTTCACCTGATGGCTATTAGTTAAAACATTCAGGAGGGTTGGTTTTTGTTGTGGTATCACTGTCTTCGCGATCAAGCAATTAACAGTTTAATCTTTGACTGAATTGCATTATTGTTTACCTCTTATTTTGTAAATGAAGATCCCGTAAATTATGTAGATATTTGTTGTGTTTATTTTTGTTTATAAATTGTAATAGTTAATGGGCACAAGTGCTTGTGGAGGTAACCCTTCTTTGTTGGTTTAACTCTGATTAATGAACTCGTTGCTGGGTGTTCTTAGATAATAACTATTTACTTTGTTAAAAAGAGAAGGAGAAAGGAGATAATTTTCTGGTTGTCTGTATGACCAGAGGAGAACCCGAGAAAGATGTTCTCTACATAAATGGCTTACCACTGTGGTTTGGCTGGTTCTGCGTGTTTATAAGAGGAGCTGTTAGAAGCCAAACTATTCGGATTTTGATTGTTCATACTTTTGTGAATATAAGATGTGCAAATAAAGTATAGGTGGCAGAATTTTGTGTCTCCCTTGCTCTTTACATGCAGAAGTGCTCCCATCCTCTTACATCGAATCTTAGCCCACTTGATTATCTCGGTTGGAGATAATTTGTTGTGTTAAGTAGTACTTCGATGGATCAAAGTATAGTTTATGCCATTGTATTTATTTTGCATCTTCATGTATTGCCTTTGAGCTTTGGCTCACTTTTTTTATTCACATCTGGAAATTTTTTATTGGCTTTCCATATAATATATATTCTGACTACCATTTTTTCTGGTGCTTTATTATTCAGTCTTTCCACAGTAGACATGGGAAAGCATATCTCTTCAGTAAGGTGTAAGTTATCCTTGATCTTGGAACCATATCACTATGTGATTGCCAAAATACCCAAGATAAACGTTCTCTTTTGGTATTTGCATGACTGTATGAGGACTATCAGCCATAAAAATTTGGAATGTAGTTGTATGCCACTTACATTGTCTAAAAATAAGACCAAAAAATTAAGAGAAATTTGATGACATTTTATTTCTCCCAGAACTTGTCTGAGTATATACATTACATATTGCTATATTTTTATGCATGTCCATCATGAATCCACTCTATGACTTCACAATGGAAAGCATATGTGTATCACAGCTACATAGCAATAACAATGCATAATTGTTACTCCCATCAACTGACATTTAGGTGATTGTGGATATTGTAGCTTGTAACCAAAGTATTATGCAGAAGAGATGTCTTTGTTATTCATGGCTTCTTGCCTCTGAATGTCCAAAGCTCTAGCCACGTTATGTTTTACAGTTGATTCTGTTCATGGATGCAGTTAATGTATTTTATTCTTTTACAGTGTGAATGTTTCTGCTGGAGAAAACGAGGACAGACAGATGCTCACTGGGATGCATACTGTGGCTGACATTTTCTGTGTGGGGTGTGGATCAATTGTGGGTTGGAAATATGTAAGATTTATAACAGTGCTTCAAGAGTAAGATTTGTTCTTCTTGTACATAGAATTAAGTAGTTACCATATTGATTTCTTTCAGGAGACTGCTCATGAAAAAAGCCAGAAGTACAAGGAAGGAAAATCTGTACTTGAACGGTAAGAGAAATGTTGTGTGAGAACTGAGAAAACACTGTTAATATGTGAAGTTCTTTGTAGTACAAGTATACTGTGGATTTAACATGTTTTTACTTCTGGCCAGGTACAAGGTGTCAGGTCCTGATGGCAGCAATTATTGGGTCAGCCATGAAGCACATGTTGGTGGAAGTGATGCAGATGATGCTTAGTCATCTGCCTTTGACAATTGAATTGTACATTCTTTAATCCCCCTTCCTCTGTTGTTTAACGATGTGGATTTCATTCGGGCAGTTTAGCAAAATCTGCATTTTGCCCAAAAGACAATTTAAATACATTTCATTGTCATTTCTGATGTAAAAAAAAAAAACTAACGTTAAAACTTGTAAGTTCTAATCAGTCCTGGTTCCGTGCTGTGTATTGATCTTCATTTGCTTTTACCATTTGCCAATAATTGGCATATAGCCACATACTCCAGTACTTTAGGGGTATTTGGTGGTTTTTCTAATCATGCAAATACTCAAATTAAAAAATGGGAAGGGTGTTAAGTTAAACTTATGAATGCGATCCATGGCATCCTTACAAGTTCCTTTTAGTTATTTGACTAAATTTATCTTGTTATATATTAAAAAATCTTAGTAAGTGTTAATGAGACAAACTTTTATACAAATGCTTAATTAAGCAGATTACTTGATACAGTTTAAGAACAACGGCTAATTGAGACCACATTTTGAGGTTACTCTCTATTCCTCTGGATGGTTAAGGGGTGAAGCCCCTGCGAATGGGAAAACTTATAAGCAACGTGTTCCTGTATTCCTTCCCACTGGATAATGTTATAATGGGATACAAGTAACGAGAGTTCCGAATCAACTAAATTCTATATACCAATAGAGAAACACTAGTTGCTTTAAATACATACTTACTGCTCCTATGACAATCTAAGGCAATTATTCGTGATAGACAAGTTATTCCCGCTAAAACTGCTCTTTACAATTGCAAAAGGTTGGCTTTGACCAATAACTGACTAGGCGTCTAAATTTCTCAATTCATTTATTTACTTGTGCCCGAATTTCTCACATCATTTATTCAATTCCGTACTCTCTTTTTCTCTGGGTAGACTCAGCATATACTCCTTCCCTTTAAAATAGCAATACTTACCTTTGTACGCTTTTTCCTTTCTTGCTTTAACAGAAAAAAAGGAACAAAATGAAACGTTAACTACAAGGAAGTAAATGCTAAAAGATTTTTGGATGTCAGACTGGAATATCTTGTATATAACGCACGCCTTAAATTTAAATGGTAAAAAGAAACTTATTTTGGAAACTCCAAATGATTGGGGTATTACTATTTACTTTTGGTTGATATAATTTAATTAATAACTACAATATTTTTGGCGAGAGAAGAAGGTGAGATGTTGAAGAATTATTGAGCGGAAGAGAAGTAAGAAGTGAAGAAGCAAGCGGTTTGGAGTGATGAGTGCATAGTTGCGAAGTCACCGTTGGCAAAAGACTGAAAAAGAGGAGGATATCGTATATAAAAAAAGAGGGCATAACGGTGATTACTCACCCAACTCATCCAATTCATCAACCGTGTAACGTAGGCTTTAAGTGATAGAAATTAAAAACAAGAAGCAGCACCAGCTTCACGGCATCTATTCTTCCCTCCACTCTCCATGCCTTCTCAATGCCACTCCCTTCTCTTCACTCCCACTCTCAATCGAACTTTCTGGAACCCCAACGCCCTCTCTCCTTTCTTCCCTCCACTCTCCATGCCTTCTCATTCTACCTAATCCAACACCCCGCCACTTTGTTTTTTCCGCAACTATTTTCGACCGAAGCCCATTTTATTTAATTTACCTTTTTCTTTTTAAAATTTGAATTTAATTTCTATTTTTGGTTCACGAGGATGCATTCGGTTGGTGCGCGGTTGTTGAGGTGAACGAGGGAACTCGGTTAGGTTCTTTTCTTCTTTGGGGCTTTTCTCCTTCTCCTTCTTCTTTCTCTGCTTCGCTCCATCGATCCCTAATCGTTGTTGCGATTTCGGACATGAATCGGAGCTTCATAGCGCCGGAATCGAAAATGCCAGACGCGTTCAAGCAGAGGCAGCAGCAATTGGGGCCTCTCAGGTCCTCTGCGCGCGCCAGGGACAGGGACGAGGAACTCGCGTTGTTCCTCGAAATGACGAACCGTGAGAAGGAGCGCAACGATCTCCTGCTTCGCGCCGTAGAGGATTTGGACAGTGCAGCCGCGTTAGGTATGAATACCGTCGACAACACTTTTATTTTTTTTTCTGTCGTCGTTTAGTTAATTTTAGCGCGAACAACTACGGAATGGTTATGTCGTTTCCGGGTATGACATGTTTTTGTGTTTCCCTTTGTCACTCGGTTTGTGTTTCGCGTTGCAGGCTCAAATCCAGGCAATTCTCCCTTCTTTAACATTCCCTCTTCCATGGCGGCGCTGGTGCGAAAGACTGGTGCTGACGATTTTCTCAATTCGGAGAATGATAAGAATGACTATGACTGGTATATTCTGTTTACCTCTCTAACTGGTTTATTATTGCTCAACCTATGTGTTTACTGTAATTAGTTCAGTGCAATGATGGCATTTAAGTAGTTTTTTTTTCTTCCTTCTTTTTGTTCGATAAAAACTTGTCGAATGTCGTTCCTGGATATCCTTGTGAAAATAATAAGTTAACACTTTGCACTTGATATTAGCTCTAATGTGCCGCATTTGATCTGCTCTAAAATCCAAATCCCACACAGGAAGCAATTGTAATAAATATCACTTCAACTTTGAAGCAATAACTCTCTTTTCCAATATATCTTTATAATAATTAATTTTCAATCATAAATTATTAGTAGGACTGTATCACTGTTGTTATTTTGTTTTTAACCTCATTCTTATTGCGCATCTAAACCTGAAATCGCTGCCTTTAACTAGGTTCTTGCATAGACTCTGTGTTTGATGCTTGAACAAATGATAAATAAATTAACAGATACTTAACATCCAGGCATAGCTTTACATTATGAAAGATAACACGACATTTTTTGCGACCTGAGCAGAATGATTGCTGTTCAAATTGGGGATTAGCATGATTTTTTCTTTTCAGGCTTCTAACCCCACCAGGGACTCCCCTTTTTCCTTCTCGGGAGATGGAATCAACAAAAACTGTTATGAGTCAGCTTGGGACTCCAGCTGTACGTCCTACAGCATTAAAAGCTAGAGTAAGCAATTTCAATGAATGTTTTAGATTCTGTCAATTATTTTATCATTTTATGGTAATTTGAAGATTTTGTGTTTTACATCTAGTTTTAATTGAATAATGAAATTGTGCATTTCCTTGTAAACTCCTAGTTTTATTTGAAGATCGTTTGTAAGTACTATCATTTCATTGTGCCTGATGAACTACACAGAAAGAAATGGTTTTAGGGATCGGTGAAAAGTATATTTTTTGTGAGTTATTGCATAATTTCAGTTACTGGTGCCTGATCTCAAGTAGCTAATTTGCATACACCGCCCCTTGTAGCAATGACATTCCTGGACTACAAACTGGCTGCTTATTATTTTTGCATTTTTTCCAATTTTCCATGACATGCTTTGATTAATTTATTTGATAATAAAAAGGATCATTGGTTTAAGTCTCAAAGTTATTGAAAGATCCTCTCTTGCTGTTTTCAGTTGTCCTTTAGCGGTTTCTTTATTCCATTCTTTATTCGGCATTTTTGGTGAATGTTGGGTGTTTCCTAGTCCTGGTTTCCTAGACCAAATTGATGAAATACTTCATGGTTTAGGTAGAAGTAAAGAGGCTAACATTTGTGGCTATTTGCGATCTGCACTACATTGTAACACTTCAAACAAAAGAGGTGTCCAAGCTTCAGTCTATTTGGTAGGAAACACATGGGCTTCTGAAAGGGGTTTCCACTATTAACATATGTTGATGTTGGGAAGCTCTGTTACTTAGATTTTCTCTTTTTCAATGTTTGTTTTCTGTTTAGTTACTTTGTTTAGGAGGATTCCTTACTCCCTTTCTGTATATGTAAATTTCTTTTTTAAAAACAGATTATTTGGTTTCACCGTGTAAAAACATATAATAATAATTTTGAGCTTTTTATGTTGATAAAATCATGAAGTAATGCTCTGCATCTATTTGTTAGTTTCGAAGTTGAAAGTAATGCTTGATTTGTGCGTGAACATATTGTTCATAATAGTACGATTTTGTTTTCCTTTCATGCTAATCGTCAGAAAATAATCCTTATTGTATTTGTTTCGTTGTGGTTGTAGTTGGCAAATCCTCCTTCCGAACATACTGGAAGGATAAACTTAGTATCTAAACAACCAGCCTCCTCCCCTGGGTTGACCTCTTCAGGTGGTGGAATTAGGAGGCCCTCATCATCAGGGAATCTGTCAGAACTTACAGGAAGAAGCAACTTTGTATCTAAACAATCAGCCTCCTCCCCAGCGTTGACTTCTTCAGTTGGGGGACATAGGAGGTCCTCATCATCAGGGAATCTGGGATCTAGATCTGCAACTCCTAGTGGACGACCTACATTGACGACAGTTTCAAAATCATCTAGATCTTCAACACCCACTTCTCGGACAACCATACCTTCGACTAGGGCAATGGTAGCTACTATCAAGACCCCAGTTTCCTCAGCCAAGCCCGTGGATTCTGCTTCCAAGACTGTAGTTTCTGTCGTTAAAACTACTATAGCACCTGCAGCTAAAACCACAATTCCATCGAGATCCTCTACACCTTTGTTGAGATCTGCTGCAAGATCATCGACACCAACAACCAGACCTACCTTACCTGCATCGAGGCCTACTTCAAGGGCATCAACCCCAACTAGGCGACCCACAACACCATCTAATGTACCCACCGTATCTTTGCCTTCAGTTAAGACTTCTTCAATCTCCAAGTCAGCTCCTGTGATGTCAAGGCAGCCAGTAACACCTGGGACTTCACCAACTATGAAGTCAAGACAGTGGAAGCCAACTGAGATGCCTGGCTTTTCACTCAATGCTCCACCCAATTTGCGGACAACGCTCCCAGAAAGGCCACTGTCAGCAACTAGGGGGAGGCCTGGAGCACCCAGTCAACGGTCCTCTTCTGTTGAGCCTCCTTCTATTGGCAGACCAAGGCGGCAATCATGCTCTCCTTCAAGAGGACGTTCCCCCAATGGTATTTCCCGTCCAACTGGAAGCTCTATGCCGGCAGTTAATCGTGGGTACTCTAGAGCGAATGACAATGTCAGTCCTGTTGTAATGGGCACCAAAATGGTTGAGAGGGTAATAAATATGCGGAAATTAGCACCACCAAGGCTCAATGACAAGAACTCTTCCCAGAATCTTTCTGGCAAGTCATCTTCGTCTCCAGATAGCTCTGGTTTTGGGAGATCACTCTCGAAGAAATCCTTGGATATGGCAATTAGGCATATGGTATGCATCTTCTGCACATTCCTGCATTTGTTCTACCTGTCGAGAAAAAATTTGCAATGCACCTGCATCTGAAATGGATCCAGAGAAACTTTTACATGCTTTGCTGGGCTTTTCCCTTAGTGTGCATTATGTCTCGAGGTTATATAGATATTTGAGAGTTTGTCATTTAGGGCCTTATCTCATTCCATACTTCTTTTAAATAATCAAATTAATCGGAACTGATTGTATTGTGTCCTCCTAATAAATTTTCTTTGTCTTTGAACAGGATATAAGGCGAAGGGTTCCAGGCAATTTACGGTCATCATTGATGACAAACATTCCGGCGTCTTCAATGTATAGTGTGAGGTCTGGGCTTCCGCGTAGCCGAACTGTTTGTATTTCGGGCTCTCCTCATGCCACTAGCAGTAATGCTAGTTCTGAAGTGAGTGTAAACCCTAATGGTCTATGTTTAGATAATAGTGAAATAGACGATGATATTGGCAGTGAGAGAAGTGATCAATCTCCTGCCAGTGTGCGGGGTAGGTAAACGGCTCTCACTCTGAGGAATCCTGTTACCTACAGTTTAATGGTTCAACCATTCTTGTCCTGAGTTTTCAGCCATATTGGATTTTTATATGGAGGTAACCATGCTTCAATCCATGTAAAGTTGCCGGAAGTGATATAACATTAAGGGAAGCTATTTGTAATTTAGATAGATCATCTTTATGCTAAAATTGTAATAATCATTTTTTTCAAGTGGTGTTATATCACACGAAAACTGTAGAAATGGTGTGGCATTGTATTTTTTGAGAAATGCTAGCAACATTTGATTTGGCACTTTTTATACCATTTTTTTTAATTTGCGGGTGACATTTCTAGTTCTAACATTTTTTTTTCACAATAATTTTAAAAAAGTATTAAAGTAGAATTTATTTAATTAATATTGAGTAGTTTTACAATTTTATAAAAACTTGTGAATTGATTCATGTAATAAAACTTTTAATTTATTAGATTAGTAAAATTTAATATTTATGAAAGAGTGATGACATTTTCGAGAAAAGAGTGTACGGAAAAAATTTATATGATTATGTCATCATTCGTAATTTTATTTGCAGGATTATATATATATATATATATATATATATATATATATATATATATACATTAAATGATATTTTATTGAATTTCACATGGAATATATATTAAATTATAATTAATTTTAAAATAATAAATGATAATTATTATAAATGATTGTATTTTAATCAAATGACTTTATTAATATTTTTTATATTGTTATAATTATAACTTAGTTTAAAAAATTAAAATTATTTTTTATTATTTATTAACGAAAACAAACTTACATTTACGAATATAGTCATAAAAGATAATTCAATATTCAGATTTAGAATTTTTTTATACAAAACTCATGGAATTTGTTTTCATAACAATATATGGTTTATGTAATATACCAATCTTAATTATGAATTCACAAATATTCTTTGTGAAATGTAAAATAACATAATAGCTATAATTGTAGGTCTTTAAAAAGTATTCAGCTTGTACTTTATGAAGATAATTTTTAAAAATTCATTCTAAAATAATTTTAATCGGCAAAATTATAGATATTTAAATAAATTGTTAAATGAAAGACGATTTTTTTATATTGGTCCTCCAGGTTGAAATATTGGCTTTACCTTCTTTACCAATATTTTTTTATTTAATATTTTTAAAATAATTTTGGAATTTAAAAATTAAAAAAATTATCTATTGTGAAATTATTTTTTTAAACTACAAAATTAAAATTGATAACAAATATTTTTTATTTTCAATTTTTATTAATGATACACATAATAACAAATAATTATATTACACAATCCATCTTTATCTATATAAAATTATTAAAATTGTTTTTTCATTTTTGGTTATAATAAAAACATTATCGTTCATCTATAATTATTTTCAAATTAGTTATATTAAACATTTGTGTCTTCAACTTATCTTTAAAAACAGTATTTAAAATTAATTGTTAAAACTAAATCAACCAAAAATTTCAATTTATTTTATGCATTTTCAAACATTTTATTTTGATTTCGATTTTAAAATAGGTTAAAAGTAATGCAATTTTTATAAAGATAAAGAAAAATAAGTTATTGAAACTATCTTTTCTATAAATTATTAGGACTATAAATTTTATTTAAGTATAATCTCTAAAATTAGTAGAAAATTTTTAAAAATAATTTAAAGAATAAAATAGGAAAAACCATGTCTAAATTCTTAAAAGATTTTAGAAAAAAATTATATATATGATAGTGCTTCACTCATTTATAAATAAAACATTTATAAGATTAATTATTATTTTTTCTCGAACAATTTTTTTTATTTGTCCATCTTTTTTTAAATACTACTTTTTATATCATATTTATTATTATTAAACAACAAATTATTTTTCTTAATTTTCCTAAAATACTAATAAAATTTATTTTAATTTAGTTGGTAATATATATATATATATATATATATATATATATATATATATATATAATAAAATTTGTAAATTATTTTATCGATCGAGTCTCAAATTTTTTATTTATTTTTATCCCTAAATTAATTATTACAAATAAAAAATTCTTTACAATGATTTTTAAGTATGTATAAAAAATATAAAAGAATGTATAAAAATATTAGGTAAATATAATTAAATATGTTAATATAGGTCGTAACTTGTGAGTCAACTTGACTCATAATTGATCTTGATTTTTTATTTATTTTTACTGATAATAAGTTAAAAATAAATTCAATTAACTTAATCTTAATTAATATTATTACGTGTTCCAACTCCACGATTTAGTTGTTCTTGTTAGAAAAAAATGTGAGTTAATAAATTATCCAAATTCAGTTTAGAATAGGATTGTGAAATTTTCTGACTCTCCATAAAATAAGTAAGATTGAACTCACTTATTTTCATGATATGAATTTATTTATTTTCAACTTAATCCAAGACAAGTCTTTTAATATTCATATTATGTAGTAAATTAGAAGACTTAAATCAAGTTAAAAGGATTAAAAATTATGTTCTAAAAATAAATAAAAAATATTTTATAAAAAATTATATTTAGAGAAACAATTCTTGTGTTTTAAACCTTAAAAGAATATATAATAAATAGTTATGATATCATGTTATTTGTTTATTTTATTTTATTTAAATTTTTTAAATGAATTTTAAAAAAATCATTATTTCTTCTCTTTTTCTCACTGCATTTATTTTGATTTTTTTTTAAATTATTGGATTTAAACAAATGCAAATGGAAAAGTATAAGATTAAACATAACTATATATCTATTTCAAAATACTCCTATATATATAAATAATAACCACCCAAGACGGTTGAGAAACCAAGGCGAAACGCCCGAAAAGGGAAGAAGAAGAAGATTCTATGGAGGAAAGGATGAAAAATGGTGGCATGGAAGAAAATATATGTTATTCGAAACTAACGTCGTTTCTTCAGAAAGATACCTCCTTTCTTACTCCTTGGAGTTGGGATGCCAACGCTTCAGATAACGAAGCTTCAACTTCCACAAAACAAGTGCAGTACCTTCAATTTCCACCTGGATCATATTTTTCCTTTTGCGTAAGTTTTTTGTTTCAATTTGTTATCACCAACTAAAAGCATTAAACAAACAAGGCTTCAGGTTCTTTTGTTTGTTTTGTTTAGATATGTCGCTGGTTGAATTTCAAAAAGAGGAAGAAGCCTCGGAATTACGATTATCTTCGAACTTCCGAAAATGAAAAGAGGATGATGGAGATTAAAGCCAGAATAAAGAAGAAGCTTAGACTTGTCAGAAGATTTTATCGTGGAGAATAGTTTCTTTCTTTCTTTCTTTCTTGGACTTAGATAGAACTGAAACTGTAAAAGAGATGCTGGTAACTTCTGCAGCATTCGGGCTTATCCAGTTTGAGATCTTCTAGACTCACTACTTTTTCCTAAACAATTCAAGCAATGCTGTTCTTTGTTATTCTTCCTCACTCTTTTAATTCTTTGCATAACTAAGAGGATAATAAAATCTGCCATTAATTACAACTTCAAAGAATACTGTTTGAAGTTTCATGTAAAATGCTACTGTTTAGTATTGGTTTCTATTATTTTTTTCTTCTCTTTTTGTCTCTTAGTTTTTCATTTTTATTAGCAATGACTAAAGAAAACGAATTTTGCGAATAAAAAGTAACAATTTCTAAAAAATGTAATCCTTTTTATACAATGTATATGCATAGACCACAATTTGACATATACAATAATATAAAGTTAAATTTTAATAATTGGATTATAAAAAAATTACATTTTTGCAGAAAATTAAGAATATATTTGAAAAATTAAATTTAAAGTTCATTCGAGTCATATGAAAAAAAAATATAGCTTAAAAAAATATCTCAATAAAATTGACTAATCATATTTTTTTTTAGAAAAATAATAAGTTGACACTCTCACCCAATAAATATTTATTAAATAACCCAATTTTAATAATATAATATTGATAAAACCTTTTAAATTTATATATTATTATTATTATTATTATTATTATTATAATAGTAAGTTATAGATTGGATGTATGAAATGAATAATAATGTCAAAATATCACTACCCATTCTTTTTAGCATGTATTAATTTATTGTAAAAGTTAGTAAACATTTTACATCAATACTATAATTATTAAAAAAATGTTTAAAATATAAGATGAGCAGTGATAAAAAAAAATAAAAAATATATTATGAATTTATTTTACATTTGAAAAAGTAAATAGTTAAAAAATTAAATATAAAGAGTATTTATCATAAAATTTTAATGCACTTTACATATTATTGTATTTTATTATAAATTAGTTATCTAAGAAAAATATTTATTGTAAATAACATAAAACTACATTATCTATTTCTTAAGTACTCTACTGATATATGCATATTAGTAACGCAATTTCATAAATTAATATGTGATTGAGTAGTAAACAGAAATTTTATTTACAAAAATACCAACATTATTACAGATCATTTTATTTATTTAAAAAGTTAGAAAGGTCAGTGGTAATAAATATTTTATTATTTTAAAATAAAATCAAAATACATTCTTCTTCTTTAACTTAACTACATTGATTTTATTTATTCTTTTATAAAAAAATTATATTGATTTAATTTCATATTCATCTGTTTTATTTATTCTCTTTAAATAAAAATGTCACCAGACAATAATGCATGCGTAATGAGGTACTTATTGCTTAAAACAAAAATACGAATATTTATAAATAATTATACTCGAATTTATTTCTTTATCAATTAAAATGACTAATGACTAAAATTTTAATAATATTATTTTTACAATATTAAAATTGATCTCCGTATTAATAAGAATGACTATAATTTAAATAATATTACTTTTATAAATAATGTTACTTATTAATATATATGAAAAACAAATACAAAATTATTTATTAAAAAATTAAATATTATTTTCTACCTCGATATTCACAACTTAAATTATTTTTATTAAAATATAAATATTTCTACGCTAAGATAAAATTTTATAAAAGATTTTAAAATGTAATGTTTATAAACCTTTTATAAATGTTTTTAAAATTAATATTTAATCATAATAATTAAACTACTTTTAAATTTTTATATAAAATATAAATATTTATAAAAACTAAAAAAAAATTGTAAAAATTTATTTTGATGGCTTAACTCTTAGGCAGCAATCCAATGTGAGTGAATGGTTTGTCCTTGGTTTCTCCTGGACACTTTATTCTCTCTTTCTCTGTCTCTTCGGGCACTCATCTTCGATGGCGAGTCTGTGGCGGGCAGCGACCGGCATGACGGAGAATCCCACCGACTACGATGGCGTCGAGTTTTGGGTTAACCCAGAGCGCACCGGCTGGCTTACCAAGCAGGGCGAGTACATCAAGACCTGGCGCCGCCGCTGGTTCGTCCTTAAGCAGGGCAAACTCTTCTGGTTCAAGGACTCAGCCGTCACGCGTGCCTCTCGGCCACGTGGCGTCGTACCTGTCGCCACGTGCCTCACCGTCAAAGGCGCCGAAGACATCCTCAACAAGCCCAACGCGTTCGAGCTTTCCTCACGCTCCGACACCATGTACTTCATCGCCGATTCTGAGAAGGAGAAGGAGGACTGGATCAACTCCATCGGTCGGTCCATCGTCCAGCACTCCAGATCCGTCACAGATTCCGAGATCGTCGATTACGATAACAACTCCGCCAAGCGCTAATCACGCGCTCTGCAGTCGACGTTCCTCTTTCGGTGAATTCTCTTTTTTCCTTTGTTTTGTGTTACCGTGATTGTGTATATTATAATTCTTATTATCATTACATCAATCGCCGATCGTGCTCGTTCTTGCGAGGAAACTCTGTTTATGTACTTGAACTGCTATGAAATGGTAATTTTTAGGGTTTTGTGGATTCGATCAATCTTTTTGATGTTGCTTCTGAATTTCAACTACTTTTAACTGAACAGAGTGGGAGATTTTCGTCGGTGTACTTAAGTTTGAGAGGTTTTGGGTTAACAGTTTCTCTTCTAATTGGAAACCTTGTTTATAGATTATAGTTTAGCCTCGGTTAGAAACCAACATCACCTCGTGACATCAAATTCGGTCTGGTTTCATTATCGGCTAATATCGTTGTTATTATGAGATTGAGATCGTTTAAGGTTTGATTGTTTATATCAATAAAAAGGTGAAAAACATGATTTGTGTTCCAATTGTGTTCCGTTATTCATGAGCAAATCCTGTTGCAGTGCGTTTACACGCAGCTGCGCTTAGCGAAAGTGTGAACTCACAAAAGTGGGATCAAAATGAAGAGATCCTTTGCATACAGAACCAATGCCTCCAGGGCCTACTAAATTGGATAAAGAAAATATCTAGGATGAGTGTAGGATCTGATTCTTATTGGTTATGCAAAAATTATAGGTTGAACCAATTTTTTAGATATATATTTAAGCCATTTTCGTTTGTAGGACAAGATATTATTGTACAGTGGATGGGAAAAGACAGCTATTTTGACATAATCTTCTCTCTCCAGATATGTTTGAATTTTTTATTTCCAATAAATTTTTTTATTCCTCATGCATATGGTAGGGTAGTATTATTTCCTCATCACTTTCATCCAAGAGATAGGTTAGTTGGTAGTCTACAATGTAAAGACTGATGCATCACTAAGTAGGAAGCTCAGAGGACAGTAACGTGTGAAGAAAAAAAGAGAGATGGATGTGAGACCCATCCATGGCAAACCCAGTTAATATCTTATCCCAAAAATGGTTCCTTAGAAAGACAGCTTCTGTTTGATTGCATTCAACTCCATTACCACATCTTTTATGCCCAACCGCCGAACAGGCAATTCTGCAGAACATGCTACTCCAATCCTAGCAAAGGACGCCAAACACTCTCTGATGTTAGTGTCCATGACCACCCCTGTTCCTTCTCTAGTATATGGTACAAGCAAACGTGAATCTACTATTTCAGGGATTCCTTCAGGAATTGCCATCATACAGAATTTGTGTAGGGTTAGACCCTCACCAAACATGTCATCTGTAGGTTTCTTTCCCGTGAGCATCTCCAAAACAAGAATTCCGTAGCTGTAAATATCTCCTTGTGGTGATACTCGAACACCTGCCCCGTACTCTGTTCCAACAAACAGCAGTTTAGATACAAATAACGGATATATTAAATGCAACCACGTATTATTGATTATAAACAAAATTTTTCAAAATCTAATTATAATACATTATTACATGTAAAAGTTTTATATATGGATATGTAATGGTTATTCAATCATATATACTAAATTATTGACTTATAAGAATTACTTGAAACGTCATATTGATATGATTTGAGTTAGTTAATACTATGTAATCGTACGCTAACCGTATGGTTTTATTAGAATGGAATTGAATGAGCAAGTGTTATTTGATAAGATGACGGTTCAAATTGTCCCATGTTGAGTAGGATAATTATTTGATGCGGTACTTCAGTTTTGGGGTTATAGCTATTTATAAAATGGATTAATGTGCAAACTAGACTTATAACTTCTCTTAACTCGATTTCAGTATTAAATTATCATCATTATTTTTATTTTAATTTGCAGAAAATATTTAAGATCACAAGTTGTTTTAATTTAGATCTCTAAAACCTATAATTAAAAATAATACTACATTCAAATAACTCATTTTCTAGAAGTTTTATCTTACCATATATAAAAAGAACCTGAGTTTTAATAGCTATTACAGTTCTTGGTTAAATATGTAATATTTATTATTACTATTTTTAAGTTTCTTAGCCTATACTTTCGAGTAAACCTTTAAGATAGTAAGTTCTTATAATCCAAGAATTTTAATAAACATCAGTCTTATTAATTCCTTATTTATCTTAAATTTAATTATAATTCTTAATTAAGACAAAATTCGATTTAATAGCTGTATATTTTATTAAGAATTATTATTATTATTATTATTATTAATTTAAATTTTATTTAAATTAATAGAAAAAGATTTAAGATATCTAGTTGTCAAAACTGGTACCTTTAAACGTTAAAATCATGAGGATGTTATACCCAATTAATTTTCTCTATTAATTATTTACTAATTTTGTTAAATATTTAGTCATTACAACTATTACAAAATAAGCTGTAAAAGTATTACGAAATGTAAATTATAATCTTTAAGGATTAATATGATAATCGTTAATGTTATTACTTGTCAGAAAATATCATGTTATTAATTTTGGTTTGCATTTGGTATCTTCTTGATAATTCTAAAAGTTTTGAAACCAATTAATTCACAACGAATGAACTTATATACTTCACACAAGTGTACCTATAGTGAATTAGAAATCAAAATGTGACAAATCCATACCAAACCAATTCCCGCAAGGCAAAGGAAATAATCATAAAAAAAAAAGGAAAAGTAAAAAAATATAAGAAAGGGAAGCTTTCAATAGGGGATTTTTTCAATTTTCCTTAAAAGGAATGTTTTTTCTAATTTTCGTTTTGGTTTTTTCGTATGGAAGAACGTGTGCAGCCATGATATAGGAAAGGATAAGGCTTCATGGTTGTCATGACTTGAGAACTGTGACAAACACAAAACAGCCATGTAAGGAGGAGCCATGGATGGTGACATGTTTATAGTGGAATGGTGGGAACAAAAGAAGGAAGGGGAACAAGAAGCAAAGAGTGAAGTGGAGCTACATCGGAAATTATTTTCGACAGTGCCAAACAGCAACAGCAAAGGCATACTTCACCCTAATATTTGTTTTCTCTTCCTTTTTAGCTAGCACTGCATACACTTTTACCTTCTTTACTCTTAATTATTCACATTGTAATGATAATTCTCATATGTAATTTGAGTGACAATATTGTTAATATCTAATGCTGTTATTGCAACAAGGTAATTCAAAAACACAGGTAAAAACATTTTAAAGAATAGAAAAGTTTACCTGGGGGAACATATCCAATGGTTCCTTTAATTGCTGACGAACTAACCTGATCTCTACTCGCATGTCCCATGACCACATTAAGGAGCCTTGCTAACCCAAAATCCCCTAAGTGGGCAACAAAGTCATCATCAATAAGAACGTTGCTTGGTTTAATATCACAGTGGACTACAGCTTGCTCAGAACCATGATGAAGATAATCCAATGCATTAGCAACATCAAGAGCAATATTTACCCTAAGTTGAAGGTTGATATTTAAATTTCTAGATTCGAGCACTTCGTCGCTGTGCAACAAACTTTCTAGACTCCCAGTACCCATGAACTAAAAAACTATAGCCTTGAAATCATCCCCATTATAATCAATACCTGAAAAATAAGTCAGGATGTTAAGTACATTCTGGTGCTTGATCTTTTCTAGAGCCTTGCATTCAGCTGTGAAACACTTTGACGCCCCACAAGCTTCAAGATTCAAGACCTTTACTGCAACAGATTGTTCAAAATGGAGAAGATATCCTCTGTACACGGAACCATAGCTACCAGCACCTACTAAATTGGACGAAGAAAATCCATTGGTTGCTTCATGTAGCTCTCCATAAGAAACCTTCAAATACCTATTTTGCAGAGACCGTGACGAATAAAATATTTTGGGCTTTTTCCTGAACAAATAGTTACTCATAAATATTATGGAGCTGATCAAAACCCCTCCAATTCCAATTCCAATTCCAATTACAATGATGAGGATGAGTTTCTTACTAAGAGACCACTTGTTTTTCCTTGAGGGAACCCTAGAGCATGCAGGGAGTTTCAGCTGAGGTATCCCCCCACAGAGATTCTTATTTCCAATGAGTGAAATTGCCGTAACATTATTAAAGACACCTCCTGTAGGAACCTCACCATAAAGCTGGTTAAACGACAAGTTCAAAGTATTCAAATAACTCAACTTATGTAGTTAAGCAGGGATTGTGCTTGAGAAGTTGTTGTTAGAAAGGTCGAGGAGTTCAAGGGACCCGAAAGCGCCCAAGAACGAAGGTATCCTTCCACGAAATAAGTTTCTCTCCAACAGAAGCTCTGTTAATCCGGAACAAGCGCCAAGTTCTGGGGGTATTTCACCAGACAATTTGTTTTCGTATAGATGTAATATAGAAAGGTGCTTCAAGTTTCCAAACTCTAAAGGGATGGAACCAGTGAAAGAGTTGGTGGATAAGTCAAGATTTATCAAACCTTCTAGATTACCAAATGCTTGGTTAGGAATATTACCACTCAAGTTGTTGCCGGAAACTCCAAATGACTGCATGCGAGTACAGTATTTGAGGCTTAATGGAATGCTTCCTTCGAATTGATTGGTGTGCAGATAAAGTTCAGACAACATAGTAAGATTGCCAATGGCAGTAGGAATATAACCAGACAATTTGTTTTCTTGCAGGGCCAATCTTACTAGATTTTTAAGCTTTCCAATTGAATCTGGAATGCTTCCCTCCAGATAATTGTCTACCATGATGAAGTTAGTTAAACCGATTAGTTTTCCAATTCCTTCAGGTATCATTCCCGATATTTGATTAACCGCCATACTAAATGAAGTAAGGTGGGTAGAAAAATTGCCAATGAGATCCGGCAGCGCACCACCAAATTCATTCCAATCTAAAAGAAGTATCTTCAATCGAGTACAATTGGTTAATGAGGAAAGGAAATCTAAATCTTGAGCTCTCCCACTTCCAAAACTATTATCACAAATGCTAAACTTCTCTAGTTTTTTCAAGCTTCCCAAAGTGGGAGGAATTGGTCCAGTAAAACCATTTGAGGAGATATCAAACCCTTGTAATCCAGTGATGTTGGATATTGAAGAGGGGAATGTTCCATTGAACTTGTTGCTTCCAATCAAGAATGCTCGAAGATGTGGAAAAGCAAGTTGTATGTTTGATGGAAGAACACCAAATAACTGGTTTTCCCCGAGAACAAAAATTTGAATATTCGAAAGGTTGTAAAGAGAATTAGGCACTACTCCTGACAAATTATTTAAACCAAGATTCAACTCTTTCAAATTTGATAACCGACCCAAAACATGAGGTATACTTCCTTCCAGATGATTTCTTGCAACTGTAATATTTTGGAGGCATGAAAGATTCCCCAAGGAAGGTGGGATAGTTCCAACCAGATCATTGGCACCAAGAAGCAACTTATTAAGCCGTGTCATGGATCCAAGTCCAAACCAGGAGGGAAATTTTCCGGTGAGTTTATTGTACAGCAAGTTAACTACCTCAAGTTTAGAGCAATTATTAAGATGTATAGGAATCTGACCATGAACATTGTTATGGCTCAAGTCAAGAATCTGCAACCTCTTTAGCCGACCAATTTGTTCAGGAATTTGACCATGCAAGTTTATGTTGGAAAGAATGAGGCTTCTGAGGAAGGTTAGATTTTCCAAAGGTGGTCCAAGAGTTCCACCCCAGTTTTGATGTTCCAAGTTCAAGACAGAGACTCTCATGTGGCGATGTCCGCATGTAACACCCTGCCATTCACAGAAATGCAGAGAGTTGTTCCATGATGGAAGAGCATTAGGCACTCCATTGGTGAGCTTCTGTTTCAAAGCAAGTAAAGCTAGCTTATCACTCTCTGAACTCAAAACAAGAGCAACTGTAGCTGGTGTCATGTACCCCAAGGTTAGCGAAACAACACTCAGAAGAAACATTATTAGAGTTACAGCCATCGTCTTATGTTTATTTATCAGCATCCTTAAAAACCATCTATAAGTAATCCATTGTGTATGTAGAATGTTGAAGCACTATTGGCATCTTCCAAAAGATGGACGCGGTTTCTCTTGTTTCTTCTGTGTTTCCAAACAAACGGTTCAAATCAGTCATTACATAACTTTGACGTGTGGATTTACATATTGACTGAATTTTTCTCCACTGGACAATGATTCTAAAACATATTAATAAATTTGCCAAGTTTATTTTAATTTTTTGAAATGGAAGATGTCGAATTACTTTCAACGAAACTCAATTCCATTATTGTTCTTAAAATGTAATGCAAATATCATAGCTATGTTTGTTTATTCATAAATCTTTAAAAGACGTACGAAAAATGATTTAGTTTAACTAGTATGAAAAGGTATAATTGATTTTCTAATTGAATTTTGTCCTAATGAGAACACAGAAAGTTCTCAGGTTCATTTTCCCAACATACATTTATCTTGACTTCGTGCGTGAGGAGTGGGATGTTTAAATGGGCCCAGGAATGTTTAAACTTATGTAATTGTTGTTCATCAATCAAATAATTTACATTTCATTAAATAAACTATACATTTCCCAGGTAAAATTCTAAATATGTTTGAACAATATTTCATATTTATATATGTAAATTTCTTCCGTAAGAAAGTATTTTATCCTAAGACCGATATAGTAAACTTTCATTGAGAAAACTGTTATCAGGACCAAACTAATTTTTTAATGAATAAAGAATCAAAACAATTTTCATGATAAAATAAAATACATGCAGCACTTGCAGGGTCCACAATCTCACCTCAAAGCATCGACGGTGGCTGCGAAATCAATGAACGACGGAGATGGAGAACTTGATTGCCGAAATTAAAACCCTGGAAAGGAAATAAATTATCTTTAGGTTTATAATTTTATTGAGTTAATGTCACATTTTATATTATTATTATTATTATTATTATTATTAAAGGAACCAAAATTAAATTTTAATAAAAATATAATGAAAAAAAAAAAGTATTTAACTCGATAAATTTATATCATAATCTCCATTACTGTTACACCATCAAGTAGAAATGGAGAGAGTTCAAAGGAGATAAACATGTGAAACAAAAAAATTATCCAGCTTAGAGGCAAACACAAGAAATTTTTATAACAAAAATTGTAACAAGTGCTTAGTGATAGAGTTTGTGTTTGATTTTATGCAACTCCACCACCACATCTTTTATGTCCATTCGCTCAACTGGCAATTCTGCAGAACATGCTACTCCAATCCTAGCAAAGGCCACCAAACACTCCCTAATTTTGCTTTCCCTCATCCTTCTTCCATCTTCAGTAGTTGGCAGAAGCAAACGTGAATCTACTATCTCACCAATTCCTTCTGGAATTGCCATTTGGCAAAATTTGTGTAGGCTTAGACCCTCTCCAAACATGTCATCTGTTGGTTTCATTCGCGTGAGCATCTCCAGCACAAGAATTCCGTAGCTGTAGATATCTCCTTTTGTTGATACTCGGCAACCTGCTCCATACTCTGTTCCAACAACAATCTTTCTTTTATCAGTAAATATGAAAGACATGTCAAAATAGACTAATACATCTAACGTTTTGTCACTATTAATCCACCACGTTAAGCAAATTTAGTTGCACAAAAATTATTTTAAAATTCAAATTTAATGTAATTTTAATTAGTTGATACAGTATAAAGAATGATATTGAATGGCGCAGTTGATAAAATCAAGGTTTGTTTCAGCTGAAGAAGACCTTGACTTTGAACAATTAGGGAGTAATCAATAATAAAGTAAATCCAAATGACAATGATTTATCTCAAATCAAATACAAAATCAATGTGATAACTGATGTTGCTACCAGGTAATTCAAAAACCATAGGTAACCATTTTAAAGGATAGAGAGGCACTTTACCTGGTGGAACATACCCAATGGTTCCTCTAATTGCAGAGGAACTAACCTGATCTCTGCTGGAATGACCCGTGACTACATGAAGAAGCTTTGCTAACCCAAAATCTCCCAAGTGGGCAACATTGTCATCATCAAGAAGAACGTTGCTTGGCTTAATATCACAGTGAACTACAGCTTGCTCAGAACCATGATGAAGATAATCCAACGCATTAGCAACATCAAGAGCAATATTTATCCTATGTTGAAGGTTGAGACTGAAATTTCTAGACTCCAGCTCTTGGTTGTTGTGCAGCAAACTTTCTAGACTGCCATTAGGCATGAACTCAAAAATTATAGCCTTGAAATCTTTCCCATTATAATCAATGCTTGAGCAACAAGTCAAGATGTTGAGAAGATTCCTATGCATGATCTTTCCCAGAGCCTTGCACTCAGCTGTGAAACTCTTTGATGCCCCACCTGTTTCTAGATTCAATACCTTCACGGCAATAGGTCTTTTAAAAGAGAGAAGAGATCCTCTATATACAGAACCAAAGCTTCCAGACCCTATCAAATTGGATGAAGAAAATCCATTGGTTGCATTATGCAGCTCTCCATAAGAAACCCTCAGGTACCTATTTTTCGGAGACCATGAAGCCAATGATGTTTTGGGCCTTTTCCTGAACAAATAGATGCTGATAAACAGTGTCAAAGTAACCAAACCCACTCCAACAACAACTGCAATGATGAGAACGAGTTTCTTCCTAAAAGACCACTTGTGTTTCTTCGATGGTAACTTAGAGCATGCGGGGAGGTTCAATTGAGGTATCCCCCCGCAGAGATCTTTATTTCCAATGAGTGAAAGAGCTGCGAAATTATTAAAGACACCTCCTGTAGGAACCTCACCATACAGATGGTTAAAAGACAAGTTCAAAGTATTCAAATAACTCAACTTTTGTAATTCTCCAGGGATTGTGCCTGAGAAGTGGTTGTCAGAAAGGTCTAGGAATTCAAGGGATCCTAAAGAGCCCAAGAACGAAGGTATGCTTCCACTGAAGAAGTTTCTCTCCAACACAAGCTCTATTAACGCAGAACAAGCGCCAAGTTCGGGGGGTATTTCACCAGATAATTTGTTTTCGTATAGATGTAATATGGAAAGGTGCTTCAAGTTTCCAAACTCTAAAGGGATGGAACCAGTGAAAGAGTTGGCGGATAAGTCAAGATTTATCAAACCTTCTAGATTGCCAAACGCTTGGTTAGGAATATTACCAATCAAGTTGTTGCTGGAAACTCCAAATGACTGCATGCGAGTGCAGTATTTGAGGCTTAATGGAATGCTTCCTTCGAATTGATTGGTGTGCAGATAAAGTTCAGACAACATAGTAAGATTGCCAATTACAGTAGGAATATTACCAGACAATTTGTTTTCTTGCAGGGCCAATCTTACTAGATTTTTAAGCTTTCCAATTGAACCTGGAATGTTTCCCTCCAGATAATTATCTACCATGACGAAGTTAGTTAAACCGATTAGCTTTCCGATTCCTTCAGGTATCATTCCAGATATTTGATTAACCTCCATACTAAATGAAGTAAGGTGGGTAGACAAATTGCCAATGAGATCTGGCAACGCACCACCAAATTCGTTGAAATCCAAATTAAGTGTTTGCAAATGAGTACAATTGATTAATGATGAAAGGAAATCCAAATCTCCAGCTTTCCCACTTCCAAAACTATTATTACCAACGCTAAAAATCTCAAGTTTATTTAAGCTTCCCAAAGTGGGAGGAATTAGCCCAGTAAAACCATTTGAAGAAATATCAAACGCTTGCAATCCAGAGATGTTGGATATTGAAGATGGGAAAGTTCCATTGAACTTGTTGACTCCAACCAAGAATGCTCGAAGATGTGGAAAAGCAAGTTGCATGTTTGATGGAAGAACACCAAATAACTGGTTTTCCCCGAGAACAAAAATTTGAATATTGGAAAGGTTATAAAGAGAATCAGGTACTACTCCTGACAATTTATTTAAACCAAGATTAAACTCTTTCAAATTTGATAACCGACCCAAAACATGAGGTATACTTCCCACCAAATGATTTCTTGCAAGTGTGATATTTTGGAGGGATGAAAGATTCCCCAAGGAAGGTGGGATAGTACCAACTAGATCATTGGCACCAAGAAGCAACTTATAAAGCCGTGTCATGGATCCAAGTCCAAACCAGGAGGGAACCTTTCCAGTGAGTTTATTGTACAACAAGTTAACTACCTCAAGTTTAGAGCAATTATTAAGATGTGTAGGAATCTGACCATGAACATTGTTGTGGCTCAAGTCAAGAACCTGCAACCTCTTTAGCCGACCAATTTGTTCAGGAATTTGACCATACAAGTTGATGTTGGAAAGAATGAGGCTTCTGAGGAAGGTTAGATTTCCCAACGGTGGTCCGAGAGTTCCACCCCAGTTTTGATTTTCCAAGTACAAGACAGAGACTCTCATGTGGCGGTGACTGCATGTAACACCCTGCCATTCACAGAAATGCAAAGAGTTGTTCCATGATGGAAGAGCATTAGGCACTCCATTGGTGAGCTTCTGTTTCAAAGCAAGTAAAGCCAGCTTATCACTCTCTGAACTCAAGACTAGAGCAACTCTAGCCGGTGCCATATACACCAAGGTTAGTGAAACAACACTAAGAAGAAACATTATTTGAGTTACAGCCATTGCTTTGCATAGAGTAGGATACGAGGTGCAAACATGAAATATTTATTTTTTATAGATTGTTTTTATCATCATCCTTATTTTCTCCACTGAGTAAAAGTCAGTCATTGCATAACTTATTCATTGACTAAACTTTTGTCCACTATATTGACTGTTGATATATATATATATATATATATATATATATATATATATATATATATATATATATATATATATATATATATATAACTTCTAAAATATATACTAATTTTTCCCAATTTTGTTTTGTTTTTAAAATGAAAAATATCAAATTGTTTGTCAAGTAAATTTATTGTTCTCAAAATATTACTAGTGCTAATTAGAGAATGCTATTCTGATTAGCAAAACTAATTAATTTCATAAATTAACAAAAATTGTATATATTCAGTAGCAGATATATATATATATATATATATATATATATATATATATATATATATATATATATTATTGTTACAAACTTTCTTAAAGTTATGATATGACTAAGAACTATTTTTTATATAAAAGGATTTTTTTGTCCATGTACATCATCCACCCATGAATTAAGGTTTCATTTTAGAATAATCTGATTTAATTACGAGATAAATTAAGTTTGATAAAAAAGTTTTTCTCATTAAGAATTGAATTTGTATAATCCCAAACAATTTAACATTGTAATAAACTACTTTTATAATTAAACCAGTTCAATCGCGCTTATATTAATTTATTTTAAAAAATTTGATTATTTTTCTAAACTATTTCTTAAAGAATTATACGTATGGTAAGATTAAATTTAAATCGAAGCCTTGGAAATTAGGAGTCTTTCACGTTGTAAAACAAGTGGCTGCAAATGATTTGAAGGAAAGAAAGTGAAGGCCATGAAAACGATTAGCAAATTTAATTTAAATAAAACGTCGTAACTAAAGTTTTTAAAAAGGACAACGTATAAGTTTCTACCATACTTTTTCTCCAAATACTGTTTCTTTTACATCTATATTACATGAATAATTGTAACTAATCTGGATCATTCTCTCTTCCACCTTCCGAAATTCTTCCATTAATCTGGTTTCAGACATTAATTTCTGTGCTTTCCTGGAAAGTGGATTGATTCTTGACTTATTACTGGAAAGTGAGTGACTGATATGACGTGAAGTTTTGTTGTGCCAACAATTTGTCTTCCAAAACCAGCTCCCACCAAAACTTTTATTTCTCACACGCAAGAGAGACGACTCCAACGTGACAAGATGTCAAGATTCATTTCATTGAATGTAGAATTGGTGATGTCTTATGAATAATCAATTGATATATCTTTTAAATCGTCTCAAGTCTCATTTTCTCTTTTTTATTCGTTTATTATATAATAATTAAGTTCTTTAAACTAAGTTAGGTATAATAATTTAATTTAAAGAAGATGTTGTAATTTCTTTTAATAGTAAAATTTTATTATTATTTATTTTTAGTTTTATTTTCTATTTTTTATTTTTTATTTTCACGAAACTTAATTTTTTTCTGCCCATTTTTTTGTAAAAATTTGTTTAAATTTAAAGAAAAACTTATTTCTTATCATTTTTACAAAAATTTTAAAAAATATTTTGATAAAAAATGAGAATTTTTAGTAGTATTTAATTGTAAGTTATACATTTATTTTAATTCTTAATAGTTATATCAAAATCAATAGTGTACTCGAATAAATGTATGATACGAAAATATTTATATCTAAAAAAAATTATTAGATAATTGAAATGTTAATTTAAATCTTATATTGAGAAAAAATAAAAAAATTAAATAAAAAATATAATTCATAATTCAATATCTCCAAATTTTAAATTAAAAATAATATCAATTTTTTTTATGTAGATTAAACTTATATTTCGTTCATATTATACCAGGAAAAATAATGTCGTTTATCATTTATTTTATGGTTTAGTAATTTTCAAACAAAATACTTGTATTTTTTTTATTTTTCGTCGCATATTTTCATAAATAAGAAAATTTATAATATTTTACATTGTTGTCAATATTAAAAATAAGAACTTAATCGTAACATAATAGGATAGGTAGAGTATATTTAAATTAGGAATCACTAAGCATGATAATATATTTATTCTTCAAATTTTAATTACAAAATATCTTTTTATTGATATATTAACTGTTTATCGGAATTAAACTAAAAAAAATACATAAAAGAATAAAAATATGTTTTTTACTTATCTCCTATACAAGTATTTTTAAATTAAAAAAATAAAGGAATGTTTCACACAAACAATCAAGAAGTTGGTTAAAAGCTAAATAATTAAAACATTATTTTTGTTATTATTAATTTAGGAATATTATTAACTTAAACTTTGCATGTTTAATTTTTTTATACTATCAATATTAAATATTTTATGTTATTAATTAATTAGAAATTTCCGTGCTTAAGTGTCTGCATATCTATTACATTAAAGTATAATACAGTTTTTTCAAAAATTTTGGTAATAATGATTTTGAAATAATTCTGTGAATAAATAAATTTTTTTATAATATATATTTATTTATTTTATGATAGTTAATAATTTAAATTTTCAACTCCAAATTTATTCATTTATTTTATGCTAGTTTTTATATTGTAAAAAGATAATACGCATTTTAAGAAATAAGACGTTGTGATACCAACTTTATTCTAAAGTAACAAATATTTTAGAATAAATTAAGAATTTCATTTTAAGTTACCTTCTAACTTTTATTTACTAGCAATTTGTTTAATCATACTAACAATTTAACTTCTAACTTTACTTTCTTATTTATTATTTTATAATCTTAAAATATTTATTAAATTTACTCTTTTAGCATAAGGAGGAATTTTATTATTCATTTTTAGTTTTTAATATTCTGTTCTAAATATTTTTGTATTACAGTTTATTGTAACCATTTTACGATGTACATATTTATTTTATTATTCAACACTATCCATGGTATTAACATACAATCATTTTACCATACTAAGCAATATATATTTAAATTGTTGTAATTATTTATAATGTCTATCATGTTATTTTGATTTTTAATTTAAATTTGATTGAAACATTTTAAATTATAAGATTGAGAAATATGAAAAAAAATTGGGAACCAAAAACAAACACAATAATTTAAATATAAAACAAAACATATAATATTTTAAGAGTAATTTAAAAACTAAATTTGTAAATGCACAGAAATATTTTTTATCTATTAAATAAAATCAAGATTTATATAAACATTATATTAATCTCCTATCGTTTTACATTTGTGTATTGTTTAAATAGATAAATTTATAAATACTTACAATTTAATACGTCATTTTAACTACTTTCCTTATTCAACTATACTATTTCTGAAAGAGTTATTTTCAACTTTAAACTACCGTACGTCACTTTTGTCAAATAAAATATAAAACGCCTATAACTCTTAAACTTAAAAATAACATGAAATATATTTTGCTTTCAAAATATCACGTAATTTTTTCATTTTCTATCTATTATACGCTGTGAGCTGCTGCAATTTAAAATTAAACGAAGCATGTCCATTGTTAATGAATCATAAATAACTAAACTAGGATCTTTGCAGCCTAAAAATTTGACTTTTGATTATTCACCTGGCATGAGCCAACTTTGAAAGTATAATTCACCAAAAATCCTACCTTCTTCTCAGTTCTAAAATTTTCTAGCAGTCTAAAGCGAAACTGCCAGAGTTTATGAGGCCATTATGTCTAGAAACTTGTGAGGGTTTCGTCTGTAAATGGGAAAGGGTATGGCAAGCATACCAATAAGCCTAAGAGCAAAACTGTTATTCCAATAGCAACATATTTCTCACCAGGATCAGTTATTTCCTCGGAGAGAGGAGCGATTGGACCTCTTTGCAAGAAGAATACGAGAACTACCCAGTAGAAAGCTACATCATTAAGCAGTGACGAGAGTCCCAGCAACGCAATTGAAACTCCTGTGAAGCGTAATGAAGCCTGTGGAAGAGACTTAAGTCAATATCCTCACGTAAAAGAAAATAAAGGTAATGTAATTTGTCAAATGTTATTATGATACTGGCAAGTCATGTTTCGCTTAAAAAGTTTCCTTGTTCAAAAAAGTACTAAATCTGGTACCTTTCTTCCCCATAGGGCAAAAGAAATTCGCCCTCCATCAAGCTCTCCGGCAGGAATGCTGTTGATGGCATTGATAAGGAGTCCAGCCCAAGCCCAAATCACAAGAGGGTTGATAGAAATTGAAGTTCCTTCCTTGAGAACGTTACCAAGAAGCAGCTTTGCTAAAAAAGCAAATAAAAATTGTCACTAAATATTGATTTTCTAAATCATTGAAGCAGCAGATTAAAATATTCAGTACTATATCAGGCAACCACGGGAATAAATGTTACTCTTCTGTAATGTTAGCTACAGCATATACATACTCATTTGAAATTATTTTGATAAACCCATAAATGAACGCAGACACAATTCTATCTAAATTTCTTTATGCTTACAGCTTACCAATACCGCCGGCAAGAAACGACTCGTGAAACACAGAAGCATCAACAATAACACCAATACCATCACTGGGAGGCAAGACAAAACCAAGAAGCAGAAGCAAAATACCCAAGGAATAGCCAGCTATTGGTCCAGCAGCTGCAACCTTGAGCAGATCTTCGCGATTGGGTACTATGTTTCTTATCCTCGTAATGGCACCAAAAGAGCCTATCTGCCGACCAAATTACGCATCAGAATTTCTGTTTCTTGTATTTGGATGTTTGAAATTCTACATATCAATAAGAGGAAAATTGGCCATTGAATATTGACGCCAAACTATACCATATAAATTAGTTAGCAAGAAACATACGAAGAAAAGGTATAACTCCATTCATAAAGTACCACAAGTTTAACTAATATATGAGAATTAAGATAAATGCCGCCACTTTTAGGGACCAATTATAGTCATGCAATTCCGAAGGCAGGACTTGACTTTGTAGAAAAGCAACACAAGCAATTCCCAAATGACAATGTAATAAAAGGTCTTGAGCAATTTAATATCAATCAACAGTTTTATTGCGCGAGACAAACACAGATGGAATGCTTCCAATTATTATGCATCAACAAGGATAAAAATTAATCAAACATAAAAATGAATGGAAGCTCTATGCAAGGTATATATGCTTCGAATAATTTAAGTAATGCAAACTAGATGAAAAGCATTATACCCTCGAGTATTGCCATTTAATTGAAGAAATATCTTTATAAAAAAAGGTGAAAGAAGATAAAGAGTTTTTTCTCATAACCTGCCAGCTAGGAACAAAGTACGGGACCCCAAGTTTAACTCCGGTGTCTTTGGCAGCCAAAAAGTGACCAAGTTCATGTACCCCCAGAATAAGTGCAGTAACAAGGGCTCCAGGTAGGCCATCCTTTAACAAGTTCAGATTGTCAAAAGCTGATCTGGAACATTTTATAATATTAATTTTGGTGAAACATCAAAATGTGAAGTAAACTAACAAAAATCTTCTCATATGTAGAATAATTATTCATAGACATTTTAAGAATAAAAATCTTCAATGACAATCAAGTGCTAAAGCCTGCACAACAATCCAAATTTATGCAGTAACTAGAACCTACAATATACGCACAATACTTTTCAGTAGTGCCCTTTGGTTTGAAAAAACGTATTCTTTACTCTCTTTTTTCACTTTTAAATACAAAAAAAATTCTCTTTATTTTCAAAAAACAGTGAAATTGTTCTCTATTTACAGTTCAAACTTGTGAAAATAAGGAACAAAGTGGAAAACAAAGTAAACATATTTGTAATTAAAGGTGAAAACAGAAAACCTTACTTGAGGGGAAAAGAAAGAGAATTGTTATAATATTTGGGTGTCTCTCTCCATATCCCAAATCACCTCATATTTATAATGGAAGGTTGTAGAGATACATTGATTAGAGGGGAGATGAAAAGATTAATATCTACAAGATACAACTCATGGATAAATACAACTAATTAATACTAATCTAATAAATATAAATCTTGTGAACCTAACACTCCCCATCAAGTTGGAGCATACAAATTGTATGTGTCAAGCTTGAAACTAATAAACTCAATTTGAGTCATCTCAGAGACTTTGTCAATGTATTTGCAAGTTGATCATTAGACCCAACAAATTCAGTACTAATTTCTTTGGATAGTAGTTTTTCTCAAATGAAATGATAATCAATTTTAATATGTTTTGTTCTCTCATGGAACATTGGATTTGAAGCAATGTGAAGAGCAGTTTGGTTATCACAATTCATTTTCATTTGTTGAACCTTACAAAAATTTAATTCTTGGAGGAACTGTTTAATTTGTTGAACCCGATATTTAGTTTCAGCAGTTAATCGAACAACTACATTTTGTTTTTTGCTTTTCCAAGATATGATATTTCCTCCAAGGAAAACACAATATCTTGTGGTGGAGCCTCTATCTATAGGAGACCCTGCCCAATTAGCATCACAATACCCAAAAACTTGACTTTTTCCTTTATCTTAATATAATAAGCCTTGTCCACGACCTTTTTTTATGTATCTTAGGATACCAATGATCCGTACAAGGAGCCCGCTACGAATGACAGATCAGGTCTAGTGATAGTAAGATGAATAAGTTTCCCAACCAGTCTTCTATATCTTTCTGGGTTAGAGAAAACTTCCCCCTGTTCTGCCATTAATTTCTGATTTGGGTCCATAATCCATAGGTTTACAATCTATCAAATCAATCTCTTTTAGAATATCAAGAGCATATTTCCTTTGAAAGATTACAACACCTTTTGATTGGACCACTTCAATACCTAAGAAATATTTGAGACTGCCAAAATCATTGGTTTGGAAATTACTATATAAGTATTTTTTTTAATTGAGATATTCTAGTGACATCATCCCCTGTAATGACAATATCATTCACATACACTATTAAGTAAACACATTTTCTGAGGGATGTGTGACAATAGAAAACTAAATGGTCTGCTTCATTACGTCTCAATCCAAAGGCTTGAACAATGAAACTAAATTTTCCAAACCAAGCTCGTGGAGATTGTTTTAGACCATAGAGAAAATGACACAACTTACACACCAACTAGACTCCCCCTGAACAACAAACCCAGTAGGTTGCTCCATATAGACCTCCTCATCTAGATCACCACGAAGGAAGACATTTTTAATGCCCAATTGATGAAATGACCAATGTCAAATAACTACCATAACAAAAAAGAGATGAATAGTAATCATTTTTGCCATTGGAGTAAAAGTATCACTGTAATCAAGGCTATATGTCTGAGTATATCCTTTTGCAACCAGTCGAGTTTTGAGACGGTCTACTTCACCATTGAGACCAACTTTAATGTTATATATCCATCCTTCCCGGCTGGAAGAGGAACTAATTCCCATGTATTATTATGATCAAGGACATGCATTTTTGTAATCATGGCTTGTCGCTATTCAGGATGATCAAGTGCTTCATTCACATTTTTAGGAATAATAATAGAAGAGACAGAAGATATAAAAGAGAAATAAGGAGACAATTTGTGATAACTAAGAAAATTATAGATAGGATGTGGATTACGAGTAGTACGAATACCTTTACGGAGGGCAATGGGCTAAGCTGAATCATCATTATAAAAAACTACGGAAGAGGGCAATGATTGAGAAGTACCTAATGAAGAGGGCTCATCTTGAAGCATTGGACTAGTCACTTGGGTCCTGCATTAGTAAGTAATAAGAGATAGAATAGATGGAGTAGGCACATCCTGAATGTGAGATGATGGATTAGTTGAAGGATCAAGAGACTCAATTAATGGTATAGGAAGGACCTGTTGGACAGACATGTAATACTTCTTAGTTTCAGGAGAATAACAATGATATCCTTTTTGAAGATGAGAATAGTCCAAGAAAACACACTTGATAGCCCGAGCAGAGAGTTTGTCTAATCCTAGAGTCATATCATGAACAAAACATATACATCCAAACACATGAGGGGAAACATGAAAGAGAGGTTCATTGGGATAAAGAATGGAATAAGGAACTTTATTGTTAAAGAAGATGATAACATTCTATTAATAATAAAATAGGCAGTGAGGATAACATCACCTCAATGATGGACAGGTATATTGGCCCCAAGCAATAAGGTACATGCAATCTCAACTAAGTGTCTATTTTTCCTTTCAGCAACATCATTTTGCTAAGGTGTGTGAGGACAAGTACATTGATGTAAAATGTCATGTGATTTTAAAAGTGCAGAAAAATCAGAAGAGAAATATTCTTTGACGTTATTACTTCTTAAAATTTTAATAACTTTCCCAAATTGATTGAAAATTTTATTAAGGAAAAATGTAAAGATAAGCAAAAGTTCATAACGATGTTTCGTTAAATAAGCCCAAGTGCATTTTGAAACATCATCAACGAAGGTAACAAAATATTTAAAACCAAAAGAAGAAGCCCGACTTGGTCCCCAAACATCAGAATGAATGATAGAAAAGGCAAACTCACATCTAGATTTAGAATGTCTAGGAAAGGAAGACCTAACATGTTTTCCTAATTGATAAACACTCACATTCTAAAGTTTGAAGATGGCTAAGTTCCGGAACCATTCTCTTTAACTTTGTCAAGTGGGTATGACCTAAACGTTCATGTAAAAGCTAGGGGGAAGGAGATGCAAAACATGACACAGATGAACTGGATCCAAAATAGTAAAAACCTTTAGATTCATGTCCTTCTCCAATCAGTCGACCCGTCCCACTTCCTTGTATAACAAAAGAATTGACATCAAAGTTTCAGAACAATTTAATGATTTTGTTAGCTGACTTATAGAAATGAGATTAAAAGGACAAGTAGAGACGAAGAGAACAAATTTTAAGTGTAAGGTAGGAGAAAGGGATGCTTGGCCAATTCCTTGAGAAGCAACTTTGGATCCATTAGCTAGGGTTATAAGATGATGATTTTTCGAATAAGAAAGAGAAGAGAATATAGAGGTATTCCCAAAAATATGGTCAGAAGCACCTGGGTCAATAATACATGGACTTTGACCCTCCACAGATTGTGAAATGCAAGTAATTGACATGCTGGGAGTTGAGGCTAGACTATTAGACTTCAACCTCAAATATTTCTGATATTCCTCGTCAAAAAATTTTGGGACGGCTCTAGAGGTCATTTCTGACCCAAAGGAGATAAGACAACACACAAACAGGAGAAAAACAGATAGAGGAACCCCCAAATGGAGCGGGCAGCGGCGGCAATGGACGGAGGTGAGGACAAACGACGGTAGTGGTCGGGGCTGGGGCTGGTGGTAACTGGCGACGGCCGGACAGATCCAAAAAAGGCTAAGCAGGATAAACCTGCTCTAATACCAACTTGAGAGAGAAAAAGAAAAGAAACATTATAATATTTGGGTATGTCTCCACAACCCAAATCACCTCATATTTATATTTACTAGATTGATACAACTAATTAATATCAATCTAGTAAATATAAATCCTGTGAATCTAACAACCTTAACTAAACCAAGCCATTTCTAAATTTCATGTACTGATTATAAGTGTACACCAAATTGAAGCATCTATGATATGAAACAATCAGTCAACCAGGATAACGACAAGACTAATGATTTATCTCTATGAAAGCTGGACAAGAATTCATCGTTAGTTCAAGTAGTTTAAAACAAGAAACAAAATAGAAAATATTAATTTTCTTGTAATTAAAAGTGAAAACAAAAAATATCTTATTAAACCAAATGACATCTAAATTTCACTTTATAGTTATAAGTGCATACCAAATTAAAGCATCTATAATATGAAACAATCAGTAAATCAGGAAAAAAAAACAAGAAATAAAGATTTATTCCTGAAAGCCAGACAACAATTCATCCATAATTAAAGTACTTTATAAGACCATCCTATTTAACAATCGTACAGCCTGGAAGATAAACATTTATTCACCTAAACAATGTATTTGTGAAACTGTCCTGAACATAATGCTCAAGCGAAGGAGTACACACAACTATATCAGCATAGCAAACAAAGCACATGAAACAGTTTTGTGTGAAACTACACTCTTGCCTAAGAGATAACAGAGTATGAAGTGACAATTTAAGGCATAAGAAAACAGCTCACAATAAATCGGATTGCAAAGCAGGAACATTGCGAATAAGTAAGGTAAAAACCGTAACCAGTCCAAAAGCTCCAGCAGCAAACCACTCAGGTACGGCTGCCATTTTAAGTAACACCAGAAGTACAAATCATGAGCTTTACAAAAAGGAATTTTTCATCCACAATGTTGCAGGAGCTAAACAAGTACCAGTTGTCTCTGGTTGTAAGGTTGTTCTTGGAACCACAACAGCCACTGGCTTATCATCCTCCGGATTTACTAGAAGGAAAAGCTTGTATTCATCTCCAAATTTATCCTACAATAATAATCATGCTAAATATAGTTCAGACACTGACTTAAACTGGAATTGCTAACAACAACACTTTAGCAAAGAAACAGAAAACATGACATACTTTCAGTCTCTTAGATATTTTATCATAACTTTTAGCAGCTTGTCCTCGCAAGTTTCCTTTGAATAACACTCCACCCTGGCATAAAAGAAGGACCCAATCTTCATACAAGACCTCTTCACATATGCAAAAACACATATATAGGAAAGATAATCTCACACCTCGTAAGGATCTTGGCTTGTTACAAAAAAAGTATCGAAACCAAAAACTTGGTTCTTAAGAATTTCGATTACTTCCTTGGGAATTTTTATTGCTTCATCCAGTTTCTGAGGCTGTTTAGAATACATAAAGAACAGAAACACGGAAAAATTAAAAAATGAGAATGCCTCTTCTAAAGGGGAAATACTCAACAAAATGTAATCACCTTCACACCTGGCAGAGGTGATCCACTGGCAACTTCATCGCTATCCATATTCTGTTTTAATCAAAAGCCCAGAAAATGAGAGATAAGAAAAATTATCACATAATGTTCCTAACTCCAAATGACAAACTCAAACTAAAATTAAGTCCATTAAGGAATCATAGTTATGGTTTAGGGTTTAAAGTTTACAATTGATACAACAATTGATAACATTTATTAAGGAGATTACAGCTGCATACAACAATTGATACAATCAGACTGGCAAAACTAGGTCCCATTTTAAGGATATAGTTTTGACAAATTGTAGAGACTCGGACTTATCAAGGACACATGATCATAACTTAAAAAAAAGTTCTTTAACAAATTATAAGTAAATAAGAAATGAAATCAATTTGCATAAGATAAATTCTTGAGTGCATTATGTCTGTGAGTAACAACCCTTATATATGTGTGCGTGTGTTTGAGAGAGATAGAGAGGGGAGATCAACTTACTCCAATAGATTTCCTCTCCATCCTTACCATTCATTTTTTTGGTAATCTAAGTTAAGATGATTTACCACTGTAGACCATTATATTATCGATAAATGAATGGTAAGGATAAAGAATAACGCTCTAATTCTTACTCTTGGGGTGAATGGATATCTTATGTGTGTATATTATGTATAATATTGAACAAACTTTGGCAACATCGGTATATGATCAAATATATAATGGAAGTTAACTAAGCCAAAAATCACCTGCACATCATCATTTTGATCCTTATTTTCATCACTAAACTCATTTAGCTGTTCTCCATCTACAGGTGGAGTAATACTTTGCTCAGAGGAATCTTCCAAAGGTAGTGTTTCTCCATTTTTATCTGCTTCTTTCTCCTAGGTAAATAAAAAATCGTACTTTGTCAGGTGAAAAGTATGAAGAGAAATGTAAGGTCTACATTGTGATTGAGTGCAAACAATAAAAGGAAAAAAAAAAAAAGAATATTTATTTTTGTTCTTATAACTAAAGCATAACCTATTAATATTATGTTGAATTTAATTTGTTCATACATCCACATTCCAACTGACAAATTTTGCCTGTTTGACCCCCTCTTTATATCTATTGCAACATATAAGTTGTTTTTAATTGAAGGCGAGAAATTTTGTTCATAGAAATTGATTTCTGGTTAGAACCCCTCAATACCTAGAAGCCAAACAGAACCCTGACTAATCTGAATCCATCCGTGTGGATGCCTAACACATTTTTATTTTTAATTTACAAGACTCAACATATTATCTTATCTGAAGAAAACCTAGCGCTTTAGCCCTTGGACCAAAGGCATTCATTCTTGATTTCAATTTTATCCCTGTATCTTAGTAATTTTATAAATTGAAATGAGAGCATTAATGGAACGTAAGGGTAGTTTAATTCATACTCATACTTCTCCTTTACAATCACCCAACATTAGGGAGTTGAGACCTCAAACTAGCCAAGTGCTACAAGCGTCAACAAACGAATTGTATCACAAAATTATAATCAAAATTCCAACTCTCATCAAATTATACTAAAAAGCGGAAAGTCTATAGGAAGCCTTTGTCTAAGTTGATAAAGACAAGTAAACGTTCACGAGTGTCATCAGAACAACGACTAATAAATTAAATCACAAACACTACTTAATACTTCTTACTATTTTCTAAGGTAACTAGAAGTATCAACCATATTATATATACTTAAGCATTGACTTATAATCATTCCTTAGCAGACCCTGAAGATAAACCATGCAAGGAATTTCTAACAATTATGCAAAGTTCAATTGAATTCAAGTCAAAAGTCTTCATCATATCATACTTCAAAATCTGAAGCTAAATGTCAGTTAAAAAGCAGAGACAGGTAGGAACTGAAGCACCTTCGCGTCGCTACCGTTATGTGGCTCAGTAACACTACAAGCAATCCCTCTCCTCCGGCTCGATCTATTGCAGTTGATAACCGCAACAGCATTTGAAGCCAAATCAGTAACAATCGGAAAACGGAATGATTTCCGCTAAAAAAAAATCGTACCTACCTTGGGTTACGAAACACCTTGAACGAAGTAAAACGACAACGCGAATGAGGAAAACCGTGGGAGTTGTGTGAGCGGAGATCAAATTCGAAGCACGAGGTGCAACACGACAGAGGAAGGAGGAGATTCCGGCGAAAAGCTGAAGGAGCTGCTAGCGACAGATTCATGGTTCCGTTTGGAGCGAACGGTGCCTCTAAATTTGATGAAACCCTGGCGCCATTGAACAAATTAAGGATTGATGAAATCGGTGGAGAAGATGAAGCAGTGGCAGCAAAGCAAAATCAATTATCCGATATTTTTTTTTTTCTTAAATACCCGCGCAATGATATTTTCTCTGCAGTCTCTGGGACGAATATGAAGCGGGGAAGTTCTGAAGGCCAATCAGGTCTTGACACTTAAGCGGATTAAACGACTAGATAGAATCCTTTGGATTTTTATTTTTTTTTTTCATTATTGAATTAAAGTTTTTTTTGGAGTTTGCAACGTGGAATATAGACACCACACGTATTTGTCTACGAATTTTTGGTCAAATACAACCCCAATAAACATGATTATTCTGATAGCCATTTTTTAGTGAGAAACAACAACCAACTACAATAGAAGGGAAGCCTTAAAAACACTCTAGAATAGAAAATTTAGTTTTTCAAAGGCTACATAATTTTCATTTCAAATAAGTTTTTATATATTATTATTAAAGTACAAATTTATTTTTTTATGTCATGATAAAATACTTGCTACATAATATTTTGATAATAATATATACATGAATCTATTTCAAATTAAAGAGAATATCAAAAGTGAAAAATACTTTAATAATTATTTTTTATTTATTGATATTTAAGAAAAAAATGTAAACTTTAAAGCAAAAAAAAAAATACAACCAAAATACTATTTGAACAAATTTATATCTTTCATTTTCATATAAATAATAATAACAATAAGAAAAACTTATCACTTACTAATTATAAATTAACAATAATTATGTTACACCTAAAAAAGTTAATGATAAGTTATTCTTTTCTTTTAATTTACTAGTAACCCAATTTTTATTTGTTTTTTGGCAATTGCGACCAATTTTATAACCCTTCAAAAAAATATGTTACAAATCAAAGAATAACACACCACACAACTTAAATGATTGATTAATTATAATAATCAACATAATTTACTATGACTGTATAATTTGTATATCATAAATGAAAAATATCAGTAACATTTCATATTAATATAAAAGAAAATTTCAAAATTTTCATCACTTTGATATTATTATCTAATTTTTAAAATAAATCAAGATTAATAATATTATAATCTTCCTTAAAACTTAAAAAAAAATTGCAATTAATATAATTATTTTAGAAGATAATCATGAGATTAGACGTTCAAAACATATAGATCACTAAAATTGTCTTTACCTCTTGACAAAATATGGAGATTAAAGTTTTGCCAGTATGCTTAAAAATCTCAACTATCTATCAACTACGGTGTTGAATTTTTCTTATTATAATTTATATTAACATAAAAAGTTTCTAACTCATTTACCCAAGACAACCAAAAATGGCAAATTTTAACTAGTAGTCAGGGAACTATTTAATTGCACTTTCGTTTAGGATCTCAGGTTAATATTGGACAATCTAACAAAAATAAATCAATTACATCTTCAATGTCTAATGAACAAAAGGTTAATACTTATGTTATGACCCTAGCTTACTTACAATGGCCAAGAAGAGATTCATTCACGTGGCTTTTCATCCCATCTATTCTTGCGCCTTCTACTACTGCCACCTTGAGGAGCTTCATACTGCCCAATCATTTTCTCAATTTGTTCAGATAATTGTGGAATTGGAAACTGGACATATTCCTTATCCTCATCACTACCATTACAAATCCATCCATAGTAACCTTCACGCCTGTGGTTTGAAAGAGGATTAAATGCTTTTGAAGATTGAATCATAGGAGCCTTGTCAGAACAAGTACTCTTAACTTTGTTGACAATGGTGCTATCATTGTTTCCTTTGACATTAACTGCAGCGTTTTGTTCATTTGTTGACTTGTTCATGCCTTGTTCAGGTCTTCCTCCAGCAGCTTGCAAGGCCACATCCCCAACATCTAGAGAGAAACTGACAGAGATTTAGCATAAGCATAAGAAAAGTCAGAGTAAGTTTTTCTTTACTCTTCTGGGAAATTAGACATTTTTTTTCAAAGGTGATGCAGTTAAGCAGAAAAATAAGTTACAAAAGTAACTTCAACTTGTATATTTAGTTCAGTTTAATGAATTGAATACCAGTTAATAAGTCTAGTGAAGAAAGATTTATGGATGTCATCCAAAGGGATATTATACCAATTACCAACCTTGATATAGGAATTGAAGTTCAGAAATCTATAACTCTTGATGCCATCGAGTTGTGCAAACATATTTCAAATGGAAGTAATTGAGAGGATGGAATAAAATTACCAGTTTCTAGATTGCCAGATGATGCATTGCCTTGATCACTGGCTTGAGTAGAAGAGTCCAAACCATCACTAGTTTGCAATTCACTGTCTTCAGATACCAGTCCAGAAGAGCCAACATCAGGAATCACAGCTGATGGTGTCACATTATTAACACCATCCTATGTAACATTCAAGAGAAATCTTGCATCATATTCATTCAACTGAAATCGTTCACAATATTCATTTAACTCCAGTCAGTAGATGCTGAATGTTTACCTTATCTTTTCCTTCGGAAGCTTCTTCTTGTTTGCTAAGTAAGGTCTCGATTAGGAGCTTGTAACAGGCCTCTTCAATAAAGGGCCACCCTTGAGTTCCACCATACACCTGAAGAAGCACCCAATCCCACAGGTTAAAAGAAAACCAAAACTATAAAAAAGGACATTTAGCACTGTTTTTCCTTTTAATCTTCACAGAAGAGAAAACCAACATCGAGAAGCTCGTGAACCGTTTCTCGAGTCAGTCTTATCCCAAATCCAAATTGACGCATTGCATCCAGGGCAGCATCCATGCGCGTGATTCCCGTCGACTTCTGCAGTCAAAAGAAAATATCACTAAGGGAGGGAACACTCGCAAACGCGTTACAACAAGAAAAAAGAAAACTTGGTAAACATAACCAGAAAGAAATACAAAAGCATTAGCAGATAAGATAAAGGAGATGGGAGAAGAAAGATGAGAGGATGAGGAATTGGGGAGAATGAGCAAGAAAGCATGAAATTAAGGACCTTTCTGGGTTCTCGTGCTCTAGAAGACATTTTCAAGCCTTCGTCACAGAAAAAAATAAAAATAAAAACTTTCTTTCCTTCTAATTGAGTTGGTGTGGAAATGAACACCATGTAAAGATGGAAGCTGAAATGTGTATAACTCGTGTTCAGTATTCTCTGCCAGCTTCACTTTCCTCTTCCTGTTGATCCACAATGAGACATATTTCTACACAACAAAAGGTTTAAGTCTAATATTACAACTTAGATGTACACTGCTAACAAAGGCGAAGAAAAAAAAAATATATCTTTCATTTATTACATTTTTACTTTAATTGGTAGGAGAATAAATAGAAGATGAATGAAGAGAGTAAAAAAGAGTTTATTGGTCCAAAAACAATAAAAAAGGAAAATAAAGATGTTTGTTAGAGGAGGAGTATAAAAATAATTTTAAATATATGATTTAAGAATTATATTATTAATTAATGTTATTATTATTATTTATTTATTTATTATATAAAGATGTATGAGTTAAAAATGAGATGTGTTAATGCATGATATTTATAAAAATAAGGTTGTACAATGGATTTCATGCTAATATAATTAATTATGAGTGACATTTTCTTCTTTTACTGGTACAATTTTTTTATGATTGCATTTTTTTTAACTCTTTTCTATTCTTTCAAATTATTAAATAAATAAAAAACTAATATTAATTAGACAATTAAATAAATATGTAATAGTAAATAATAATACTCTCTAAATAACCTCTTATTCATCTAATATCTTAAAGAAGTTTAAACACTTATTAGGGCTTGTCCTTATATTTTTGTTTTATATTTCAATTTTATTAATTTACTTTTTCATCAAAAAAACATAATCAAATTCATTAAATAAAATTATATTAAAAAACGGGGTCGCATGAGTGGCTTAAATGGGATGCATGTCATACATTTCCTGTAGGGAATATTTCAATCCCTCATAACATGTTTTATCATATGGTGACATAGAAATAAGGGTTCTTATTTGCATGAATTTCTTAATTTTATTATATGAATTGAAGTTAATTTGCATTAGAATATTACTTTTTAATGTGTGAAGAAATGGTTAAAAAGTAAAGTATACTAGAGATAAAATTATTTTTAGCTTCATCTATAATGTAATTAAATTTATATTATGAATATGATTTTTACGTACTCTTTTAGTAAAAAATATATAAATATTTCTTATTTTTATTTACATATATTATAAAATTAGGAATATTTATAGAAATCTTATATTAAATTTATTTTATGATTTTTATAAAAAATGCAATTATTTTTTAAAGTTAAAATTAACTTATTATTAAAATAATTATTAAAATTGTCTTATATAAAAATTATTTTTTATATAAATTAAACTTATTATAATATATATATATATATATATATATATAATTTTATATTAATTTTAATTTATTTTACTAAATACCTAATATTAAATTATATCTTAAATTTAATTAAGATTTATTTTTATTTAATTTGCATTAAGATATTTTGATTATTTATTAATTTATTTTTTCTTAATATATAAAATTAATCTTATTAATTATAATTTTTTTATTTATTCAATATTTTTTCACGTTGTAAACAAATTTATTTTCGTTTTTACTGATCTCTCAATTTTTTTAATCTAATCAATGGCTTAATATAATAAAACATTATTATCAAATTTAAACTGATGTTGATTAATTTAATTATTACTTAATGAATAAATTAGTTAGGTTAATCTCATATGATCTAAATTAGAAAGAATATTTTTATTATTCTAAATTTTTTTGTGTGGTTTGTTTCACTTTTAACCTACCTATATGTTTCTTATGATGGTATGATTAGCAGCGTGAGCATGTGCATTGTTGAGTATGTATATATATTCACTGTATTTTGTTCCATTTACTATCAGAAAAGAATAAGAAGATCGATTACCTTTATAAATGTAAAAGATAAGTTTCAACCTAAAAGGAAAACACATGGACTTCCAAAATATCCCAGCTAGCTGGGAAATTATTCCTAGCTATTATTATGCATATAGGTTTCTACTCCAATCAATCTTCAAACATTCAATAATAAAAAATAGTATTATAAAATAATATAGTTTTTTTAATAATTATTTTATTTCTTTTTCTTTATTTTATTTCTTCATCTTAATCTTTTAATTAAAAATATTATATTAAAATTTGATAAAATAAATCTTTTATTATTTCTAAAAAAAATTATTCAAAAATACTATAGTTTAATATATTATATTGGCCGTTTTTATTTTTTCTTCATTTATGGTTTCAAATTTCAAAGTCATCTCGGGCTTCTTCCTTGGAATAAAAACCTTTATAATTAGACCAAAACTGGTCTTGTTTGGCCTCAGAGAGGTCTTTGTATGAAGTATAAACTCCTTTGTTTGACCCCGTAACTAGGGCATAATGTGTAAACCCCTTACCGGAAGGAGAAGTTGCGAAGTCAACCTGACTTCCTTGTTATCTGCATTGCGAAACCGTATAATGCGCTAATAATGCTTTGCTTCATTTTAGCGACTTGTTGCTCATTCCGAGTTGTGTATTTTGGAATATTCCAAATGTTGTCAATTAAAACATTTAATTTGACATTTGTAGATTCCCTACCAGGAAACCGATAGGAATTTGTAAGTATGGGTAACTCTTGTTTCCCATACTTCATGTATTTTTCCACCATAAATGCTATTATAATTATTAAAAATATACTTACTTCAAATTAATTTTTTAATAAATATTTTATTAAAATTATCTAATATATGATTAATAATCATAACTCAATTTAATTAAAAAGTATATTTAATTCATAAATATTTAATATTTTTTAATTGGATAAATAAGTGGTTTATTATTATAAAATTTTAAATTAATCATTTATTATTATCATAAATAAAATTATTTATTATCATAATAAATAAAAATATTTATTATTATCATACTTTTAAATATTTATTTAATATTTTTTACTTTTAATATTATTTTAAAGAAATTATTTTAATATACTTTTATTAAATAGTATAGTATTTTTAATTAGAAATATAAATGAAAGAAAAGAAAAAAAGATGAAAAAAAGAAAAACATAAAGTAAATGAAGAAAGAATTTAAAAAATTATATATAAATAATAATAATATATTTAAATAAATAAATTAATTAAAAAATGATTCAAATTTTTTTTTTTTCAATCTACCATTGACACTTAGTCCAACACAGAATGATAATAAAGAACATTACGGTATTACACAACAAATAAATTAAAAAACCAAGGAATTATTATGATTTTTTGACAGAATTTGACTGGTAATTTAAATGATCAAGAAAACTCTTCAGCACCTTATTTTCATTCACCCTGTAAATGTCTTCACCTCCCTCTTTTATTTTGTAATAATATTTTGAAATGTAGAATTTTATAATGAGAAGTAAGAAGTTGTATCCTCTTCGCACTTGTAGTTCAAAAATACATCACTAGGGCTTAGCCCAATCTTTGATAGTCCACGTCTTTGTGGCTTTAGACTTATTATTATTATTTGTGGTTAAATTTCTGATTTAAATATTAAAATATATTCAATTTGAACTATTATACGTTTTAAAATGTTAACAACCTACAAAACTATATCTTAATTTTAGTTTTTAATATAAGAAAATTATGTTTTTTACGCAATTGCATATATTTTTCAATTATTATAATGATTATTTTGATCAGTATAATAACCTATATTTTTTAAAACATTGTCTCCACATTTTTAGTTGCGTGTTTAAGCCACACTCTTTGGCATTGTCCCATGAATCCAACGTTAACCTCCGAAGCTCTTGCGCATAAAAACACAGAAAAGACACTGCAAAATTGTTTATATTTCCCCTCTTGGCTTAGACTTGTCTCACTGTAAAAGAAATATCCCAACTTAGCCATTGGAAAAATATGGTTGCTGCCACTCCTATGGCAACTTGGGTTAAAGTTCTGTTAATTCTTACTCCAACCCCTTCATGCTTCCTTGGTTCAGTGTCTTTAAAAGTGCACTTTTTTATCCTATTTTAATGTAATTTATTAGATTATACTAGTATAAAAAAATCATATACTCCTTCAATGATCATGTTATATGTTGAAAATTTTAATCATTCTAGTTTTGTAGCTGCACAGTGCACATATATTCGATTTGATGAGTATGAGCAGTTTTGATAATTCAATCCAATAATATGAGAAATAGAAACAATGGAAGCAAATTGAAAAATCATGTCATTGCCACACAGTTGGGGGAGAATTTTACTGTTCACCCCTCAATTGAAGGTTCACCTTAGGATTCTATATTTCTAAACAAGACTCTTGAGAATTGAAAAAAAGGTTGAACTAGTCGTGATAAGCAATGGCTGAGATTCAGGGAATATAGGTAAAGGTGAAAGGTACAAACACCAAACTCAAATAAGCCTTCACAAATTATTGCACGCCAAAACTCTCAAACTTTCCAAGTCATGCATACACCCCAGGATTCCCTTTTTTTGTGCTCATCAAATTCCAATTTTGACGAGTCAAACACACCATGGAACTGAACTTAGCCATCAAGAAAAATAATAGTAACAGCTTTAAGTGAAAGAAGGAATCAGTAATTAAATAGACATGAAAAAAGATGCTAGTCAAGAATTTCAGTTTAGCATATTAATCACGAGTAATACCGTTATAAGTAGGCTTGGAATGTGGGAAGCAACATACATGATCTAATAACACTTGTGATTTCAAGAAGAAAAAATGATTATATTGGAAAGCGAAGATATTATTGTAAACATGCAGGTTATACTTGAGGTTGCTATAATCCAATTTCCAAACAACAATCCCTATATAAGCTAAATATAGTTCATGATTACAATTCAGCAAAATGATTCAAAAGCGAAGAAATAGAACAATGTTGCCTTGTTACACAAGGGAACATCAGCATTAACAATATTTATACGGAGATTAAACCAAGAGATAGGGAAAATACACAAGGGGGAAGATGCTGATGTGTCCCTGTATGTATCATGCAAAAAACATGTAGTTTTCAGTGATGCAGTGTTTGGTTGGAACCTGCGGTTTTATGCGGGGGGCACTGGTAGCACTTGGCAAAGAGTCCAAATTTGTCAACCTGTTTGATGAAGTTTGCCATGCTAGCCCACCCTCCAAATCCAAATCCCACCACTAGAACCCACACCATCACAAATGCATTTATCACATACATTATAGTCCAGTTTGGGATGAACAAGGGCAATTTCTCAGCAGCGTTCTGAAAACATTGCACAAATAAATTGTTAAATGTTAACTGTGTCTGATTTCACATTTCAGATACAATTTCCTGACACTAATAGTTATTCAAGTTTCTCATGATTAATCTATTCTCAATGAAGCATAAGACAAAAAAGTAGTGTTACTGTTAGTTGACAGTAATAAGTTGCTGACTTATTTTGAGCATCTGTTAGGGACAGCAACGTGAATACCAGGTAGGGTCAGTTGAGAGCGTTAGGTTAGCCATGGCCCATCTCATTGCTAGCATGTGGACATTGGTTAGCATAGTATGGCTCTAGCATATAACTGAATGACAAAGAAATGAAACCAACCCCATCGTGTCCCATAAATTTTCAATTCGAATAATTAATAGAACAAGTAGGGTAGGGATCAATACTGCCAGTGACTTGGGAAAGTCTCTTCTTCCAAGTTCGATCATGGAGCAGAAATCACACTCAAACATTATTACACACATTTTTCAAGACCTGCTCAGAAAAATAATCAGTTCTAGATATTGAAAGCTTTCTTTTAAAAGGTTTAACCTTTTACTAGGGAAGAAAACACAATGGGTAGTTAAATGTTTTGTACTGTTATTATATATTAACTACAAGTTGTACGTAGAGTGTACAACTTAGCAGCCTATTAAAAATCCAGATTGACTAGTACGGGTCTAAACAGTGAATGTCATATGATATGACCACATTTTATGATTTTGTAGAAATTTATTATGTGCAAAGTAAAAGCCAGTTAGAAGAGACAGGGATCAGGTAGAAACAAACAAAGATGAGATATGAAAAGATTGGACTAATTACCTGTCGTGCAGAAGCAGACCTGTAAGTGAGCATATGAGCAGAAGCAGGGATGACATAGACGGTGAAGGTAACCAAAAGAGCCCCCACAGCAGAGTTAATAGGGCCAAAGAAGGGGAAAATAATAGCCAAAAACCATATTGGTATCACCACAGGCAACCTTGCAAGTGCCCTCAAACATATGCTCTTTGTGTCATGCATTCCTATCACTTTCTCCCACACAAAATACAATGGTGTGCAAGCAAATCCGAAAGTGATAAACTGCAATCCACATAGTAAGAAATAAAACTCATCAGTTTGTAAAACTTCTTTTATTTTTGCTCTCTCTCTCTCTCTCTCTCCTGCTGTTTACATTACACAAGTAATTTTTTCTTGATTAAATGAAGAAAAAAAATGTTATTTGTAAACACAGGTAATATTGTTATATATAAATGTTGCATGAATTAATAACACCAATCTTTTGAAAAGAATTTGGCTATCTTGAGGGAAGGGAAAAACTGTGCAAGGACCTGGTGAATCAACATTAAGATGACACCAGCATCACGCCAACCAGTGCGGGGGAGAAGAGAGAAGGCATTGGAGTGGTCCAGGAGTTGGTCACCAAAGGCCCAGTAAACCGCAATGGCAGATGGTAGGGTGAGTGTGAATACAAAAAGAGTGGCATAAAGATAGATATATTTGAACTTTTGAGGTTTCCACATTGCATGCATGATTTCCCTGTAATAGTCATAGGGTCCACGTTAGTGCATAATGTAACAACAACAACGTAAATCCAACTGCAAGCAAATGACCCAGATGCTCTCATCTCCATATCAAATAAATTCCTTCCATTTCCACTAATATGCTTCAAGTCGAAAACGAAATTCGGTTTGTCAGTCCTGGGATATGTCCAAATGAGTTATCAGAATTGTTTTCTAACCCACTTTGGACCCTTTTTTTTTTGTTTTTGGGTAAATACATTGCTAGCTTTACCCTCAAAAGGTTGAAATTATATCAGAGTACAGAAGAGAATATTAAGAAAAAAAAACATATAAAGAAATGTGCATTTCAGTACTAATCACTTGTTCTCATGGTCCCATTGCTCGAAATTCCTTTTGAATGATGGATAAAAATATTCATAAATGTGTAAATATTAAATATACATGATAACACAAAAATAAACATAATTCTTGTACTCATATTTTCAATGTTGGTAAAGTAAATACCCATTCCTTTTACATAGTACATGTCATGTGGTAAAAAGTCATTACTCGAGTTATTCATTGTACTCGGGTATTGGGGTTGTAGGAACGCAGAATATAAAGATAGATAGATCAATTCAATGGATAAAGTTGAGAGGGAGATGGAAATGGGGGCGAAGACAGCAGTGTAATGGTTGTTCAAAAGTGCCAGATTCAACGCTTTGTCTTATTTTCTAAGGTCCCATTAGAATGGAGGCAAAAGCTGCAATTGAAGAAAGTGGTCGTGCAATAAGCTTCTACTCTCCTTGATGTTTCATTATCTTAAGACAATAAAGAAAACTACCATCATTGTTTTGTCTAACACAACAAGCAAAATATTAAAAAAATGGGGTCTTACACTGTGACGGCGTGCCCGCCGAAAGTATAGAGAATGTTGGTGGCTCCCGTGAAATACAAAACCAATTTTTTGGGGCCCGTGTGAGTCACATTTTCAACCTGCAAAATTAAAGAGGGAGTGACAGTGTGTTTATTTTTTTACACCAAGTTATTATGATCAAACGACTTCTAACAAGAGAGACCCCACTGAAGAAATCGACAACGGTGTACTTGGTATTGCTTACCTGGCCATGAACGATGGCTGCAATGGTCAAGTACCAAGCTGTGTATGTGGTCATGCCAAGACCAAGGAAAGACCAAATCCTGTAGTTGTGAAATGAAGGTATGAACACTGTTGTGGCACAGCATGCTCCAAATATGTAAGTCCAGGTCCTCTTGTCCAAGTGGTCATTTATGTAGTATATGTTACTGCACAGTCAAACACCATACCCCAAATCACAAAACTCCCTCTTAAAAATCAACAAAATTTTCAATTATCTAAAAATCAGAACAACCAAGGTTTTGAAAAACAGTTTGATTGTGATTTTGGCCACAACTTCAGTTTTCTGTCAAAACAATTGTGGCCGTTTTAGTATTACCTTGACGAAAGGACATTCATACCTTGCACAAGCTATAAGCTGGATGACAGATCCAAAGAGAAGAAAAGTGCAATTGAAGGCCAAGCCAACGGCTTTCCAGTATGGACCTAGTAAACCTTCCAGCACTTCAAACCACTGCAAAAAATGAAATTAGGCCAAAGTTTTCCACTAAAAAAATAAATGAGTTTCTTTTTTATTTTCATTTAATTTCTGGTCTAACCTGAATGACATGGTTTTTGAAGTTGACGTTCTCTTTCTCTTTTCTGCTCCTGTACTCTATGTACAGAATGCTAATCAAATAAGCAGTCCAACTTCCCATTAATCCATAGAAGACTTGGAATATGATGCCAGAAAGCATTCCCAGCTGAGCGAAAGAGCATGGCAGTGTTAACAGAACCTGTGCAACCTGCAAACCACAAAATAAAAAACATAATCAAACCAAGTTCTCTTACAGAATCTCAGTTCCAATGATGAGAGCTACACTCTATGGACTCTTTTTTTTTCACCTGATTTGAGGCACAGCTGAACCATGCATCATAAACAGACCCACCATGCCACAGAAGGCTTCTCAAACTGGAATGTGAACCACCCACCTTCTCTTCCTCTCTCTCTTCACGCTCAATAGTTTCATTGAGGCTTGACATCATGGTTTCTTCACCTTGCTTCTGGGGTAACATTGTTCCAAGATTATTATAATATAGAGAAAGTCCTGAAAACAATCACATACACAGTGTACCAAACACTGAGTTAGCTAGACATTTACCAAACCCGGGGAAGAAAGTCAGAGAAAATTGGCAAGAGAAACAAAGGAGATTTTGCTCCATGAAAGAAACAAAACCATGTGGGAAAAAGAATAACAAAACTCACCTAATATTGGTCAATGTTGAAAGATGAGAGTGTTCTCTTATAGCACGGAAACAGAGGAAACAGGGAGGTTTTATAGTAATATAGATGAGTGTGTTTGTGTGTGTGTGAGTGGCAGGGAAGTTTAACTTTTTTAGGTAAAAAGAAAAGATGGTAACAGCACTTGATTGGGTTAGTGTTGCGCTGTTGCTGATAATTTCAGAGGATTTTGATTTTTTGAACTGTTTAAACTCTACACCAAAAGCTCCAATTGCAAGAGTGGCAGGCCTTAAATATGGCTTTATGCACTACCTGGTGCCGTTAAGGTGGTGACTGAGTCAACCTCTTAAATGCAGGTTCTGAACATGGAATTGGCAGAAGGTGGCAGTTTTCAATGCAGAAGATACTATTACTAACCCTGCAAGCAAGAAATTGAGACAACAAGGGAAAAAGGTCGTGCTGCAGTGGTAACAAACAAGTGATCAAGAATGAGTCGTTGGTGGTGTTGAGGGTTGAGTTTGGAGGATCGAGATCTGACAAAAAGGAAGTACAACTGAGAGAGTAAACTTGGAAGTTGGAGGTGTGCTTGCTTGGAACTCGATTAAAAGAAACAATAAAAAAATGAAAAGAGAGCAATGGGAAAGGAAAGGAAAGGAAGAACTGCTATGATAACTCCTTGGTTTATTCTTGAAAGTCACATAGATAGACGTTGATTTGGCTTGGTTTGGCTTCTCTTATAGTGTGCACTTTATCTCTCTCTTCTGTCTATGTTTCTCTTTGCCTGTAGAGTCTATTAAAATTGGTTGGTGCTTGGTGTCTGTGTACGAGGATCACTGTCTGTCTGTCATGGTTAAAAAGGAAATTATAACTCATTTAAATTTAAATGTTGATATTTTTCGTGTGTATGAATGCATGTAGATGTGAGAGATTTGAGTCTTTAGATTCAATGGATCGGAGAATTAAAATGAATCATGATTTTTTAGGCATAAATTGCACTGTATAATTTACAAACTAAAATTTTGAGACAAGAGCAAATGAACAATTTAAAAGGGGGTTTATTATACAAAGATTAATGTACCGAAATTAAAAAAAAATGGTTTTAGATGTAAAACAAATGAATAACCTTGAATAAAAAAGTCTAATTAAAGGAGAAGAAAACACAGCTGGAATTAAAAACAATATTATAAAAATTTAAATAGAAAATGACTGATAAGTGAATTAACTATTAAAGAAACATAATAATATAAAGTATATTTTTTTAATCCATGCAATTAAAAAGAAAAAAACAAAATTAAAATTTGAAACATAAGATAGATTAAGATAATGAAAACCAATTACTTAATTATAAAAGTTTCAGATTATTTTAAAAAAATTCAAAGTTTTTTTTTAAATAAGACTAATTTTAAAATACATTTCTCTTTTAATGACAAAACACTAATATTTAAATTTTCAAATATATATATATATATATATATATATATATATATATATATATAAAAGAAATGAGTGATAAGCGAATCAATTATTAAGGCAAAATAGTAATATATAGAAATTATTAGAAACTTTTTTTTTCATTGATGTATTTTAAAAGAAAGTTAAAAATCAAAAAGATAAGATAGCATTCCCGGAGTGAAAACATTAAATAAATACTATTTTAGGATAATAATATTTCCTGTCCTTGTTTAAACGTAATTAATAATCTATTTTATTCTTTAATTAATTATTAAAAATAAACACCATTTATTAACACTTTTTGTGAATGTCGTATATAAGTTTTATTTATTTATTTATATATTTTTACAACAGAAGGCCACGCATTCATGCACATGACAACGCACACGATAACATCCGAACAATGAACATGTTTCTTACAGTTGTCAAATTATTATTGGATAGGTTTGGTAGAAAGATATTTCCTCAATTTGATTGACTTGACTTACGCAATTTATGTTGTTTTTTTTTTAATCTGAAAAGTTAAAAATAAGTTAAAAATTATTTTTCTGAAATTTGCTTTCTGTATGTTTTGGCATTTTTGTTTAATTTTTCTTTATAACTTTAAAAAACTCAATTAGTATAATTCACCCATATTAAGCTTATTTTTCTCACAATTTAATTAAATACCATCCGAATTATAATTTTAATTTGCTTAATTATTTATCTGTTTTTGTGTCAATTAATGATAAATATAATAATAATATTTACTTTAAGTTTAAATATCAATATAACATTATTTTATTATATGTTTAAAGGAAAAAATTGTTCGATGTAAAAGAATACTTTTAAAAAATAAATAAAATCAATTTAAATTTTGAGAATTATAGTTTGCTATAGAAACTAATATATGTTAATAAAATTCCGATCTATATAGATCGGGATTAATTAAACCCTGGGAATTGAATCGAATTGAGATTTCTATGAACTCAAATTACTTCAATACTTAGTTATGACATTTTTCATAACCATGTGATAGCAATGAAATTAAACTTGATTTGATAAACACATATTGAGACCTTCATCATTCATGTTTACTTATGAAAAATAGCCTCATATATGGCAGTAGACACGGTATCAGAAATCTATTAGAATTTCTATTTTTCCAAACAAAAACATATTGGTTTCGATTTTTCCTTCAACAAATTTCATGATCTAATTTTTATTCAAGGATAAAAATCTAATCAAATTTTAAATAAAATACAAAATTATTAATATCTTTTAAATTTTTTAGATTAAATTTTTTAAAAGTGATCCATTTAATTGTTTTTTTGGTTTAATAATCTACTCAATTAAATCAAATTAAAATTATAATATATAAGTTAAAATTCAAATATAAAATAACATTTGATACGAGTAAGATAATTAATTTTTTATAACTTAAAACATATATTATTACTTTTTAAATTAAACGTGAAAACATATAAAAATAAATTAAAATTATAAATATTATTATAATTACGTGAGATATTTTTATAATAAATTTTTGTACTGAATTATTGTTTTATTATAATTAAATATTTTATAGTAATAAAACTAAATTAAAAACATACCGTAGACCCTCCTTCATAAGACCATTTGATACCATGGAAGTGGAGAACAAACAACATAGTATATCTAAGTTAAATTACAAAATAACATTTTTCGGTTATATGTTATTTTTAGGGTTTAAGTTATGAACAATATTTTGTGTTTATATTATTTGACATTTTAGGTGTGGGGGAATTTATTAAAAATATATATTGATCTTTATACCTTTGATTTGGACATGGAAAATATACATAAATAAGATTTTGATTTTTGTTTCCAAAATTATTATCACAAGATATTTTATTTACATTTTATAATATATGTATATATATATATATATATATATATATATATATATATATATATATATATATATATATATATATATATATATATATATATATAAACTAGGTAGTTAAACTTCCTAACTTGTGTTGTGTAAACCGTCAAATTCATGGTCAATGATCTATTTTTTTTTTAATATACAAATATTAAATGTTTAAAAAATAAAATATACGTTTATTGTTACTGTTAATTTACTTTAAAAAATAAATTTCTTTAATACTAATAGGAAATTTTACATTCAAATAAAATTTAAACAAAATTACCAGCTACTTTAATTACATTTTGACAATTTGGATTAATTTTATGAAATACAAATATTTAAACTTTTGTTTTTCTATCTATTGGCAAACTACAACCTTGTGTATATGTGACATTTGAATTTTCAATTTTGTTTTTTTAGTATCCAGTTGGGATTATTTATAATCATAAAATTAAATCACATAATCCACTTTTTCATAAAACTCTGTGGTGATGGATGGGTGGATCAAAATGTAAAGCCTGTTTAATTGCCTTTTTAAAAAAAAATCACTTCTTGAGACATTAATTTTTTTTTCAGTTATTATAATCATATAGTCTCGTTTTTCAAACCAATATGCGTTTATATATGTACGTAAAATCATTTATAGACAGTATAGAGAGAAGAACATAATCATAACAATATACAAAGTCTTGGTTAAGTTTAATTGTTTGTAGTCAAAATAAAGATGGAAGCATAATTGTAACTATATAATTATGATTCAAAAAATAGATACAGAACCTAAACAAATCACGATATATCCGGTTATTTTAATCAATAAATTTTAAAAACAAATAAACTTAAAGTGTATATTTAATTTATAATAAAAGGGTACATATTTATGTTTTAATTTTTGCAATAATTTATTCTAAATATTTTCATTTAAGAAACACGAAAAGAATTAGGCAAAACGGTACACATTTTGTATAAAAAAGAATTTAAAGAGAAAAAAGGTAAGGAACATTTAATAAATAAGTATAAGAATTACTTTTTCAGTTTGGATAAGAGATTTTAATGTATTAATGGAAGATTTCATTAAAATTGTATTGGATATTGAAGAGTTGGTAAGAGTAATTAAAACTGGTTCCAGGATTGTATTTACTAATGTTATCATATATACGAAATTTAAAGGATTTAAGATTTAATCGATGGTCTATTTAAAGAAATTTATTATTATTATTATTATTATTATTATTCTCTTCGTAAGATATATATTGTATATTATTTTATTAGGATTTTATGTAAAAAAAATCATATTTTAAGATGATATAAAACTAACCTTAAAAATATAAATTAAAAAAAATAATTATTTTTTACCATATCATAACAATTAAAAAATATTAACATACTAACTAAATCACTTATTATTATATTAATATTAGATTATTTATCCTCAATACACAGGAATATTTATTAAAAAGTTTGGTTGTGTTGTGAATGAAGTAAATTAAGATGGTGAGTGGTTGGAGGGACCATCCTCCCTGGTTCAATCGGTTTCTAACTTTTCCATAATATGCTCCTTGTCTCCCTTTTCCTCCTACTCTCGACTCATTATTTGCTTCAACGTGATTAATTTTCAAGGGTACCCCAACTTGATTTTTGAACAAAATTTAGCATTATCCTCTCATATTTTCTGTTCACCCTATCTCAGTGGAGGACAATTTGTTCCATTACTAAAGACTAAAAGAGAATCTTAGATCATGACCTAATCCTCCACTTAACTCACCCCTTCCCTTGTCTTTTTCCTACCCTGCCATATGCATCTTTTTCCATTTTATTTTCTGACTTCAATCACAATATATTTTTTAGTTTAACTTATTCATAATAAAAACATCTTAATACTCAATCTACCAAAGTTAAACTCAAAACAAAATTTACATAAATTCGATCTAATGATAAAGATTATATATGAAACAAGTGTAACATTCATCGTACACGGAATGTTAAAAAGAAAGTCTTGTATCTTTTTCTACCGTATTCTAATTTATGTTTCTTTGTTGGAAGATACGAAACTACCGTACTAGGAAAGAGTACGTATACCGTATAAGAGACGTTGAGGTGATCAATTATGAAAATCATATATAAGGTTCTGAAAATTGACGAGTTATTATGAGTGACAATAATGAAAGTATGTTAGGTAACAACGCATTAAAAAGAAGCTTCAACCTTATCTTTATTTTCCGTAAAGTTGTAAGCAAAAGACTAAAGGCTAAAGAGATGGACTAATCCACACCATAAGTACATCTATGTTTGGTAAACATTGCATCGATTCAAATCAACACGCAAGTTTACGGAGTGTTTAATTGTATCTTTTTGTGATTCTTTTTAGGGTTATTAGCACTTGTCCATGCAACGAGACAAGACAAGTCTTGAGCAACCACAAATAGCATGAGTGAACCACACTACGTTTCTAAGCTTATAATCAATACGACAAAATTTTTATACTTAGGGTGTTTGCATAGCCTGGTTAGTCACCCCTAACTAGAGGGGTAATGCAGGAAAATGATGATTGGAAGGAATTTTTGGGGTACCCACAAAGGGAAAAAAATTATGTTAATTGAAATACCAACCCAAAAGGAAAATATTGGATTTATTTGGCTTTTTCAGTTTTTCTTACCTTCAAAAGCCTCCTTTTCAATTTCTTCCCTTAAAAAACAATTATACGTGCAAGCTTCCTTTACTTTTTGGGGATAAACCTCCATTTTCTCTCGCTTTCCGTCTTCAGAATCGACTTTATTAAGATCAGAACACAAGGATCCTAGGACGGGTTTATGGTCTAAGTCCTCACAATTAAGTATAATTAAGAGCTCAATCATGAATTCATATAAATATGCCTCTGATTGTTAGACTTGAAATTTGTAGTGGGATAATGATGTATGTAGGACCAGAATTATAAATGAGCATGGAACTTTGTATCATGTGTATATGTCTTTCTCCAAAAGAAGAAGTTTTTAATCCTTATTTTGAATAGAGTTTTATTAACCAAATCATAGTTTGATATATTTAGATGGGATTCACGAGAATTGATAGAATATGACTTTAAAAAAATAGGATTCTAAGAAATTCAGTTATCAATCCACGTATGACGGGAGAGCACGATTAAGTTATAGATGTCTGTTGATGGATGTTGAGGAGAATGTTATTATATTTAAACATGAAAAATTGATCGAATGAAATAAATAAACTATAATCTGTCGTTTGAGAAACTTTAAATTTAAATGTTTCTATAAAAATTTTGAGTGTGGAATTTTTGTAATTAAAGAAAAGGAAGATGGTACTATGTATGCAGATTTTTTTATTTTTTCTTTTTATGTCATTCGATTTTTTTCTTCTAGGAACAGAGAAGGTGGAAATCTCTTTCATAATAATACATCATCTTTGTTGCAGCAGCATGGTTGTCGTGTAATCACTGCTTTACTGATTTGAATTTCCTGTTTCTTCTAACCCACTGATTTGAATTCGATGGGTCCTACGATGTGGGATCCAAATATTATGGGGTTTGGGCCCATTCATCATTTCTATAATTGGTTTGATTATTAGGAGTTGTTTGACGCATAAAAAAGGGAAAACGCACATGAGAGAGATAGAGATAAATGTCTTCTTCAATGCAGAGATGATAGAGGAGAATTACCAATCCAAAATAGTAAGAATCATTCTATATTTATTTGATACAAGAAAGGAAAAGTGTAAATGTTTGAAAGTGAAATGTATATTATCTACACAATTACACTGCACTCTACAAATTCCACTTACAGAACAAAATAGTGCTCAAACTAATTTGCTAAAATAGTATATGAACACATAAAGAATAAAGATCAAAACCCTTTGCTGTTATAACTTTTACCTCTTGTCCTATTCAATTAAACAAAAGTATCAGTTGGAATACTTTTTGGGTGTGCATATCTACATAGTTATATGTATGTGGCTGAACATGATATTGGAATAGAATTTTATAGGTAGGGTTAGTGGAACTCAATGCGCAACCATACGTTTAACTGAGCAGATTTGTGAATCGAAATGGTACAAACAGTATCACTCATTAATCGATAGATATAGGAGTTTTGTTTTCTATTAAACTAGAATGCCCAATCTCAAGGATAGATGAATTGTTTAAGGAGTTATTATTCCGACATCAGATTTTGCTGCCACTGTTATGGGGAATCTTAGCATTACCTGCATTGAAACTCAAGCGGTGAAGCAGATAACCTAATACACTATTGGAAGGAGAATAAGAATAATGTCCCTGTTTGCATGTTTGAAATATTGGTGTTCTTTTATGTTGCAGTACCAAACCAAACTATGATACTCTACAGCAGTTCAACACTTTAGTTTTTCACCACTTTGTCAACAATAAGTTACCAGTGAGTTTAAATTGCCTTTGGTTCCAATCAGGCAGTTTAATGCTTGCCGATTATGAAATTGATGACGGATTGATTATCATGTTAGGGAACAAATTCCTCGATTGTATCAATTTTAAGGATTCAGTTAAAAATTTAGTTAAAATATATTAACATTGTAAAGATTTGTACACTGCGATTCAATCTATATTAAATAAATTTGTTGACTTTTAAAATAGTTATTGATTGTGGTCATACGTTAAATTATTTCTGATTGATTGGTATTATAAATAAGTTACACTGATTATATTATACATGAAAATCAAATTATTAGATGTTAACGATAAAATCCACCTATTATGTCTATTATGAGCATCATGCGGTATTGTTATCTTCGGATCGGATCGGGTCGGGTGACGAGGTAAATTGATAAAATTGCTTCGGGTACAGTTTCACGTTTCTTAAGAAAATGATTGTCATAATCATTCATGAATACTACCAGGGTGAGTAACTTTTTACTTCCGTGATTAGGTCTAAACCATGAAGCAAAAACTAGTCTTTCTAATTGCTATACAGGGCAAAATCATCAAGCCATTTTTTTTTTCTTGGTGCGGCATTATTATTATTATTATTGTTGTTGTATGGTAGCACCAAAATCAAGGAACGTCAAATTTGACATGCATGTGAAACACAAAGTAGGCAAATTCCATCAAATAATGAAGAGTCATAACACAGCAAGTTCAGGGTCAATTCCCACTTGAAATCCCACCACAATCAGTTGTTTCATACTTTCACTCCATGCATGCTTCCCCAGCACTACAATTCCTATGAATTATGGCAACTTTTTTTCAACTTTGGCCACAATAATATGTGAGGATTGGCCTTTTATCTTCTTAGTTCATATTGCCATGTGTCTTCTACTCTGCTTTATAGTGGGGATCTCACAAGCATCACTTTCAAGCACTGCCCAAGGCTATGCCTCTCTAGGTTTTCAAGGAAGATTCCACTGAATTAGACTCTTAGGCCTAATTGATGGACATTCATCACCAGCTAGTAATCCTATCATTGGAACAAAGCCATGAATTTTTAGCCACTGCTTGTTGCCATCATGCCACTCAACTCAGGCTAGAATTGATTGAGGGGACAACAAAGAGTTGTGGAAAATCAAATCATTCTACAAAGTTCACATCTATCTTTGCTTCAATGACGTGAGTGAAAATTTAAGTACTAGTGGTAAATCAAAATTATAATAATCACTCTGATGTGAAGCTACTTGTTTCCTATTATTGACAGATAGAATAACTCAAAACACAAACTACGTTCAAATTGCCAAGGCTTTTATTTAACACCGAGACTAGCAACTTAGAAGGATTGAAGCAAATTTAACGAAAATAAAGTTTTTCAATGACCTCAAAGAAGATGAATCATATACTATTGCGTAAAATCTCTCATAAATTCTGGCCCAACTCACCTTGAAATATTGTTAGCTCCTTTGTTGTGAGTGTGTGACCCACGAGGGCCTAACTGCACCTTTTTTTTTTTCACCTGGAAATTCGATCAAACACTGCACTTTTTTTTCACCTGGAAATTAGACCATACACCTAAAGCACGCACGCACTTGTTGACTATTAAGAGATCACATCATCTATTATAGGTAGTTAAGCAAAGCATGTAGCGTCCTTGTCCTCAAGTAAATTAGTAAACTATGTGCAGCGCATAAAGTTGGAGGCAGAGGTGTACCAAAACTTTAAAGTTAGATGCATAAGGGACGAGAAAAAAAATAAAAATAGAGAAAGCGATGAAGAATATGAAGTTTTCTTGATGGGTATAATCAACATCAGTCCTTGCTCCACGGTAAACATTTTACTTGTACTTTTGGATCAATACTTTTATTATATGCACCTTTTAGTTTTTTTACTAACAAGTCCATAATAATATTAAAAGATTAGATTGAATAAAATAATATCAACGGTTTAATAGCAGTTCAATAGTGACCCTACATTTCCAGTATTATTCCATTACCACTACTTGTATATAGATTCATTCAACACGAAATAATAATACTCAGGCAACACGTTACACCTAATGTCAATTTAAGATATCATTATATGTCCAGAAATTTAGTCAACTTTATTAGATTTGAGGGAAAAAGCCATGTGAGTTGATGTGTATTGGAAATGCTTTATATAAGAAAATGAAAGTCTTGAAGCTTGTATACCTTGAACCTGTGCGTGGCCTTTTAAAGTGAAATGCGCTTGATATCGTACCAGATAATGATGGAACGTATCAAAGCAAAACGAAAACTTAAGAGCGGTCATGTACACGTGCTATCACCTTTAAGTCCCCTGTCGTGTACACGCTGATTTACTATTTCTGCATGTGACCAAAGTTTGGGAAGATTTTCCTATCTTTTTACCTCTACTATTCTGAGCGATGTGGAATATATAAAGAAATGAATTCAGATGCTACTAAGAGAGGGAGATTCTCGTGGTCTACCAACTCATTTCAACTTGGGCAAGGTCAGATTGACTTAAATATTTATTTAGCCTTCTGCATCCTTATTATTGCTCGAGGATGCTTGAGTGCGAATTAGTGACCCACTAAATTTTCTTTGAATATAAACAGTCAGAACTCAGGACCTCAATCTGGTTGCACTTTCAAATCCTTATTTTCTTTGTCTTTTTATAATGTATATCTTTGACCAAACTAGACAGGTGGCGGCAAGCAACAGAACTAGTTAAACCCACTTAAAATCTGGCATGAAAAAGGAGATTCTTAGCAATAGCTGCAGAATGAGTTAGTGGATTCCCACCCAACATTTACATAACCTGCTTTATGTGTTTGGCTGCATCCTTATCTATGAAAAGCAAAACATCCTCATGTGAATTAATTAGTGCATTATCAATGAAGAGTAAAGACAATTATAACCAAAAAAAGAGAGTAAAGACTACACGAACAACACTTTGAAATATTAAATCAGTTGAAGAAAGAATCCGTCTTTAACCCACAAGTACCCGAAAAGGATAACACGCAAACCCAACAATTTAACACATACAATCACAAAAACTATATTGCAAGCTTCACAAAAAATATTAAAGTTACCCTGAAAAATATTGAAGATCTTTGGTATACTAATGAATCATGAAAAAAGTTTAATAAAAAATAATTCTATTCGATCATAAAACTTTAAAAACAAAATTAATAATGATAATACAATATCAAAAGCCTTACATTATCACGCTAACTTAACAGAGGATTTCTTGTATGCTACCATCAAACTGGTAACTCGTCCACTATAGTATCTAGGAACGGATATTTTCTTTCTCCGTCTTAATTGCATCTTACAAAATCCCTCATTTTCCAAACACTCGTATATTTCTCACTCAATTTGCTTAATTTGGGGCTTACAAGAGGAACGGAAATTTAATAACATCTATAATAACATCAAAGAATATAGGAATGTATAAAGTTTACAGATAACGGAGCTCTATTTACATGCAAATAGAATACATCCGCACACTTTGCTGCTCTTGTAATTTTGTCTCCACAGAAGAATGAAAAAAACCAAGGCGTGAAGTAAAAATATTAGGCGACAAATAAAATGAATATCATGAGGAAAAATATCAGAATGGCAAATATCTTTATTAGAAGCCACCTATTTGATGATATTCGGTTGAGATTCCTCAATAAAGAATTGTGAGCTCCTTCAACATTTGCCAATGACTCATCCATGTTGTCATCAATCCTGTCCATGCAAGTTAGGCAGATTTAATGCTAATTGCTAAAACACACGAACGTTTACAGCTTCGCATACAGTAATATTGTAATTTAACTTTTTAATACGAGCCAAAACCATAAATGGAGGGAAAAGTCAGGGCAGTGTAGTAACCTAGGTGTCAAATATTTAAGTTAAAGGAGGAAACCTGATAGCAAGCTCCCCTTGATGGGCAACCATTGTAGCCAAATGCGAGAAAATCCCACTAAGTTCTGTGATAGTAGATTCCACATTGTGCAGAGCAGTTGACCTACTCTGATTATAGTTTTCTTGCCGAGGAACAACCTGCTGTAGCATAGACATTTCCATTTGCTGAGATGGAGTGTTGTCCACAGCCAACCTTCGTCTGCTCCAGCAAAACAAATGTTGTAACTTAAGTTAGAAATTATGTAATTCCTATGCATGACTAAAATATTTAAGCTATCATAGGAAAGCAACACATCTGAAGAATCACAGGGTAAAAATTTATCAAAGAATTACTCTTTCCCTTCCTTCTTGTCTGTCTTTCAGGATTTTTATGTAGAAACCAAGAATGTAATACATATTCTTGATCCTATAAAAATAACTATGCTGTTTTATATTTTACGCTTTTTCATTTATACTTCACAATAAATTAAAAATTAGGTAAAAAGTATGAATATAATTAACAAAAGAGTAATTATTGTTTTCTTGAATTTTGAAATTCAACATATAAATGGAAACAATTTTTTTTTTTCAAAAATACGAGAGATAAAGAAGAATGGAGGAAGTGAGAAGCTTGGTTAGGTGTTAAGAGAAGAAGAATTGAGATTGTAACAAGATCCAAATTGAATGACAACATTACATAATTGTCTTTTGTGGCGTTTTGGTAAAAATGCCCACTAAATTTATGCAAGCAAATTTTAAATGACAGACATGTAAACATCAAAGATGTTCAAAGATTTAAAAAGATGTATTCTACTTCACTACAAAAGATATAAGGGAAATAGGCAAGCAAATTACTCTTAAGCAATATAGCAAGTGGCAAGATGTCTGTCAAATTAAACTCTATCAATATAAGATGCAAAAACCTTGTATTAAGAACTGACAAATAAAACGAAAGACAACCTTAACATTTAGATATATGTTGTATTTAAGTGACTTCAACGGTAATCTTCGGATATAATCATCAATCAGATGAGTTGAGAATTCAAGAGACAGTGTATAGAAAATAACCATTATTAAGTTCATAATTTACTGTGAATACGTGAACATATAAGAAATTAACTAGTTAAATAACTTATGCCAAACAAGTTAATATTCTGGTCGCTCTATAAGTTTACTTCTTTTATACAACATAGACACGAACTGTAAAGCCCACCAAGAGAGAGAACGAAGTTCAATTAAATTTGGACCCAAAAAGTAAATCATGCCCAGTTTGACGAGCCTCCTCTGCTGGGGGAACCTAAATGGTTATCCCCTAAACCACAAATATTATCAGGTTAGCTGTGAAATTGTGTATCAAAGATACAAGCTGTTCTCTAGTGTATTTGGTTGTGCTTGTAGTCAAATGAGGGAAAGGTTAGAGAATGCCTCGAACCCAATACCCATCATCAAATAAATACATACTCAAAGGAATTCAACAGTAAACACAGTTGGAGATTTATGTACTATATTTTTAGATGAACCCATCGTTTAAGGCCATATTTTGATTTTTTTTAGATCTACGTGCAAAAAATCACGCTATGTTGAAATGTAAAAGAGGGAATTTGATCTTATAGCTTTAAAAGGAAATTAGACAAACCTTAGTTGATTGCTAACAGGAGCTCCATTTGATGGTAATCTGCATAAAATATATAGATATATATTATTTTTCAGTAATTCAGAGGATGCGAACTTCCTAACAATTAGGAAAGAAATGAAGTGTTTGATAGTGGGTAAATAAATATTGCTATAAAAATTTCTATTTCAGCTGAAATATGGAATTACAAACCATATCAAAATGTATGATATTAAACAATAAATGGTCAGACTGACAAAACTATGCACAACTTAGAATCTACCAGCATCCAAAATATGACAAGAGTATTCAATAGTAAGAAACTTTTGGATACACCGACAGCTAACTCCCAACTATTTACAGAAGCATTAACAGGTAGTTCCCACAGGAGCCAGGTTTTTCAATTTGAATGTTAGGCCAATTTTCCTAATTTTATTTTACGTTATGGAATTTGGGGAGGACTATTGCGTCATGGCCTAATGATAATGTTAAATTCTAACATGTTAGGAAAAGCAAAATTACTCACGTCAATTCTTGTTGCAAATTCTCAGATGCATTCAACAAATTTGACCAAGGTGGCGGCTCAGTAGCTGGCTTTGGTTGATGCTGGAAAGGGTTCTCTCTTGATGCATGCTTGGAAAATATCTGCTTCCTGCTCTCGTGAGCCTTGATATTCTGGTGCATACATACATACACATGCACGATATTAATTACATGGGAATGAAAAATATAGTACATCATATGATAAGATAAGAAGCCCAGATACATGACACAAATAGGGCAGCAGTGTAAATGACAAAATAAGGTTATATAGAATTTTGCTTCATGTATTTTTAAATTGATGAATATAGTCATTTATATAATTGCCTATACTTTCACAGAAGAACCATTAGTCAAAATAGTTTTGGATCTATATAATTGCCTATAATTTACTATCTGACACTACCTACGTCATTATGCTCTATCTCTCCATCATCGAGAAACAACATAGCTTCCAACTCTGGTTCATCAAGACACAACTTTGCTAATTCAAATCCAGCATCATCAAGTGGACCATTTGCATATCCATTAATGTTCCAAAACCTTGTCTCTCCTCTACTATATCCTTCATCTTTCCTAGACAAAAGCCGAAGAATAGTAGTATACCAGTTTCCACATAAACCAAATCCTATGGCCTTTACAAATTCATTTTGTTTCTCTTCAAACAATAAATAAAAGAATAGGTACTCCAATTTGTCTTGTAGCATGAAGAACTAGGCTGCACAAAAGTTTTACTGGAAGGTATGGAAATGAAGCCATATCCTGAGTTATTCAGCTATATGGCTTAATCTCTTATTTTCTTTCAAAAATAAAATAATAATAATAATAATAATGAATACTCACTGTATCCATATCAAAATGTATCATACATGTATTGGACACTATTACTTTTACATTTTTGGAATAGCTAGAGTTCATAGATGATAAGCAAAAAAATAAAAATACGAGATTGAGGAAAAATATAACTTTGCAGGTTTGTTATGTTGCTCCAGTCTTGATACTTTTTGTTCTAGATAAATCATTGATCCATCGAGAGCCCAACGAATCCATGAACCACTGCCCAATACAGGATGAAACTAGCCTTGGCTCAACCAAGGACCAGCCGACTTAAGAACTTGAAATGTGATGCTTGGATGTCAGTAACCACAGCAGCCTTGCTGATATCAGTCACTGTCAAGTGCCACCCGTCCTGTGGTGCAAATTTGCTTTACATTCATACAAGGCAAGAAATGCCCCTTTGAGAGGCTAATGCTACCAAGGTTAGGCATCTTACACCCTGGCTCTTATAAGAGAACCACATTTCTTGCCGCTATTTCAATAATTGCCATCATACTGTTAGAAATGAGCAACCTGGAGTGACTGTCAGAACAAGTACGGAGATTACAAGCATAGTTGGTGGATAACGTCAACTGACCCGCCTCATTTAACCTATGTCCCCATGCTTATATATAGCTGAAGTGCAGACCACGGTTTGGGTGCGACTTCTGCCTATACTTTGTCGAACACCTACTAATTTGAGTGCTGGACTACCCAGGTAGCAACTGCCGCTGCGGCAAAAACATAAAACGGCGTTTCATACTGACTACGAATGAAATGAAACTCAGAGTTGCCAACTTGGCGTACACTATCAGATCCTTCCTCAACCTTGTTCAACCTAACATTGTCCAACCCCAAAAGGACTAAACTATCTTTTTACTTCCCTAACTACACTAATTTTTTCTATACAGTCATACTATTCATTTAAGAGACTGACAGTGGCATCATATCATACCATATTCTTCTAAACACAAGAAACTGTTTATGTAAAACTGGTTTTTCAGTTACTTAAACATTGAATCATGCATTAATAAATAAACAACAAGAAGCGTCATTGATTAAACAACCTCTGTCCTAGCAGTTAAGACATCTTGAAGATGCTTCGTGGCTCCCATGAGTTTGCTCTTCAAGTCATCACAAACCGCGGTTGAATGCACAATCCTATCCTGCGAGTAACTTCCTTCAGCCATGTCCATGTTCTGAATGGTTTGCAAATCGGAGAGAGCCGAATTCAGCGCCGTGATCTCGTTCTTAATCAGCACGGTGAGCTCCTGAATCTCCACAGCCGGATCGTTGAACATGGACGATTTCCTCGCCAGCTGCGCTAGCTTCGCCACCTTCTGCGAGGTTTCGTGGATCCCTAACCCAATTCGTGAGGCCTTTCGGTTGAATTCGGATCTTGAATAGGAATCGTGAGAAATGGAAGGAGCATTCTCGGGTTGAACCAAAGACGATGCCCCTCCTCCGATCTTCTTCAGAGTCTCCGACAGTAACCGGAACTCCGACGTGCGGTCACGGTAAGAGTAAGCCATCGGAGACACGTCCGTTCGTTCCAATTCCACGATCTCGAGAAGGATGCCATTTCAGTGAACACCTCAACTAACTGGGCCCCACTACCATGCAACACTTCATTTGGACCTAGACCATTGGGCTAATATTTCACACCGAGGCCCAATCTGTGACTCATTTCAGATCTCCTTTTCTTTACAGCGCGCCGCACCACAGCCTCCTCAACGTGGCCGACCACCGTTCTTCTTCTTCATCCTCCTCAGGTACATCCTGCCCAACTAGTTTTTTTCCTCTTCTTTGATTTTTAGTGCTCGTCTCTTCTAATATGCTCTCTATGATTTTGCTCACTTTCATTATCCTTGGTTTTAAAGCGTTTTCGTAGTAGCGCGACAATTTGGCTTAGAACAACGAGTTTAGATTTGGGCTGTGTACTTCTGAAAATTTATTGGTACATTATGTGTCGGTGAAATTTACTTGTAATTTATTCTTGTGCTGCTGTGTGAATTTTACTTATGCACTCTGGTTCTTTCTAGTCACAACAGATTTAAGGTCAAATTGAATAAATTTCTCTAGGAAAAGAAGAAAATAATAATAATTACAAAATAATTTTTCTTTTAGAAACTAAAATTAACTCATGCTTATATTAAAAAGTAGTCTTTGGAAAAGTTGATGAAAGAAATTTTACAAAATAGATTATTTTATTTTCCTTTACATTAGTTTATCGAGACAGCATACCTATTTTGAATTGGATGAATGCGGGATACCAAGTCTACCTTGTTGGCCACTTCTTAAATTTGCCTTATGTATTTTTCTCATACTCTCTTAAATCATATTGATGGAAGCTTTTCAGCCGCTCAGTCTCTTAAATTTACTTGATGTGTTTGGCATTGCATTAGTGCAACTGTATTATTTTCTACCTTATGGAAGATAATGCCTGTTGTCATTTAATTTGTGATTTTATTGCATAATTGTTCTTCTTGTTATGAGTATAAATTGGCTCACTGTTCTAAACTTCAAACATTCACTGCAAGTGAGTGTAAGGAAAAAATAGATGTCACTTCACTGCAATTGATTTGTGAGAAATGGACATTGGTTATAATGAGTGACAAAAAAAAATACATGGCTTCACTTCTAGCACTTTATTGAAATGACACCTTGCAGAGAACTATCGTCATTTTTATTATGTGTGTTTGGTTCTATTTTTTCTTCCCCCAAAGTCTAAGAATTTTTCTTTATTATTTTTCTTATGAGAAAAATATGTTTTTAGTTCCTATACTTTTTAGTTAATATATTCAAATTGATGAATTTTGTCCTCCATTTATTTTTTTCAAAATTTCTCTCTTTGTTTTTTTTCCTTTTAATACTGGGAGACAACTCATTTAACTTGAACTGATGGTGGGTTGAGTTGAGCTGCCGCAATTTTGGTTCCTTACTAAAGAAACCCAACCATATGAATGGAGTTTTTTGACAACTTGTAGTCAGCCAACCCACATTTGATAGCTATAGTGATCAGCAGCAATGGCGGGAAAATTGGCAAAAGCAGCTTATGATGCAAAGATGTCGAAGCTTCTGAGAGAGTACAGTCAAGTACTGGTGATTTCTTCGGACAATGTGGGTTCCAACCAGTTTCAGGGCATAAGGAGGGGACTCCATGCCGATTCAGTGGTGGTGATGGGAAAGAACTCCATGATGAAACGTTCTATCATCTTGGATGCTGAGAAGACAGGCAACAAGTCCTTCCTTAACCTTGTCCCCCTTCTTGTGGTAAATCTGCTACCTCGTTTTGGAGTCTCTTGTACCAGACAATAAATTTGACAATAATAATAATAATATTAAAGAAGGTACAATTTCATTGAATTATGAAGACTGTTTTAATGTTTTAAGTTTGTTTCTTGACACAGGGAAATGTGGCATTAATTTTCACCAAAGGTGACTTGAGAGAGGTTAGCGAACAGATTGCCAAGCACAAGGTCAAGTAAAATGTTCTGTCTATCTTATGTTCAATAGCACTCGAAACTACTACTATTTAATCTTGAGGTTGCTATGGGTGAAAATTGAAAAGGGATGCTAGTAGTAGTAGTTTGATCCTTCTTTTGCAATCTTTCCATAATATCCCTGTTTAAGTAATGACAAAATATTACTCCACAACTGATAGTTAAGCTTATTCAAACAAATCATACATACACACAAAAGTTTGTAACTAAATACACATCTCCTTGGAGTTACCTTTTAGTGTTAACTTGCACTGCAGTTCTTGCAGGACAATGATGTGTGAGGAAGCAAAAATTGAGATCCCTATACCCTAGTATGGCACACATGCGATTCTTTTTTCCCATTCATCTGAAATTATTTTCTGGCTTTTGACCTAAGTTGATTGTCTAAGTTATATTATCTATCACGATTTGGGTGATTTGCTTAGGAGTCAAGTTAGTAGAGAAGCCATGTTATTATAGCTTAGTTTTGCATCTTGCTAAGTTCACACGATACAATTCTGCTAATAGGTTCACAAGAAAAAGTCTTTCACACAATGCTTCAGTAAGAGTGCCTTTGTAAAACCGTTCTCCATTGAATGTGAACCCATCAATTTCTCGGAATGTTGGAAATAGAGTGTGAAACGACTAAACAAAAGCGTTGATCTTATGTCATGATTTGGTGATTCTACAGTTTAAACTTGGCTACATCATTTGCTAACCACTTCTATTGTTTTCAAATTGGATGAGTTTGCTTCAAGTTGCAGTAATTATAAACTTTTTACTAATGTTAATTATGCCCAAAATTTTGATGTGAGTATGCCATGGCCAATCAGGACTAAAATTATGGTAAATACTCGTTTATTTTGTACTTATTAACATGATGGAGATTGCATGAATTTTCTCCATTTTAATGCCTTTTGACTTTGATCACATAAATATTAATCATTTCCACATTGGAAAGCTTTGCTTCTTTATCAAGGAACATATTAGAGTGTTGCTCTCTTGTCAAAAGCCTTATGTTTATTTGTGCAGGTTGTTCAACCTATTCTAATGTGCCCCAAGTATACGTCATATGACACATATCACAATTGTTCCTATATGCAATCCGGACAGATACCTTTGGGTCTCACGTGTTGTAATCCGCAGTCTTCGCAGGTTTCTGAGCCTTTTCTTGTATGCTCAAAATTCATGCCACACCAACATTGTTTCTTGATGAGATCAAGACAGTTCTTGATGACGAGTATATGGTCTCCTCTTCTTCTTTTGGCTGGCAACTTGTAATATGGATGAAGTATTTTGATTCAGATTGCATGGTTTATATTACTCATTTCTTTGTACGTAGTTGGCTTTCAAACTATATATATAGTTGTATTCTCCCATTTCAGGGATGATGGAAAATGAAAATGATTTTGACCAGGGTTTCAATTTGATAAATTGAAGTTTCTGTACAAGGATTTTTTGTTTATCCAGGAATTTTATCCTCTTCTACAATAAGAATATGACAACCTATTTGTTGAGTATGCCATTATTATCAGCATTATTTCAACTTTGAAGCCAAAGATGAGTTATATATATATATATATATATATATATATATATATATATATATATATATATATATATATATATATATATATATATATAAATGAACTGCGGATGTGCAACAAACGCCGAGATAGAATATCTAGAGATTCTTAGGAAAAATATATTATTTTAATATAAGTTACATATTTTTAAAATAAATTAAAATTGTTTATATAAATTTTTTTGACATACCAAACATTTGGTATCGGAGCGAGGACGCGTGTTGTATTCCTGCCGAGGATGAAATTGGGGCGGCATGTGGTAAGTCCCTTTGAGATTCCCGAAGAGCGGGAGAATCAACGTCGCAGAATCGTGGTGGGTCGGGGGTTTAAGTATCGAAGTGTGAACTCTTACTAAGAGCTATAGCTTTTGGTTAAGCGGTAAACTCTTGCATATCAAACTCTTGGTATCAGAGCCGGTGCACGCGTTCGATTCCTGTCGAGGACGGATTAGGAGGCAAAGGTGGTAAGTCCTCAGGAAAATCTCGAAGAGCGAGGGAATTTGAACGGTGTATATGGGGAGGGTCCTAGGGGTTAAGTATAAGAGTGATTGTCCTAACTACTAATTATAGTTTTTGGTTAAGCGCTTAGCGGTAAGCGCTTGCATAACTCTTTGACATGATTTATATAATCTAAAATTTATATAAAATAATATATTTTATTTTAAAAAATTTCTTTGAACAACTTCTAATAGATATGAGGTTAGATCATTCTAAATTTTGATTATCAAGATATACTTTATCTTGTTAGACGATAATTATACTCAAAAAGTGATTATATTAAGACCCATCACTTAGCTAGAGAACATTCTTTTGTTTTTGTTATTTATTTATTGTCAAAGATTAAAATATATTATCAGAATTAATTGAACAAGTATTTATTATTAAAAAGTATATGATTATCAAAAAGGAATTCAAGAAAAAATCTTATAAAAATTATATATATGTAAGATTTACCTAAATGAAAAATGAAAACTCTTAAAAAAAACTAATAATTAAAGTATGGCAACAAAATGGAGGTGTTCAAATTGTTAGAAACTTATCAGTAATATCTTTTACCGTTATTTTTAAGAGTATAGATTATTAGGACTCATTATTATTGGGTATGGAAATTTTCTCAAGTACCAAATGTTCTCTTACATAAAAGGTGAATATAAATGACAAAAAATTGATTGAATCAAAAGTTCTATGAAGAAATAAATTAATAATATATGTGGTGAATTTTATATTTAGAACAAAACAAATCTCATTTACCTTTAACAAAAATACAAAACATTCAATTATTTTATTTTAAGTCAATGACATAAATATAAAATCAATTTAATTAATATTATCACTTATAATATTATAGGTTGATATCTTTTAAAATCATATTTGATGAAAATACGAGTTTAAAGTTGAAAAGATTTAATCAAAATTTAATCCAATTTAATAAAATAATATTTTTATAATATAATAAATAATAAGTTAATTAATAATAATATTTTAAAATAATAATAATAATAATAATAATTAACCTCATTACCGTAAATTATAATTAAAATTATAAATATAAAATATATTAGAAAATGAAAAATAAATAATTTTTAAAATAAAATAAAAATACAATAAACTAACAATTATTTAAATTTGATGTAAAATTAAAAAAATTAAAATATATTATATAAATAAATTATTTTAAAAAATTAATCCTAAATATTTTTTTCCCAATTTGACTCAAAATTCAACTAATTGAATGATAAGTTGAATCAGATTTTCAAAATATTGCTTGGAATACATAAAGGTACCAATTTTGATATCTGCTTTTAATATACACATTTTACATAATGTTGTCTTTATTGTGTTTAATAACTACTTTTATGATCCAATAACCGCTTTTTATTACTTACCAAGCATGGACACGTCGGTGTTGTTTGTTGTGACTAACTTCGTATAATAATCTATAAGCTTTGTAGCATATTTTAAGATTTTAAAAAATAATGAAAATAAAGATCAAATAAAAAAAATGTTCATAAAATATGGTGTGTTAATAGAGTTTGGGTATGTTGGAGCCCAAATTCTAAGTATTGATAGTGAGCCGAATAGGTCCATATAGGAAAAATGAGCTAAATCATTACCTAATGGGCTCGAGCCTACCGAGGTGATTAGAATTAGGCGATATCGGGGCCGATAATAGGGGAAACAATAAAAACAAACTACATAGTTAAAGGAGAAAAAAAAAAGATAAAAAGGGTGTATGTTAAGAAAAAGGAATCATCTCACTTTTATTCCAGAACATTGGCGCCCACCGTGGGGCAGGTAAAACTATTCCTACTCCAGAAAAAATAAAGAGCACGACCATGGTGACTCGTACCAGTAATCGGAACAATCAAGACCCTAATGAGGTTGACTCAAACAACTCGGCAATGCAACTAATTCTTGAACAAATGGAAGAATTGCGCTGACAGACTGAAGAAGCACAACGTATGGCAACAGAAGCATCTTAGGTGCAGGATGAATTACGACGACAGAATGAGGAGTTGCAAGCAGCCATCGGGCAACAGGTCTGATCTACCTCGAGTGACAATGAAGAAGAAATAGTGGAGAAAGATTTCCAGCCTTTCGTTCAGGCCATCATAGACGAGTCTTTGCCTTCACATTACATTACTCCTAAAATTGATCGATTTACGGGAATACAAGACCCGTTAGCACATCTGAAGGCCTAAATGATCATCAGCGGCGGGTCTGACGACGTAAAGTTTTTGTTGGTACCTTATGCGGAACTGCATTGGATTGGTTCAGTGGTCTCCCTGAACAGTCAATAGCTAGTTCCAATGACTTGGCAAAAGTTTTTGTGGCTCATTTTGTTGCTAATAACACAAAGAGCTCCCAAGAGGAGTGATTTGTTTGATATGCGGCAAGGACGAAACGAATCCTTAAGGGAGTTCCTGCACCGATTTGGTAACATGACTGTTAGGATCTTACCTCCCAATGAAACCATGTTTGTAGATGCTTTTATGAAAGGGTTAAGGTCGGGCCCTTTCATGGAATCTTTATATAGGCATCCATGCAAGACAATGAAACAAGTTCGGGCCCGAGCTACATCTCATATTGAAGTCGAACAAACAATTTGTCGACGCCATGCGGCCGAACAATTGGAGTTGCAGCAAGATAATGCAGTAAAACCCTCTCGGTCCCGAAATGTGCAAGGGTCGCATAGCCAAAGGAGTTACCACCCTTATGACAAACGCATAATTCCTAATCCACAAAGCACGAAGCATAATACCAGACAATACCAACAACCTAACCCACATGACGTGTTAAAGAAAGAATTCTTGCAAGAAGCAATCGCAACTAAACTCCTTGATTTCCCACGAGTTACCCATAAACAGCTAGGTCCCAAATAGTATGCGTGGTGTGAGTTTCATCGAGCTCGAGGACACGACACAGAAGAATGTCAAACGCTAAAATATCAAGTAGATCGATTAATTAAAGAGGGCAAGTTATCAATGTCCAGGATAAATCGACCATCCAACCCATCTCACCAGCCAGGAACATCCTTCAATAAGAGGGGAAAAGAATCATCTTGTCAAGAGGGTGAACATGAAAGAGTTGTACTCGGGGATTTTAATACCATAGCCGGGGGGTTTGCAGGAGGAGGACCCACCTCTTCTTCCAGAAAGAGATATGCTCGACAAGTCTTTACAACGACAACAGTATCTCGATCCCCACCTACTCCAGCTATTACTTTCACTGATGAAGATTTCTTAGACGTCATTCCCCACGAAGATAACCATATTGTCATCTCCCTAATCATGAGAGGATGAAATGTTCACAGAATTCTGGTAGATCAAGGTAGTTCAGCGGATGTTTTATATTGGGACACTTTTGTAGGACTTTAAATTCCCTCGGACCTCCTACGACCATTTTCAGGAGTCCTGGTGGGATTCACGGGAGAACAAGTGGAAGTTAGGAGATATGTGGAGTTACGTGTTACATTTGAGGAAGAGAGATATTAAAAAACGATTATGATAAAATTCCTAGTCGTTAATGCAGTATCATCTTATAACATGTTGCTAGGAAGACCTTCGTTGAACAAGTTGGGAGCCGTTGTATCAACTAAACATATGAAACTTAAATATCTCCTTGTCGATGGTAAAGTAGGAATTGTAAGGGTTAATCAAAAGACTGCCCGAAAGTGTTATGAAGGAAGTCTTCGCTAAAGGAGGATGTTTTCGTCGGCTCCGAATAACTCAGAAGTTCACATGCTGGATTTGGACCCACGTGCATTCGAGGATCGTCGACCTCAGCCGGCGGAAGATTTGAAAAAGATCTTAATTGATGATAACAAGTATATACAGATCGGTACCAACATGGACGAAGAGGTGGAAGCACAAGTTGTGAGAGTTCTGAGAAAAAACAAGACAACATTTGCCGGGAATCAATTCCTCACTGGTATACGTTAGATATGCCGGGAATCGACCCCGATTTCTTGTGTCATCGTTTAGATCTGGACCCCAAGGCTAGACCAGCGATCTAAAGGCGACGTAAGATGGGGGCTGAAAAGCACACGGCTGTAACTAAAGAAATTACCAAACTATTGGCTGCGGAACATATTCGGGAAGTACAATACCCAGAGTGGCTACCTAACGTGGTCATGGTTTGGAAACCGTCAGGAAAGTGGCGTATGTGTACTGATTTTACTGATCTTAATAAAGCATGTCCCAAAGATTCATATCCATTGCCGCACATTGATGTGCTTATAGATGTTGTAGCAGGTAGCGAGCTTCTAAGCTTCATGGATGCATACTCTGGGTACAATCAAATTTGTATGCATCCTACAAACGAGGAAAAGACTGCTTTTATGGCTGGGGCATCTAATTTTTGCTACAAAGTAATGCCTTTTGGGTTAAAGAATGTAAGGGAGACATATCAACGATTGATGGATAAAATATTACAACCTCATTTAGGCCGAACAGTGGAAGCATATGTAGATAATATGGTAGTTAAGTCTGTTAAAGCAACACAACATGTTGAGGAATTGGAGCAATTATTCCACACACTCAACAAATACAGTTTAAAGCTCAATCCTGAAAAATACGCATTTGGGGTAAGGTCGAGGAAGGTTTTAGGCTTTATGATCACACAATGGGGCATTGAGGCAAATCCAGAGAAGTGTGCAGCCGTCATTAACATGCGTAGTTCTAGCAATGTGAAGGAGGTCCAATAGTTAACTGGACGCTTGGCAGCTCTATCCCTATTTTTATCTGCAACAGGGGAGAAAAATTTACCCTATTTCCAATGTCTCAAGACAACCCATAGATTTGCCTGGATGATGGAATGCGAGCAAGCGTTTCAAGCATTAAAAAAGACATTGACTAGTCCTCCAGTATTATCCACACCAGTCATGAATCTACCACTATGTCTTTATTTGTTAGTAAGGGAAACGACCATAAGTGCAGTTTTGGTACAAGAAAAGAATGGTATACAACATCCAGTATATTTTGTAAGCAGGGTCCTACAAAGAGCAGAACAATGTTATCAGAAAATTGAGAAAACTGCTTTGATCGTCGTATTTTCTGCTAGACGATTACGACCATATTTCCAGAGTTTTAGAATCATTATCAAGACCAATCTACCCATTTGACAGGTTTTACAAAAACCAGATCTTGCTGGAGGAATGATGAAGTGGGCTATCGAATTATCTGAATATGAAATCAAATATGAGCCTAGAGGACCGATCAAAGCTCAAGTGTTAGCAGATTTTGTGGTGGAACTCGCATCGTCCCCGAACATCATAAATACCGAACCTCCTTGGATCCTCTTGGTGGATGGCTCGTCTAACTTACATGGTAGCGACGCAGGTATTATTCTCGAAGCGTCAAATGGAATGATGATTGAACAATCCCTACGTTTCGTGTTTAAAGCGAGTAACAATCAGGCCGAATATAAAGCATTGATAGCAGGTCTCAAGTTAACGTTAGAGATGGGAATTCAAGATTTAACAGTTCAAACTGACTCTCAATTAGTATCGGGGCAAGTTAGTGGAAACTTTCAAGCTCGTGATCCTCACTTAGCAGAATATGTAAAGAAGGTAAAAAGGTTATCTGATTCTTTCCAAAAATTCAAATTAACATATGTGTCTCGTGAACAAAATAGCAGGACCGATCTGTTATCTAAACTAGCCAGTATCAAACGCCCAGGAAACTACACTTCGGTTATTCAAGAAACACTCAATCACCCCAGCGTCACCACCGATAATAAGGAAGGTGAGATTTCACAAATTTTATGTGTTAATGAACATTATACTTGGATGACACCGTTGAAAGACTATTTAGCCAACGCGACTTTACCGAGAGAAGAGGAAGCCCAAATGGCCCTTAAAAGGAAAGCTACACAATTTGTGTTGATCGAAGGAATTCTCTACAAGAGAGGAGTGTCTACACCACTACTGCAATGCCTAACAGAAGAGGAGGCTCAAGTTATTGTAAGAGAAATTCATGAAGGCATATGCGGAAGTCATATAGGTGGTAAGACTTTAGCATTTAAAGTGATTCGAGCAGGATATTACTGGGCAACACTATAACATGATTGTATGCAATATGTCAAGAAATGTGTCAAATGCTAACAACATGCAAATTTTCATATAGCACCCCCCGAACCCTTACACTCCATAACGGCCTCCTGGCCTTTCTGTAAATGGGGAATTGACATATTGGGACCCTTTCCAGTTGCAGTTCGACAGCTTAAGTTTTTTATTGTAGCCATAGAATATTTTACAAAATGGATTGAAGCAGTACAGGTGGCCACTATCACAGCAGATAAAATATGTCGTTTTTTGTGGCAACACATTATTTACAGATACGGATTGCCCCACACTTTAATTTCGGACAATGGGACACAGTTCGCTAGTACCAAGGTCGGAGCCTTCTGTCAAGACATTAAAATACATCAAATTTTTACTTCAGTAGAACATCCACAAACCAATGGACAGGTTGAAGCAGCAAATAAAGTAATTCTTAATGGCCTCAAACGCAGACTGGGAGAGATTAAAACGTTCTGGGTAGAAAAGTTACCAAGTGTTCTTTGGTCTTATCACACGACACCACAATCAACCACCAAAGAAACGCCTTTTCGATTAGTATACGGGACCGAAGCCATCATTCCGGTAGAACTGATTTATCCATCTTCCAGGGTGCAAGGATTCAATGAAGATAAATCTATTCAACAAATACAAGTCAACCTGGACACAATTGAAGAAGTTCGAGAAAACACTCGAATCTGGTCTTATATGTTGAAACGCAGATGTGAAAAGCAACACATTCAGAAGGTTTGGGGTCGAGAGTTCATGGTAGGTGATTTGGTTATGAAGCGTGCTCAGTTGAATCAGATGCACAATAAACTTTCTCCAGCATGGGTGGGACCTTATCGTATAACTGATGTTGTTGGCAAAGGTGCTTATCGATTAGAAACCACATATGGGGGCTCGATACCGAGGACATGGAATGCATCAAGTTTGCGATTCTATTATAGTTAATGATGGGCCTGAAGTTGTACTCTTTTCCTTAAAAGTTTTTTACAGAACACTCAGGTTTTTCTTTCAAGGTTTTTAACGAGGCAACAATATCAATAAAAAGGTCCCTTCAGACATTTTTTACATGTTATATTACTACGCTCACAATCCGGGCAATGTGTGTAATCCACACTACGTGTGCAATTCACACTACGTGCACAATCCACACTACGTACACAATTCGTACTACGCTCACAATCCGAGCAATGTGTGTAATCCACACTACGTGCGCAATCCGCACTACGTATGCAATCCGTACTATGCTCGCAATCCAGGCAATGTGTGTAATCCACACTACGTGCACAATCTGCACTACGTATGCAATATGTACTACGCTCGAAATCCGGGCAATGTGTGTAATCCACACTACGTGTGCAATCCACACTACGTGCGTACAATCCGCACTACATACGCAATCCGTACTACGCTCAAAATCTGGGCAATGTGTGCAATCCACACTACGTGCGCAATCCGCACTACTACGCAATCCGTACATACTTTGCACTTATAATAGATTAAGGGACGACTCATCTTTTAGCAATAATAAATCTATGGCATTCATAAAACAGAAGTTTGGTTTAAGTAGTGGATACAAAACAACAATTGTTTCCAATTACAAAATAGACACCCTCAACATAAACCAAGTACTTAATGTAAGGAATTAGGTGCTGGAGTCTTCATTTTCTTCTTCTTCATTCTCTTCATCCTCCTCATCTTCATCTTCATCGTCTTCTTCCATAATCATACCATCCACCACACTCTTAACAGGGTCAGCTAGAGACAAATCAACATCGAGGGTGATGACCTTAACTTGATCCAAAGCATTGCTAAAGCCCGATTTGAACATTTTAGCACAGTCATCAGATAAATCTTCAATCTGTCGGGCCTGATCTTTTATTTGAATGTTTAGATCCTCGATTTTCTGGTTGCGCTCACAAACCTTGTGTTCCGATTCTTCCAAAAGGACCTTATATTTTTTTCTCGTTTTCTATAGCGTCATCTCGTTCTCTTTCTAGTTGATGGAACCGATCTTGTAATTGGCTAAGTTCGTCTTTTAGGGTCTGCATCTGGACTTGAGTATGATTAAGTTTATCTTCTACTGTTTTTTCTTTACCTTCTTGATCTCGAGCTCGTTGTTCTAGTATATCAAGCAATGCCATTGTCTTCTTTGCAGCGGCTTGACTTAAACGAGTCAACTCTAAAGAAGACATACCATTTAAAGTCCCGTGGTCAGGGGCTAAAGATCCCCCAAGCCAGCTATCGCCTTGGTAATCAGCTAGAGGTTGAGGAGGACTAGTGGCTTCAGTCATAACTTCCCCCGATTTGATGACTGGAACTGATTGAGTATCATCACGTTTTCTTTTTAATGCCTTCTCATGCTTCGAACCTGTACTGCTTTCCTTTTTGTTACCAACTTCACTTTCTCTACCTTCTAAAGCTCGAATTATTCGGTTAAGAGTTTTCTTGGATAAAGACATTTGTTTTTCTGCATCGAAATAGCCATTATTACAGACTAACACAGTTTTTGCAGAGTCAAAGAAAATGGGAAAAGAATTTTATACCTATACAAAGTCTTAAGTTTACTGGTCGGCCTTCTAATTTAAGAAGTTGGGTAGTATCGAAAATCGTTTGTAACTCATCAAGTAAGGTGCAATTTTTGACATCTTCGGGAGAGAGCTCGTCCAAAGCAAGGGGTATTTGGCCATAAAGTTTGTCGATCCAATATAGGGGAAATCCCTCTAGTAGTGTTTTATGGGTTTCAGGAGCTCGAATATTTATAAATCTACTTTAAAAATATTTATATGATGATTGGAACAAAGATAAAAGGCGCTCGACCCCCTACACTACTTATGGATCCCAAGAGGTCCGTTTAGAAATACGAAATTCAAAGAAGTATAAGAACATAGAAATATTCGGTTCAAAACCGAAATGTTTACATAATATGGAAAATCCTCGAATAAAAGTCCAGCTATTAGGATGGAGTTGGGTTGGGGCCACATTAAGAGTAGTCAGTACTGATTTACTAAAGTCATCAAAAGGTAAGCGAACTCCTAACTTAATAAAAAGAGTATCATACATAAAAAAGAAAGGATTTGGGTCTGATTCCTGGTTTCTACAGACAGGTTCATCAACCTCACAGACTTCTACTAGAACACTATTTTCTTCGCCAAAACGACTTAAACCTTGAATATTCCTAAATAGTTTGAGCTTCTTACCGCTAGAATAAATGGTGAACTCATTTAAGACATTAGATTTGGCCCAAGGGTATAGAGACTTATTATCCAAGCTACTAGAGCTTGTGCTAGGGGAAGAAGAATGCGACATTAATGGTGTGGGAAAATTTTCAATAATCACGACGCAATAGGAACGCAGAAAACAAAGACGAACGGTGAACAGAAGTATTATGCAATATTAAGAGACTGAGAGAAATGGGAAGCAATACCTAAAAGGCCCGGAGTAGATTCGGTGATGAACGAAAGTCTAAAAGGTTGAGAGCTGCGCGAAGTGAAGAGACAAAGGGAAGAGGGAAATGAAGCGTATTGGAAGAACAAAATAGGGTAAATAGAAAAGCGAAGTAAAAAGCGTAGGCGTGAAATTTGAAGTATAGGGTAATACGTCAGGTGATATGACATTTGCTTTTGGAAGATGAAACATTTGAAAATTAGAGACCAAGTCAAATAACATAGGAATTGGTTGAGGTAGGACCAAGAAGACAAAGATCATTATACACATTCAATACTTTGGGATATTTCCAATTATAGTCAAGATTAGCTACGCTTAAGGGAAAAAGATCGATGAAACCTTCATTTCGATCATTTCGATTTTAGTCTTTGCATTAGAATATCTTTCTAATACAAGACTAGGAGGTTGTGGTGCGTTAATAGAGTTTGGGCCCGTTGGAGCCTAAATTCTAAGTATTGATAGTGGGCCGAATAAGTCCATATAGGAAGACTGAGCTAAATCATTACCTAATGGGTCTGAGCCTACCAAAGTGGTTAGAATTAGGCGGTATCGGGACTGATAATAGGGGAAACAATAAAAACAAACTACATAGTTGTAAGAGAAAAAAGATAAAAAGGGAGTAGGTTAAGAAAAATGAATCATCTCACTTTTATTCCAGAACAAAATATAAAAGTTTGATCAATATTATTTAAATCGTTTGACTATTCACATTATTGTTTTGCTTCTTTCATCGTTGAACTATTAAAATTATTAAAAAAAATTAAACACAAAATTTTGATTAATTAAAGACATTCATTTATTCAATTATTAAAATCATTAGAAAAAAAAATGAAAGACCAAAATTTGAAGAATGAATACATTCATATATGGATATTCTATTAAAAAATTAATCTTAAACACAAATACTGAAAAGTTAACCACAGTGCAAAAACTAACTTTCATATGATTTTATGTTACCAAAACTACTTCTTTCGAAAGACATGTCAACAATAGCATATAATAAAAAACAGGAATGCAGATAATAGCGTCCACTACCAACCCTAAAATAAAAACCATCTCAAAACAATTTTAATTGAAGCCCATTGGGCCTGTGTAAACACGAGCCGTCCGATTCGTTACGTAGAATGAATCAGAACCGTGGGATTTAGGTTTCTCAAAAACCCTAATATACTACTTATACTAAACTCACTATTTCGCTGTTTCTTCAACTAGCATCCATTTCTTTGCCTCACTCATCTGCAGAATACCTCAACGAAGAAGAGGTTAAAGAGACGGCACCGTTTTGCTGTCCGCCTTGACCAAGCCAGAGCTTCGTCTTGGCCCTCGATTTTGCCGTGCAAAACTTCCGGTCAGAGACAACATAGTCATCAGCATCATCTTCAATGGCACCTAAACAAACCAAGGCAGAGAAAAAGATCGCTTACGATGGGAAGCTCTGCCAGCTTCTGGAAGAATACGGCCAAATCCTTGTGGTGAACGCGGATAACGTGGGATCCAACCAGCTCCAAAACATCCGCAAAGGCCTCCGCGGCGACTCCGTCGTCCTCATGGGGAAAAACACGATGATGAAGCGTTCCGTCAGGATACACGCAGAGAAAACAGGCAACAACGCATATCTCAACCTAATCCCCCTCCTTGTCGTGAGTTTCCCCTTCTCCTTATCCTTTTGAAGTTTTACCGTTGTCTATATGCGTGTTATGTTCAAATAATAGAAACTAGTTTTAGTGTTTTAATCGCTTGGATGAGAGAACTTGGTTTGCGTTGAATTAGGGCAATGTGGGATTGATTTTCACCAAGGGTGACTTGAAGGAGGTCAGTGAGGAGGTTGCTAAGTACAAGGTAAACTGATATTTTTATTTTATTTTCTTTTATTATATTCTGTATTAGATAATGATACTGCTTTTATTTGCATAAACAAAGCTTAACTATTTATGGATTGTATCTATTAAGTGCAGTACTTATTTTTTTCATTATTATATTATCATGCTTTGAAATACTTCGTGATTACAATGTGTTGTTCTTAGTTTTATTTATGAACAATTGGTTCCCTGTTATGACCATTGAATTTTGTTCAAGAAGGTTTTGTTCAAGATGTTAAGATGTTAGTTCAGTTTTATATTTCTATATTCTGCAAATGTTGTCCTAGTGTTTGTGTTTTCATTTTAACTGAATGTTCGCCCAAATTGTATTCAACCTGAACAGGTTGGAGCTCCTGCTCGCGTTGGGTTGGTTGCCCCAATTGATGTTGTTGTTCCTCCTGGCAACACGGGTCTTGATCCATCTCAGACCTCTTTCTTCCAGGTTGGTGATTTCTTAAAACTATTTTCTAATATGAAAAAGACGGGACCAAAGTGCAAGCCCAGAATGTGAGAAAACATACAGTAATAGAAACTAAAATCTTATGCTGTTCTTTATTATTATTATTATTATTATTATTATTGTGGATTATGTGATTATGCTCTATTGTTTTAGGTTCTGAATATTCCAACAAAGATTAACAAGGGTACTGTGGAAATCATTACCCCTGTGGAACTCATTAAGAAGGGAGAGAAGGTTGGATCTTCTGAAGCTGCATTGCTTGCTAAACTTGGCATAAGACCTTTCTCATATGGGCTTGTGGTTCTTTCCGTCTATGATAATGGGTCTGTATTTAGCCCTGAGGTCCTTGATCTTACCGAGGATGACCTCATTGAGAAGTTTGCCGCCGGTGTTTCCATGGTTACTTCTCTTTCGTTGGCCATCTCATTCCCAACACTTGCAGCTGCCCCACATATGTTTGTGAATGCCTATAAGAATGTCCTTTCTATTGCTGTTGAGACAGATTATTCTTTCCCAGAGGCAGACAAGGTCAAAGAATATCTTAAGGTAATAATTTTGACGTTTTGATTATCTACAGTTTTGTTTTTTGTTTCTTTTGTTTATAAATTTTTATTTAAAATGCAGGACCCTAGTAAATTTGCTGTAGCTGCTGTTGCTGCCCCTGCTGCTGCTTCGGGTCCTCCAGCTGCTGCAGCCAAAGTAGAGGAAAAGAAGGAAGAGCCAGCCGAAGAATCTGATGATGACATGGGTTTCAGTCTGTTTGACTAATTTGTGTAATGGTGGTTGAGGTTGCTTTTCATGTTTTTTCCATTTTGTTGTTTTAGAATGGGGGAATTTGTTTTTCATGTTAGGGTTGTATTGTTTTAGTTTCCTGTTTTTTTCTATTTTATGACCAAGTTTTAAATTTTAAAATATGAGTGTTCGGATTGCGATTTTAAATTGTCTAATTTTATAAATTCATTTTCTCCGAATGCCCAAACACTTTGTCATCCTTTCACTTCTTACATAAGAGAGTTATTGCGGTGACATTCTCTCATCAAGTTATATCTCCGAATATACCCCTTTAGCTTTCCTCTTCAATGCCTAGAAGTCATGAGAAATTAAAGCCAAGCCACTGAAGACCAGAAAACCAAAGCTGCAAATTTAATTGCCTAATCTTGCTAAGCTTCATAACAAATCCATGTTCTTTGAACGTCGACTGCCAAAGAATATGGCGTTGGGCTTCAAACAATTTTGTTAAAAACGCATTAACTACTTTGTGTTGATCTATTTAGTACTTTAGCAAAACGCAATCTTTTGACATGCTATAATCTGGCAAACTTATTTTTCTTATTTGATTTCTAATAGCGGTAGTTAGAAAAAAAAAAGCTCTTTCTGATAAGTCTGAATAATAAGCACATTTTATTGTCTAACGTATTATTGGTGTGCAAATTTTTTATTGTTTTTTTACATAAATAAATAATTTCGAACATGAAATAGACGTTTAAAGAAGTTGCCGCATTCTCAATTCTCATTAGTGAATTATTGAGACATGTTGGTCAAAAACTGTATTGATGTCTCTAGGCATGGTGGGACGGGTTTTCTTTCGTTCCCTCGCAACTTTTTTAACTATTTAATGATTTTTGTTGGGTTGAAAATTAAGTTTTTATTTTTATTGGATTTTAAATTTTCCTGTATTCATCTCAATTTATATTATTTAAAAAATATATTTATATTTATAATAAATTAATTTTATTATTTTTTATGTATTTTTTATACATAAATAAATATTTTTAATTTATTATATTTATATTAAAATATACATGTCAACAAATTATTTAATTAATTTTTATTTATATATAAAAAATATTTATAATAATATTATTATTATAATAGTATATTCAAACATTTGAATATTTATATTATTATTATTATTATTATTATTATTATTATTATTATAATACATATAATTCATTTTTAAATTATCATTTAAAAATATGAAATATATAATTTATAAGAAAAAATTTAATAAGTTAAGTCTTTTTTAATTAGTTTTAAATAATAAAAATTTAAATTATCAATTCTTTTTAATTATTTAAAATATAATTATTTTATTGAGATAAAATTTTTGATATATGATAAATAAGAATAATAAGATCCAAAAAAATATGACATAATAAAATCTAATCAATATAAATTTTATAGTAAATATTAGTTACTTCCAAGATTTATGTGAATACTTAGAAAAAGATAAAGAGGAAGAAAAAAAAATTTTGTATTCATCAAATTGATAAGATTTATGTAAAATATTTAGAAAAAAATAAAGAGAAAGAAAAAAAAATCAACTTTGTGTTCATCAAATTGGTTGAAAAGATTGAAAAAAAAATTGATTAAAAAACTTAAGAAAATATGAAAAACTGAAAAATAAGAGAGAGAATAAAGTAATAAATTAATTAATAGAAAATGTTAAAAAATAAAAGAATTAAAAAATGGATAGAAAATAAAATAAAAATGGTGAAATATATAAAAATAATCTTATATATAATAAAAAAGAAAATAAAATATTTTTAAACTATTAATATTTTAAAATTTAAATTTAAATTTAAATTTAAATATAAAATCGAGCAAGACCAGAACAAGAGTGAAAATTGCATTTCCATCTCTACTCTTATCTTTGACCTTTTAAATCGGGAAGAATTTAAACTCACTTCCATCCCCGATTAACTTGGTTTTTTTTTTTTCTGCATTAAATTCGAGAAAATATGTATGAGTTTAATTATTCTCCCTTACACCGCAAGAGCAAATTTTTCAAATATGATTTCTCTTCTCCACCTAACATTTTTTAAAAAGTTAAATTTTATTTCAAATTGTGTTGTATTGAGAAAATTCTACTATTTTTGTAAATTGGAAAGTAACCTTTATATTACTCCTTTCTTTGTACGTTGTTGGCTTTCAAACTCAATTTGAACAGTGTTTCAGGAATTTTATCCTCTTGACAACATATTTATTGAGTATGCCATTATGTCAGCATTATTTCAACTTTGAAGCCAAAGATTAATTATAGTATATTTCAATCTATAGTGAGAGTTGTTTCGAAAATTTCTTTAAAAAAATATATTATTCTAATATGAGTTACACGCTCTTGAAATAAGTTAAATTTGTTAATATTAAAATAATATATATTATTTTTTAAAATTTCTATGAACAAGATGAACTTAGATCATTTTAAAATTTGATTATCATGATATATTTTATTAGATGATAATTATACTCGAATGTAAGTGATGAATATTATTTTTTTATTGTTATTTCTTCGTAACATGACACTGTCGGATATAGTAAAAACAGTTAAAACGTTATTTATTTTCAAATATGAAAATACATTTCCATATATAATTGAACAAGTACTTACTACTAAAATGTATATGATTATCAAAAAGGAATTTAAGAAAAAATCACTAAAATCATTAGTTAGTTTCTTGTTAGAAGATAAATAATAATAATAATAATAATAATAATAATAATAATTATTATTATTATTATTATATATATATATATATATATATATATATATGAGTTTACCTAGAAATAAAAATTAAAAACAAACTATTGATAACTATTGTTATTGTGATGCATGATTAACATTTGGTAGGTTACAACTTGTGTAGAAATTATATATATATATATATATATATATATATATATATATATATATATATATATATCAAATAAAAAAAAGTATACAATAAATAGGAATATTTTCTCTTTAATCTTTATAAATCTTTCTCTCGTTTTTATTTCAAAATAAGAAAAAAGTATCCACATATTTTCTTTATTCACTACAAGAAAAATGATGGATATTTATCGATAGATATATAGTTGTCGAGAAAATAAGTGATTATCAACAGATTTAAAATATTTGTGGAATTTGGTCTTATTGACGGTATATCCGTCCATAAATAAACAATTAATTACCAACGAATATATCAGTCGATAAATGAATAATTAATTACCGAAAGATATATCAATTGATAAATCCATAAATAAATAATTATCTATTTTATACATAAATAAATAAATAAAAATGTGTCTATTTACTGATGAACTTTTCAAATATGTCAGTAATATTTATCGATAACATAATTATCAATGTATTTTTGCTAATCAATAATATATATTTATCGACGAATTTTCTTAATTACTAACAGATTTTATCCGTCAAAAAATCTAATTTTTCATATAATAATTTATAGCTTCCATATAAAAGCTTTTATATATATATATATATATATATATATATATATATATATATATATATATATATATATATATATATATATATATCATTTCCTCTCACTCTCATTCCATTTTTTGTTTTCCTTTGTCGACTACAAACTAGGAAGGTTAGATATTTTGCACCTCAATTCTAACCGGTGATCGAAGTTAAATTCTCTTTGTTTCCCATATCTACCAGGTCTTGTGCCATGGAAGAATGCTTCAACCACATTTTTTTTTAAACAGAAAAATCTTTCTCTTTCATTTTATTTCCCTAACTACATGACCAAAGTTATTAATATTCAGTTTGGTGAGAAAAATAAGTTGAACTCCCAAAAGGACGGCGTCATTTCATGCCTTCTCAAGTCATCACACACCAAAACAACTGCATCTAGAAATCCCAACATGTGGGCTTTGGACACAGTCCACTTACCCACTTGAATTTTGTCTAATATTTTGTCCTTATTCAATACAAAAACATTTTTATTGTGTCCAAAAGTACTCATGGATAAGTATAAAATATAACCATTTTTTTCCCTTTATTTCTGAATCATTTTACAAGTCCCTTTCGTATTATTTAACGATTCTCTTATCCAAAAAGATTGAAACAGAGGGCATATATGCTTGGATAGGAATTGAGCCATACTTTACAACTTATTGTTCTATCCTTTTTAGAATATCTTTAGAGAAAAATAGTTTTAATAAACAATTACTTTTAACTTTTCATAAAATTAAAATGATTACAATATTTTAAGAAATTTAATGAAACTGAACTTATTCAAATACATATATGTTTTTGAATAATCAACGGTAAATAGTCAAATCCCTTTATAACTTCCCTATAAAAGCTCCCATGGCTAGTGACAAGTGACAACTTTAAAATGTTCATTAACAAATGTTATTAGACGTTTTGAATACTTTTAAAAAGTTAAATTTACACCAAACAATTTATATTTATATATATTTAAACGATTACTTCAGGGATATTATTTTTAATTAAATAATTTGTTTTTTGTCAAGGCACGCCTCATGCAAAAGTTCATACCAAAGACAAAAAAATTTGAAAAAAAAGAAAACGACTTATATGGTTCAAAGTTCAAAACTCAACGCTTGGGTTGCCTAATTGGATAGATGAAAAGGATTGTTGGTGAATCAAAAGAAGAGATGATATGCTTATGCATCCGTGGACGACATTTGCATCAAAGATAACTTCAAACAACCATTTTTTTTTTCTTTTGCAGGCCATGATTTAAATAAAATCATTTATAGTTAATGGGAAAAGAAAAATTGTCAATAATAAAATGGGTCAGAAGAACTTAATTCTTCTAAACTTTAAATTATAAAAAAATGTTTTTTTTTTCTTGTCTATTGGAAATGAGTAAATGTTGATGGGAATGGAAAGGTGTGTCTAATGACGCAATGGTGTGTAGTGGCCAGACTTTTTGGGCAGAATAGAATCTAATATCCAATAAAAAGTGATAATGGAATGGAACAAGTGCATGCCACTATTTTCTTTTCCTTTCTTTTCTTCTCTTCAATGTTCTCTTGCATTCCCTCTTTTGTATTCTTTTCTAATCGATAACCCTCATATTCTTTCCTCTCTTTTTTTCCTTTTTTTTTTTTTTCTTTTCATGGATCATCCACAATCATTAATTCATTATCCCTAATATGGTTTGATCTTATCTTTCACTTCAGTTCCTTAATTTCGTTTCTATTCTAATCAAAACCCACTTTTTCTTTCTTTCAATTTGATAACAAAAATATGGAGTAACAGTGGCAAAATGGATCATTAAGAATGAAAATAAGTTACACCATTCATTATAGACCTAACCCATTTATGGTTTAGTCAAGTTGGCTTATTTAGAAAAAAAAAAAAAATATATATATATATATATATATATATATATATATATATATATATGTTTTGACTTTTAAAAAGTATTCTTTATTTAAATTAAGTCAGCTGGGTACAAAATGTTGGACAAACCTAATAAAGTTGACCAGTTATTAGTTTGTTTATAAATAATTTGATGTTTAATAAAAATATTAATATTTAATATATAATTATATTAAAAACTAAAATAACAACTGCTAGATGTAATATGGTAGGTGGTTATAACCATTTTTAGTATGATGGGCATGTTAGAATATTTAAAATTTGGAATAAAATTAATGTATGCCATATATATTCATTTAAAAATCTGTATAAATAGTTAATGATACGTAACCTTGTGGTAAGTTAGAACATATGCATGAAGTTATTCGACAATAGCATGTTGTTTAGGTTCCCTTTAAAATATGTGGACACACACATTGACTATATAAGTGAAACAAATATCCACCCCGTGTTTGGGTAGTTGTTCAACTTCCCATTATCTTCAACTACTTGGATAGATAGAGGATGAAAATACCAATAACAATTCTTAGGTAAAACGGGTCCATTACATTACTTTTCTTGTGCGCTCGATATAATACCAAACAAGTGGGTGTAGTAAGCACGTGCAAACCACGCTACGTGAATGGGACCAAACCAAACAGGTGCCACAAAAACACTGCTGAGTTGGATTAGAATAACACACCCATTATTACTAGTGTTAAAAAACTCTATCCCCTCAAAAAATTGAAAAATACATTTAAAGTTAGACTAAGATAATTACCTCCTATCCATTAATTACTCCCCTATCTCTTATCCATGTTTACATTATTCGACTTTTTTTCATAAATAATACTATTTTTAAAAATATTTTTCAAAATAACACATTTGGAACATTATTTACACAACTAACACTCTTTATTGTTCACGTATTAAAATAATCGATTATTTTATATTATGATCGATTATTTCGCGCAATCAACTCTCGCTTAAGCGAAGAAACCCCTTGCTTGAGCAAGGAAATCTGTAACAAAGGGGTAATCTCGGGTCAATTCTCGCTCAAGCGAAGAAATCCTTCGTTTGAGCGAGGAAATCTGTAATAAAGGGGTAATCTCCGGTCAATTCTCGCTCAAGCAACGGGTATTTTCACTTGAGCGAGAAGTGATTAAAATATGTGGTGACCCAAGTTGCGTTGTGTGGCTAACTGCGTTGGACGTTTAGCATGTGGTCAATTCTTGCTCAAGCGATGAGTTACTTCGCTCGAGCGAGAATTGATTGGGTAACTGCGTTGAACCGTGGTCAATTCTTGCTCAAGCGAGACATCCATCGCTTGAGCGAAGAAATTTATAATCGATTATAATTTGAACTAATCGAACATAATTTTAAAAATAATCGAATATACAAAATTATGATCGATTATTTCTCTCTCGCTCAAGCGAAGAAACCCACTACAACAGAAAACACATGTAATAGCGGTTCCACATGTTCTATAATAGCGGTTAAAAACGATTAACGTGGAACCGCTATCATATATTTGTCACTTTTAAGAGCGGTTAAAGTGGAACCGTTATCATATATGTGTCACTTTTAATATCATATATGTGTCACTTTTAAGAGCGGTTAACATTTTAACCGCTCTTAAAAGTGAACATATAATAGCGGTTTCACGTTAACCGCTATCTAAAATATATTTTTAATAGCGGTTAGTTCTAGAACCGCTATCTAAAATCTCGGGTCAATTCTCGCTCAAGCGACGGGTACTTTCGCTTGAGCGAGAAGTGATTGAAATATGTGGTGACCCAAGTTGCATTATGTGGCTAACTGCGTTGGACGTTTAGCTTGTGGTCAATTCTGGCTCAAGCGAGAAACCCATCGCTTGAGCGAGGAAACCTGTAACTATTTACAATGTTGAGTCACCCACCCAAGTCAGGATTCCCATGTCTTTCTGATGCACACAAGTAAGGAATTCAATGTTGAGTTATCCACCTAACTTAGGATTCCAATATTGGATTCCCTGCATTGGGTTAAACAAAAGCAGAAGAATCCAAACATATTTAAAGAGATGTTGACCCACCCACTTTGCTTGGGTTTTGTGTGCGTCAGAAACCATGTGAGGGAGCATTGGATTCAAACCAATGAACTTCATTATAAATAGACAACTTTCATTCTTTGAAGCTATTTGCATTATTTCTTCTTCTTACCTTTAGTCTTCTTTGTGTTCCACACTCCTAAAATGGGTGTAGTGTCTACTATTGTCCACTATGATGGTTTCATGAACCCATGTCCCATGGAGGAAGTTACCTTCAATACTGGGACTGCAAAACTTGTTCCTTTAAAGAGAGAAATTTATCTACAAAGGTTGAAGAAGTTGTACCACAAGAAATTGGAAAAAGAACCCTACGAAAATGTAGCAACCATTCATTTTCGCTGCCCAACTAGACTCGAAGTTGGGATCAACAACTTCATTGCTGTTGAGTTGAAAGATGATGACGACGTGGAAGTCATGTTTGATGTTCATGATTCAAACTCAAGTCTATGTGGTATTGAATTTTTTGTTTCATTTAAAACTTCTTCTTCTTCATACCCCAACACACATTCACCAGAAATTTAACCCTTACCCTACCAAGCTTTTCCAAACACTGACCCAGAAATACCCACACATAATGACTACATCCCTTTTACCCAACTTCTAAGTGGGCATTCCACCAACATCAACGAAGAACTACCCACACAAGAGAACGAAATTGTTGGTCTCCCAATTAAAGTCGTTAATCCTTTTAGTGAGGATGAAGACGAAGATGAAATTCTCAGCCAACACCAAGATGATTCAGAGGACGAATAACCACATATCCCTACACATGCACCAAACTTCATGGAACCATACAACCCACCACAACATTTTCTTAACTTTGAAAGTCACATTCAACAACAAGACCCAGAGTATGGTCATGCATTGGACAGAGAGTCTTTTGTTTCTCCGGCAGGAACTCTATTTCTTGGACAACGTTTCATAACAAAAGAACAAGTTCAAGATGCCATCAACCGCTTTCACATTGTCAATCACTGCACATACAAGGTGAAAATTTCAAACCAAAGTAGATATATTGTTGAATGTGTTGATAACCAATGCAATTGGAGATGTCGAACAATATTGCGCACAAGAGAGCAATATTGGGAGATTATGAAGCTTGAAGGACACCATACATGCGTTTCGCCATTAATCAGCCAAGACCACAACAAGTTGGGATATAAAATGATTTCCCAAACAATTGGTCAAATAATTGATGCTGATTCGTCAACACCAATCTCCACAATCATAGCCCACATCCAATTAACAACGGGTTACACTATAACATACAGGAAGGCCTGGTTGGCCAAACAAAAGGCAGTGGAGATCATCTACGGCAATTGGGAGGATTCGTATAAGAAGTTACCTTGTTTGTTACAAGTCATGCAACAATTTGTTCCCGGATTCATCTACAAACTACAGTCACAACCAGCTTACCAAGGTGAAGTCCTTTAACAAAATTCAAATATTTTTAAACGTGTGTTTTGGTCGTTTAGGTCATGCATAGATGAATTTGTTCACTGCAAGCTCATTGTTCAAGTGGACGGAACTTTTTTGTATGAAAAATATAGAGGTACTTTGTTGGTTGCAGTAGCACAAGATGGCCGCAACAACATCCTCCCCATTGTGTTTACAGTGGTTGAAGGTGAAACAAGTGATGCCTGGTTTTTTTCTTAAAGAACCTTCAAAGATATGTCACACCCCAGCAAGGATTATGCCTTATATAAGACCGACATGCATCCATTAGAAGTGCATACATGAGAAATGGAAGCGGATGGACAGAAAATAATTCAATGCATGTCTACTGCATTAAACACATTGCACATAATTGTATGAGACGTTTCAAAAACACCACACTAAGGAAAGATGTTGCAAATATGGGTAATTGCTTTGCTTCAAATTTGTTACAATTTGTTCATTATTTAATTGTTGCTAATAAATATTTATATTAACTATGTTTTTTTAATATTGTTGTAGCGTATGGGATGACTGAACCACGATTCTACTATTATTACAACATCTTGAGGCAATGTGACATAAAAGAAGCTAATTGGTTGGATGAGATACCTAGAGAAAAATGGGCACTTGCATGGGACAATGGATGACGTTGGGGCCACATGACGACCAACATAGCAGAGTCTATCAACTCTGTTTTGAAAAAAACAAGAAATCTACCTATTTGCTCCATGGTCAACGCAACGTACACCCACTGCAACAAATTTTTCATTGAAAGAGGGAGGCAGATAGATGCCATGATCAATGCTGGCCATGTATACTCTGAAATTTTGGTCACAAATTTAGAGGAAGCATAAACACATGCAAACACACATATGGTCATAACTTTTGACAGGTTTACCACAAAATTTGTAGTAGAAGAAACACAAAACCCGCGTGAAGTTCGACCAGCAGGGAAGTTTGCAGTTCACCTTGATGAGTTATGGTGTGACTGTGGAAAATTCCAAAAATTTTACATGCCTTGTTCACATGTTCTTGCTGCATGCAAGCATGCACACTATGACTTCAACAACTATATTAATTCAGTATATACCTTACAACAAGTTTCAAAGGTATACGGAACACAATTTAGGTTATTGCGAAATGAAGAATATTGGCCAACATACACAGGACCTACTTTGTGTGCAAATCCAGAAATGAAAAGAACTTCAAAGGGCCGACCAAAATCAAGTCGTATAAGAACTGAGATGGACATTACAGAAAATTAAAGTAGGATTAAAAAATGTTCATATTGTCATACCCCTGGTCATAGCAGAAGAACATGTCCCAATGTTTCACGTGCATCTACTTCGCATCATTAGATTGAGTTAGTTAAGAAATGTTTCAATGTATGAAACTTAGGAGTTTTTCAATTAATTGAAAGTGATGAAGATCTTATTGAATCATTTGATAAAACGAAGATCTTGTGGGTTTGATGAAGTCGAAGGTTATTTAAGGAACTTTTTGCTAACTGTTTTAATCGATTAAAACTTGTTGTTATTAATTAAAATAACTTAGAAAGTTTTGTGAAAAGTTTTGAAGAAACTCATTCTGCAGGAGCTGCATAATCTGGGTTTGATTGTTCTAGTTTCTTTTCTTTGTTTCTTTACATATTATGGGTATCTGGAAGCTTGAGCGAGAATTGACCACAGGCTAAACGTCCAACGCAGTTAGCCACATAACGCAACTTGGGTCACTACATATTTTAATCACTTCTCGCTCAAGCGAAAGTACCCGTCGCTTGAGTAAGAATTGACCGGAGATTACCCCTTTGTTACAGATTTCCTCGCTCAAGCGAAAGGTTTTTTCGCTTGAGCGAGAATTGACCCGAGATTACCCCTTTGTTACAGATTTCCTCCTTCGCTTGAGCGAGAGTTGATTACGCGAAATAATCAATTATAATATAAAATAATCAATTATTTTAATACGTGAATAGTAAAAAGTGCTAGTTGTGTAAATAATGTTTTAGATGTGCTATTTTGGAAAATATTTTTAAAAATAATATTATTTATGAAAAAAAGTCTACATTACTCCGCCACGAATAAAAAAGAGAAGAAATAATAAATCTAACTCAATAATGGTACTATGAAAATAGAAAAAAAGAAAAAAAAAGTGGTGATGGATTAATGATGTAAAGTTGGAATGAAGGGTCTAGTCTAGCCAGTGGTTAAAACTTGGCATCTAATTCCATTTGACCGACTAATGATGGCAATATTTGTAGTTATGATTTATGTAGCTGTCCCAACTCCTAAGAGTCGGTGGAAGGAAGGAAGAATCTTGTGAATCTAGATTCCCATTGTTACAAATCGTGCCCGTGCAACTATCTTATTATCTAGTTTCTTTTATATAGTGTTTCTGGTGGAATTTCGATCGATTTCGATTCTAAACAGTGTTATGGTCCTAATCGAAATCCTCCCACGTAAGTTCTTTTTACTTAGGCTAGCAGTCTGACTTTCAATCGAAAACGTGTATGAGGATCGAAAATCACAAGATATCAAGAAAGCTGTTTTTGGTATTTTGTATTTAAAGTACTGAAAGCAGTAAAGTATCGAATCGAGAAACGAACATTAAATTCCAAGAAAATATAAAGTGCGAAAACCCCAAATTTGCATTAATTGTAAATGACGAAGAATCGAAAATAGTGCAAATATAAATGGCAGGAAATCGGAATGTGCAGGAAATGTAAATGGCAATAAATCAAAAATACGTAAACTTAAACCCGCATTGAATTGAAATGACTAAGAATAGAGAGTACTGAAACATAAAATTGCTCGAAGCATAAATTACCAAGGAAAATAATTGTAAATGACAAGAAATCGAAAACAGCGCAAATGTAAATGACAGTAAAATCGAGCTTGCAAGAAAAATAAATGACAGAAATCGAGATTTGCGTAATGTTAACAAGAAATCATAAATACGTAAATTCAAACTTTCATTGAATTGAAATGGCAATGAATCGAAAATACGAAACATAAACTGCTGAATTTAAATTGCATCAAAGTAAATTACCAAGGAAAATACGTAAAACGGTAAATGTACTCGAGTGAGCAGAGAAATCCAGATTACTAGAAACTGCATGGTGTTCGTCGTTTCTCCAGTAGACTTTTCACTACCGATTCTCGTTCTCTCGCCAATTTCTCCCCCTTGTTCCTTCCTCCTCTCGCACTATTTATAGTGGCATCATTCAAGCCTTCCAGGAGCAGCTTAACAAAATTGCTACCACGTTCTTCGTGCGCGTTGCAGCTTTCTTCTTCCGTGGTGTCAAACCGTATCCACGTTCCCATGATCTTTAACTTCGCTACGATTTAGAAACTGCTTTCCTATATGCGTGTTTAACTCCTCTTGGTCACGATTTTGATTTTATGTGGGTTAACCTCTTTTTCGATTTAGACTTCGATTTTATCGAGAACTTTGGATTTACTTTTGATCCCTTTTTTACCTTAGCATCATATACTTCTAATTTCTTGATTTGTTCCACAATAAACTTTTGACTATTGTTTCTCCAATTCTCGATTGTACTTCCCGATGTTGTGTTACGTGCTTTAGACATCGAATGGTTTTTTATCAGTCACGTGTTCTCTCTTTCCTTTCCTTCATTTTCGATCGCTTTTCTCGATTTTCTACTAACAAAATGCCCCCTTGGAAGAATATAAATGATTTCTGTTTTATATTCTTTCAATATTCCCGCCTTAGTGTTTGAAAGCCCACAGATTTAGTGGTTTAGGGTTTTTGGGGTTCTAGGGTTAAAAGGGGTTTTAGGTTTCTTTTCCACTTTACGTCGCCGTCTCGTCGTCTCGTTGCCTTTCAGTACAAGTTACATTAATTACCTTTCCCTTCCGTCGCTTCCAACTCCCTAGACGATTTCCCTTTAACCTTTCCTTGGTCTTTACTCCGGTCTTTACGCGAACTATCACCCTCTTTGCAATCTCATCTTCTCCTTTGAGCTCCCGCTTCGTCCCCGTTACCTCATCCGTTAACTCTTCCCTTTCGTTTTCCTAAGCTCACTACAATGGCCACTTCATCCAAGTCCTCCGATTTCTCGACTCCCCTCTTACCTCATCCGCCGCTACCTTGCCGGAGATTAACAACCAGCCAGCTTGCTCCCCGCTCCGATGGAGGAAGCTTCCAAAAAGATTGCTGAAACGCAGGTATTAGTTCCTTATACCGTTGAGGGGGTTGGTTTTGCTTTTGGGGGCCCCATTCTTTCCGGTAGTGGAACTGCTTTCTCCCTCACCCTCTCAAACAGCCCTCGCTCTTGTACATCGACTCGAAGTTAGAATCGATTTTCTCGAACCTTGTTTCTAAGGTGTATCGGACGAGCCCTCCCTCCAAAAAACCTTTGTTCACTAGATGGTTTGATAGGATCAAGGCTAAATTCGGGAACCATTGGAGGAACGTGGGGATTTTCTATTTTTTACACTTGTCTCAATGTGACTTGTCCTACTTAGACATGGCTATGTTTTTGGCCGCCGTGCATTTGTGGAATAAGGAAATACATGCGTTGGAATTACCTTGCGCCCTCTCTCACCTACTCTTTTCGATGTCGCAGCCATCACCGGGTTAAAACCTATAGGGGAGAGATACTTTCGTGGTGCATATCCCTCGGATAATTCGCCGAAGTCCAAAATTGATTGGGAATCGAAGGCCTACGGGCATTTTATTGAGAAACATTTTGTCGATGACCCTCGATAGTCATGTATCGATGAAGAACATGTAGCATTTTTGGTGTATTGGTTGTGCACCCATGTATTTTGCCCCGATCGATCCAAATTTCTCCCCATCTATTCAACCTTGCGTATCTCCTTCACTTAGGTCAACCTAGTCTATGTTTGGCCAAATTTTTGTTAGCGCATGTATATACCGCTTTCGACGAGGTCGTCGAAATTTTGAGTACTCCTAAAGCATCTGGGAATTTTTCTCGGCCCCGTTTGGTTTATACAGCTTATGGTTAACTTCAATTTTTGAGAGCGTCCTTCCTCGATTTTCTACTCGTTCCCCCGAGTGTAAATATAGAAGGGGCCCGATTATCCTCTCGCCATCCTCGCCATAAGTCTGACGAAACTACCTATTGTAAATACCTTCACTTTTTGCTAACTAGATTCGATTTCGATTCAACCTTGACCCCTTTTACCGTAAATCTTGGACGAACAAGTGGCCAACTTAGGGGGCCTATTTGGTTTAAGTCAAAGTTTCCTGCTTCAACTCCCGGGTTGCAATTAGAATTGGTCGATATATGGAGTAACTACTTAACCCAGGATATACTAGTATCGGGCTTTCACCCCAAGGATTTCAAGTTTACTACTTACTACCCTCAACTTTTTTCAAGACAGTTTGGCCTCGAGCCGTCTTTACCCTTTTTCCCTTTAAATACCTTCCCCAAATCCAAATTGACCGAATCGAACATCTACCGAGAGCTTGCCAAATTTTTGCCAAGAACCTCGATGCATCTTTACCCATATGTATTTGAATCGAATTACTTATCGATCGTGGAATTTTCTCAATGGTGGACCAATTGGTTTTCGAGTAATCGTGCTGCTTTTGATGAGGTTTGACAGAAACTGACTGCTCGTCCTTCTCTTGTGTTGCAGGACAAATTGAAGGCGAAGAAAGGTAAACACTCCCACTATCTCCAAATAACTCGATTCGAACATTTTTATCAAATATGTTACAACCCACTGAGATTAGAATCTACCTTTTATGACGCTGTCATTTCCCTTTCTCACAAGACCACCACTAATCGAACAGATCACAAAATAATCAATCCCTTAGGAAAAACCCTTTTTGAAATGTACTGTCCCAATCGCCTTCCTACTTTTCCTAATGCTCCCTTTGGAGTTGCCAAATCTTTAACACACCCTAAATGGGTTCGAGAACTGAGAACTTCGAAAGAAACATTACGTCCCAAACCCAAAAACAAAGACATTACTGTATCGAGACTATTTTATTTCCCTTACCTTAACCTCCCTGAAGCTCTCCTGCCTCCTTGGCTAGTACATATCGATCGAGTCAAAATTTTGACTCCATCACCTTTTGGTGAGGTTTTATTGTTTTTTCTTAATTTTCAATTCTGTGTTTTGGAAACTAACTATCTTCATTCCTCGATAGTTTCAAAATCTACTAAGGTGGTCGCCTTCGAGAAGGCGCAAGAGAAAGAAAAAGAAGCAAGCTGGGAGTCCCTAGATGAGTCGGACCCTCTGGCCTTTACTAGGAAGCGAAAACAATCGGCCATCACCACCACTTCGTCTTCGAAAAAATCGAAGGTACTTTTTGATCTCTTTTTGTCTCATTCATTTTTTTGTTTATAACATGTTTCCTTATGGATTCTCATATCTCTTTTCGATTTCTACCCTACAGCAAAAATCGAAGAGTCCACGACCAGTCCAACCATCCACAACAGATCCATTATCAATGGATTCGAACACCGTTCCTTCCATCGGTCAAACAACACTCGTCACCCATTCTAGTCACGTGAGTTTCCTTTTTTATATAACCTCCATGTCTTAGATTTTGATAAGACTTGTATCATGACTCACATTTTCGATGAATTTTTTAGGATAATCCATCTGCGACTATATCGACAACCGTCGAAACTCGACTTCAGCCTTCAACACCGATCCCCGAGGTATAGTTCTTTTTTACTTGTGTATGTGTCTCTTTGTATGTCTATATATTTCCTTCTCTAATCAAGCGTTTCGATTTACAGCAAGCTGAGACTGTACAGACTCTCCCACCTATCTCAATGCCGCTTGCTCTTCCTCCACCTGGTATTTTCCCTTTATGCTTTCATCATTGGATTCTTCATTTCATCCTTTATTTAACTCTGACTTATCTTTTCAACTTGTTTTCTTTTTTAGTAATTATTCCCACTGCTCAAATCCCGCACTCCCCATCTCCCACTACCACGTAACAAATGGGTTCTCACCTATTTTCGATGCCAATGGTCGAGCTAATCTCGCCAACTTTGCCTATGCCGACCGGCCCACTTCAAGCGGCGTGCCGAATATCGAGCCGCTATCGAGGAAGATCCATTCGCGATCCTCGATATTCTGGTATCGAGCGACGCCACTTCTTCCAAGCCAGTCTTCTCAACCACCCGCCCTCGATCGAAGGAGCTTATCGACTCAAGCATCGCTTCCGCACCTTCTTCTACTCTTCACCTCTGGAGGTCCTAGTGGAGTCTTTTGAACGGAAACGACTTTTAAAGGAGATCTTGACCTCCATCGAGTCTTTCCCCGAAGGAATGCTTCCCAAGGGCTTCGATGCAGAGATTGCAGCAGCCACAGATCTGTTCAACCAGGCTTATGCTGCAAGGAAGAAGAGACAATCCATAACGTCTAAAGTAGCTGAAGTCTCTGCGTTCCAGGCTGAGAAGTCTGATTTGTTGAAGACTCAGAAGCTTAGTCGAGGGGAGATTTTGACAGCGTTGTCTTCGGTCAGAGGTGAAATCGAAGATTTAGAGAAGAGGCTTCGACAGCTGAAATCGCAGGAAGAATTCCTCACTTCAGAGTTAAACAAGATTAATTCTTCTGCGAAGGAAGTGGCGTTATCCCTTGGCCAGAGCATGGAACGTCAACATAAGTTGGTCATCGAGGAGAGTTCGATTTCAGCGTCCTGGGTGCAATTGTTAATGGATTTTGATAGTTTAAGATCTAAATATATATCTTTGTAAACATGACTCCTTTCACTTAAATGTCAATGCTTATTTCTCTTATTCGTGGTTTATATATCTTTAAGTACTTTCCATTTATCGATAACACTTTATCTTTGTTATACCAATCGATAATTGAATAGGCATTACTCGATAACACTTTAATAACTTCGAAAGGTCTTTCCCAATTCGGTGACCATTTCCCATAATTTTTACATTTTTTGTCTATTGGCAAAATTGTTTTCCACACTAAGTCACCTTCATTAAACGTCTTCTTTCGAACTTTTCTGTTGTACACTCGAGCAACTTGAATCTTTTGTAACATCATACTATTTAACGATTGTAATCTTATTTCATCGAGTTCATTTAATTCATCATTCATCAAACTCCAATAATCACAACTGGTAAATCATTCTGCCTTTGTATTCGATTCGACTCAATATTTATCTCGATCGGCAAAACTGCGTCGTGTCCATATACCAACTTGTATGGGGTATTCTGTAAGGAATCTTTAGGTGAATTTCGATAAGCCCACAAAATTTGCAATAACGTTTCGTGCCATGTTTTTGGTTTATTACCAACATGTTTTTTGATTAACCCGATAATCACCTTGTTAATTGCTTCGACTTGCTCATTAGCCTGAGCATAATATGGAGTTGATGTTAATAATTGAATATTTCTAGATTCAGCATATTTAACTATCTTTCTACCAGTAAACACTGTCCCTCTGTCTGTAGTGATAGACTATGGGATCCCAAATCGATAAACGATGTATTCTTCAATAAAATCAATTACATCCTGCTGATCAACGTCTTTTAGTGGTATTGCTTCTACCCATTTTGAAAAGTAATCGACAACGAACAATTATATACCTATGTCCTTTCGATGATTGTGGGAAAATTTGTCCGATTAAGTCTATAGCCCAACCTCTAAAAGGCCAAGGTTTAATGATCGAGTGTAATTCGCTCACGGCACTCGTTAGTATCGGATCGAACTTTTGACATTCTTCACAGGACTTGGCATATTCGATACAATCTTTTAAAATCGAGGGTCGATAATAACCTTGTCGAGTTAATGTCCATTTCATTTTCTCGACCTACCGTATGGGCCCCACATATTCCATTATGTACTTCAGCCATTGCTAAGTAAGCATCATCATTTCCTAAACACCTAAGTAATACTCCATCGATTCCTCTTTTATATAACTCATCATTTAACAAAACATATTTCACTCGCTCGATATTTAATTTTCTTGTCAATTTTCCCATTGGGATTCTCGCAAATAATTTATAATCGATTTTCTCCAATCTTGATCGTCTAAGTCATTAATGTACGTAATCTCATTTTCTTGAGGTAATTTTTCTTTGATTTGAATTATTTTTTGTAACCTTTCCGGGGATATCTTATACTTTGATGCAATTTGTGCTAAGTCATTTGCTTCTTGATTGAATTCTCGAGGAATATACTCGAATATTATGTCATCGAACATTTTACTTAAAGTCATCACTCTTTCCAAATATCTGATCAAGTTGATATTAATGCATTTATACTCTTTTCGCACTTGTTTGATCACTAATTGCGAATCACCTCTTATAACCACATGTCGAGCTTTTAATTTGATTAAAGTCTCGAGGCCCGCTATCAAAGCTTCATATTCAGCTTCGTTGTTCGAACACATGGGTTGAACCTCAAATAATAACTTAGTCGGAATATTGTTTGGAGAAATAATCGAACTCCTACTCCGCATTTATCCGATGTACTTGAACCATCGAAATACATTATCCATTTACTTATTTCAATAAACAAATTCTCAGTGGAATCAACTGTATGCTCACCATAAAATCGACAATTACTTGACCTTTTATCGCTTTTAAAGATTCGAAGGATAATGAGAACTCGTCAAAGCTAACACCCATTTTCCTATTCTATTATGCATAATTGGTTTCTACAAAAGAAACTTCAAAATATTATTTCTAGAATAAACCATTACATCATGAGGCTTCATTACATACTTGAGTTTTGTACAAGAGAAATACAAGCATAATCCTAATTTCTCGATATCACTATATCGAAGTTTCAAGATCATTTAAAATTCTACTTAGATAATACACAAGCACATTCTACACCATTTTCATCTTCTTGTGCTAATAAACTGACTATTGTTCGATCTCGATGCCGATACATATAACTTTAATGACTTGTTTCTCTTTATCGGATCATAATCGGAGGATTCGTCAAGATCATTTTGATTTGCTCGAAGGCTTCTTGATGTTCCTCCTTCCACTTAAACTCGCTTCTTTTTTCAACTTTAACAAAGACTAAAAAACATAAGTTTTGCCAAACTGCATTAGAAATAAATCGTCTCAAATAATTTATTTTTCCCAAAAAAGATTGTAATTCTCTCTTAGTTTTTGGAGCAGTAGATATTTATTATTGCTTTGGCTTTATTTTTCTCGATCTCGATACCTTTTCCATGCACTATAAATCCTAAAAATTCACCAAACAGATACACCAAAAGCACATTTCAAGGGATTCATTTTTAATCCATATTTTCTCATTCTCTCAAAAGATTTCCTCAAATTGCTCGAGATGTCGATGTTTTTCTTTCGATACCACAACGATATCATCTATGTAAACTTGCATAAAATCATTAATCAAATCATGAAAAATTAAATTCATTGCTCTCTCGATATGTGGCTCCAAAGATTTTTTAATCCAAATGGCATCACTACCCATTCATAAGTACCTAATGCCCCTGCATCGAAAAGTCGTTTTAGCTATATCATTCTCAACCACAAATATTTGATTATATCCTGAATAACCATCTAAAAGACTTAACACTTCATTACCAGCTATCTGCATCTATTAGCATATCAGCTTATTGGTATAGGATATTCATCTTTAGGAGTAGCTAAGTTTAAATCTCGATAATCGATGCACACTCTTATTTTACCATTCTTTTTAATCACAGTGTACAATATTAGAAATCCAATCAACATACCTGGCAGCTTCGATGAATTTAGCTTTCAAGAGTCTCTCGACCTCTTCCTTGATCTTGTTCATCACCTCGGTGCAAATCTTCTCGTGCTTGTTTTACCGGCTTTCTACCTTCGATGATGAGAAATTTATGCTCGACGAGACTTCGATCCAATCCAGGCATTTCTTCGTATTCCCAAGCGAAGCAGTCCTTATATTCTCTTAACAAGGAAATCATGTCCCTCTTTAATTCTTTCTCGAGATATTTGCCGATATACGTGGGTTTCGTTCCTCTTCACTTCCTAAGTTAACTTCTTCTAATGGATCTTGAGCCTCGACTTTTTTATAATTTGATGTAATAGATTTTTCAAAACCTAAAGGAGAATAATCATAAATACAATCAAGTATAACTTGATCGCTATTATTTGCAACTACTGGCCGAGTGAATCGACTTATTTATCCCTATTTTACTACTATTACTACTTTCTTGGCTCTTCTTCCCATCTTCATATTTTCCCAATCGAGCCAAGAACTCTTCGTATTCTCTATTCATCTTCACCTAGCCACTTCGAGGTTGGCCCCCTCTTTGATCATGATGAATCCTTTCTTCTCATTCATCTCTAGGAAACGCTCCTCATGCAGCTTTGAATTAAAATCTTCGATCGTTTCGAAGGTGAATGGTCGAGCAAGCGCCAGATTCTGCAAAGCTCGACCAGACTCGAGATACGAATGTTACAAATTCGTGCCGATCTCCTCGGGATTACTTCGAGATGTCCATCTCGATTCCACATAAATAATTTTTGATGAGCCGTCGAAGGCACAACTCCTACTCCATGAATCCACTCTCTGCCAAGTAATGCATTGAAATTGGCATGTGACTCGGACCACAACAAACACAAGAGGTCTCGAGTAAGTGCCCACTTTCACGTCTAAGGCAATCATACCTTCCGAACTTGACGTCTTTCCGCTGAAATCGGAAATCATAATATTGTGCTTGACTAAGTCTTTTAGTTCAATGCCAAATTTCTTTAGCATAGTAATTGGCAGTATATTCATCGCCGCTCCACCATCGACAAGGACTCTATTCACCATCTCGTCCTGGATCTCGATGTTCAGCAATAATGGTTTCAAGTGGAACCTCATTTCCTCGATGGGGATCGATGAAAGCAACTGTCTCTATGAGGAACTTCACATGAGGTTTGTGTGACCCATGTTATTTTTGGCCTTATGTTTTCTCGAATAGAAGTCATCTTCTCGCTCGGCATCTCTTTTTCTTGGTATTCTTTGTATTCACTCACATATTCCGCAGTAAAATTGATATTACCCCGATTTGATGTTCGTCCCAAGTATCATCATTCTTGTCATCGAAAAATTCTCTTGCATAATGACTCTCTATCTAAGTGCAACATTTTCTTCAAAGTTTCTGTAATGATTCCAATAGGGATCCTTCCTCCTCTTCTCCGTGACCTTCCTCTAATCTTCTTTGGAATGTTGGGAATCTAGTGGTCGATCCATCATCATACGAGAGTCTTTCGAAAACATCATTACTTTGAAGTCTACCTCTTCCTCCTCGAGAAGGATACATCTCTCTTCTAATCCACTCGCCTCCGATTTTCACTAACACCGTAGCCAACGGATTTCGCCGACTTTCTTCGATCGTTGGTCGATCGTTTGATCTACTTTGTCATTTTTCCTTTTATTTTGGTTCTCGATCTTCTTCATCTCGTTCGTTCCAAAGCTTTGGCACTCGATTTATCAAAAACCGCACCGCAACGTGGGCATAATGACACATCCTCGTCTTTTTCCTTCTTTCTATTCGAAAATTCAATGAGAGAATCTCCCGATCGAGGGTATATTTCCTTTTCAAATTCTTTCTCGAATTCACTCGAGTCAAATTCCATGTCTTCCTCGGATACATCCATTCCGACATGCTTAGGATCGATGTCCTCGCTGACATCTACCATGCCTACAAAGGCCGAATTTGTTAATCTGGACATCATCGCAATGCCCGTTTGGGATTCGAGGTATCCTACTTGAGCCTCGAATGGACTCGTGTCAACTTTCATTGTCATTTCTTCGAACCTCAACCTTCCTTGGTCGATCGCATCTTGGATCGTGTTCCCGAAATGTATACAATTGTTAGTCCAATGTCCATAAACATTATGATATTTGCAATATTTTCGACCATTCCTTTGTTCTCGTAGACTGTAGTTTATGATCATCACTCAACTTAATCTGTTTGTCTTTCAATAAAATATCAAAGATTTTGTCTCGCTTTTGTTACATCAAAAGTATATGTTCGATTTGTCATTTTATCTTTTACTTCATTTTTTTGTAGCAATTTACAAGTATATGGAGCCCCTACTTTGAGTTCTCGCTATGTTTACTTTCTCATCGACAGTTTCTTCAATATCATTCTCTCGTCATATCATCTCGTCTCATATACATCATTTATGTACGCTATTCTTTCCTTTTTTAAAGGTTTTTCATATTTCTTATACCTTTGTTTCTCATACTCTATTTGTTCCACTCTTCTCACTTTATCGACTAATCGAGCCATGTCATTCAATGGTAAATTGACTAATTTTTTCCTGATCGAGAATTCTAAACCTCGCAGAAGCCATCCCGACTAATTCGTATTCAGGAATTTGAGTAAAACATCTCGACTTCATTTGTCTAAATCGATTTAGATAATCATCTATACTCTCATGGTTGTATCGTTTTATGTTCATCAAATCGATGAGACTTACTTGAGTCTCTCCTCTAAAAAATTGTTCATGAAAATTTCTCTCTAACTGCAACCAATTATATATCGAATTGGGTGGCAACGAAGTGAACCAAGTAAAAGCATTCTTAGTTAAAGAACTAGGAAAATATTTCATCTTTAATTTTTCACTCATCGCTAAATCCCCACATTTGATCCGATATCGAGCTACATGCTCGATGGTCGATTCACCAACTTCTCCAAGAAATTTAGTGAATTTGGGTACTTTATATCCTCGAGGCAATTCTGTCTCGAGAATCGCATTCGGAAAGGGAGACACAAAATATGTCCGATTGGGTGGTCTAAATTCCATCCCTTGTAAATTCATCATTTGTCCCAACATATTATTCTGATTGTGTATATTTTGAAATCCTTCGTTCAAATTCCCATAAATGTCATTCCTCACGTGTTGGTACCCATTTCCCATATGCCGATGTTGATCGTTGTTTCTATTTCTCCTCAATAGATACGGGGATTATTAAGTAGCATGATTTTCTATCCTTGTTTGTCGAGGTATAGCCAATGCATCCCCGATTCGTGACATTTGGTCCGCTAATATCTCAAAACTAGCATTAGTGTTTTGCACTAATGGATTTAAGACTCGTGGTCAATCGTTGTGATAACATATTCACCATTTCAAAATTACTCTCATCCATTTGTTGTCTAAGTACCCCTAATGAATTACTAGATATCTCGGTATCCATGTTTTCAATAGAATCAAAATTAGATCGATGATAGTCTCTGTCGAATATATGTCTCCCATGCTCTAAGTTTCCCCTATGATCTAGATTTGGAGATATCTGTTGTGTGCCTACATTCTGTCCACTCCCTGTCTGGGGAATTACTAAGTTTTGAGATGTCCCTAAATTCGGAGGAATTCCAAAATTTTGCGGCATACCTAGTGTTTGGGACATTCCTAAGTTATATCTCGAATTCCTATGCGCTGAAGAAGTTCCAACCCCACTTACACTATTAAGTGAAAACCCGGGCGGTCTTACGCTCATACGTGGCCCTACATATGTAGTGGTGGGATTTCCTATAGTTTGCGTATTATTTGGTGCAACCACACTAGATCCTATTTGAGTATTCGCTAAAGTGCCCGAATTTTGTTCATTACTCACGGTATCGACATACTTACAGCTTGTCGATACTACAGCGTGTTCCCATTATGGTTTTTCCCCCAGCATTTGGTGGGTGTGACCCATTTAATCCCTCACTGTTACCTTGGTTATTTGATGAACTCTGACTCATGACTCTCCCACTCCTTAATCTCATACAATTTCGAACTAACCAATTTTGTGTTTCTCAACACAAGACGTCCCCTACCTGGCGCGCCAATTTGTTTCTGGTGGAATTTCGATCGATTTCGATTCTAAACAGTGTTATGGTCCTAATTGAAATCCTCCCACGTAAGTTCTTTTTACTTAGGCTAGCAGTCTGACTTTCAATCGAAAACGTGTATGAGGATCGAAAATCACAAGATATCAAGAAAGCTGTTTTTGGTATTTTGTATTTAAAGTACTGAAAGCAGTAAAGTATCGAATCGAGAAACAGAACATTAAATTGCAAGAAAATATAAAGTGCGAAAACCCTAAATTTGCATTAATTGTAAATGACGAAGAATCGAAAATAGTGCAAATATAAATGGCAGGAAATCGGAATGTGCAGGAAATGTAAATGACAATAAATCAAAAATACAGAAACTTAAACCTGCATTGAATTGAAATGACTAAGAATAGAGAGTACAGAAACATAAAATTGCTGAAGCATAAATTACCAAGGAAAATAATTGTAAATGACAAGAAATCGAAAACAGCGCAAATGTAAATGACGAGAAAATCGAGCTTGCAAGAAAAATAAATGACAGAAATCGAGATTTGCGTAATGTTAACAAGAAATCATAAATACGTAAATTCAAACTTTCATTGAATTGAAATGGCAATGAATCGAAAATACGTAAACATAAACTGCCGAATTTAAATTGCATCAAAGTAAATTACCAAGGAAAATACGTAAAACGGTAAATGTACTCGAGTGAGCGAGAGAAATCCAGATTACTAGAAACTGCATGGTGTTCGTCGTTTCTCCGTAGACTTTTCACTACCGATTCTCGTTCTCTCGCCAATTTCTCCCCCTTGTTCCTTCCTCCTCTGCACTATTTATAGGGCATCATTCAAGCCTTCCGAGAGCAGCTTAACAAAATTGCTACCACGTTCTTCGTGCGCGTTGCGGTTTCTTCTTCTGTGGTGTCAAAACTGTATCCACGTTCCCATGATCTTTAACTTCTGCTACGATTTAGAAACTGTTTCCTATATGCGTGTTTAACTCCTCTTGGTCACGATTTTGATTTTATGTGGGTTAACCTCTTTTTCGATTTAGACTTCGATTTTATCGAGAACTTTGGATTTACTTTTGATCCCTTTTTTACCTTAGCATCATATACTTCTAATTTTTTGATTTGTTCCACAATAAACTTTTGACTATTGTTTCTCCAATTCTCGATTGTACTTCCTGATGTTGTGTTACGTGCTTTAGACATTGAATGGTTTTTTATCAGTCACGTGTTCTCTCTTTCCTTTCCTTCATTTTCGATCGCTTTTCTCGATTTTCTACTAACATATAGTTAACGTTCAAGCGTGCACTTTTGTTAATTTTGTTTTAATTAATGAGTGAAAGACTAACTGAGTAATACTTATAAAAACTGAGGAACCCTTTTATACGTGGTAAATCTTTAGTAGTGAAAAATGGAAAATATACCTAGAAAAATCCTTATGGATTATGTGTGGAATTAATAAGTTTGTACGAAAAATGTGAATAGGAGGATATGAATAAAAAGGGAAGAGGCATTTGGAATTATGGATAATGAGGGTGAAAAAAATTGATTGGATTAGTGGTGTTGTGGAACTGGAGCCAGAAATGAACTGATTTTACGCTCATGTAGTAGCGATGGTGCGGAGTTATTTCCTCAAGAGTGGGGTTGGAACGCGTATTAGCATTTGTAATAGCTTAGATTTAGAAGGTCAAACTTAAACGACTCCACTATCTACTCCAAACAAACACAACACAAACGCTCTTCTCCTTCAACTTCCTTTCTTGTCCTTTTACGACACACCTTACCAATGGATAAGCTTTATGTGCCCCTCTTTTTCCTCCATCACTTATTTATTTATCTTATTATTATTATTATTATTATTATTATTATTATTATTTCCAAACCATCACTTTTAAAATAAAAATACTTTTCAGACTTGGCTTTGCGTTTAGAAAATCATTCCGCAGAATTGCGACTTTCAAATTCCTTGTTCTTCATGTGTGCATGCCCTCTGTCTGATTCCATCCATCCCCGGTCCACACGTCTTTCTCTCTCTTCTCTTTAAATTTCCACACACACGCACTCTCTCTCTCTAACCCCGTCTCCGTATAAATATACTTCCATCTCTCACCTTCTCTTCAAATCTCATCATAACAATTCTAAATTCTAATTCACAAAAATCGGAAAACTCCATCTTTTCTGCTTCTCAAACTATCTATCCATCCATAAGTCTGCAAGCATGGTTGATCTAGATTGGCAAACAAAGATGGTTTGTTCCAACATGCCTCCCAAGTCCCCCAAACTCTCTCTCTTGGAAAACAAAATCCCAATCCCCACTTTGCAAATCCCCCTTCCCCAAAACGACATCACTGCAGCGTCGTCCCCGGTTTGTGCTGCCTATGACAACTACCTACGCCTCCCCGACCTCAGAAATCTTTGGGCCTTCAACGACTTTCCCGGTTGGGCCAACCAGCCCATCCTAAAGCCCGCCTTACACGGCCTCGAAATCACCTTCGGATTTCTAGCTACCGTTTTATCGGACCCGAGGCCCTACGTTAACAAGCGCGAGTGGACTCGACGCGTTGAGTCTCTGGCCACCGCGCAGGTCCAGATCATTGCCATGCTCTGCGAAGACGAGGAACAAAACCCGGAGACACGTGGCAAGGCACCCGTGAGTGACGTCAACGACTTTGTCAACGGTCAAAGAAGAAGCTACAGCGAGGAGAGCCTGCTCCCGCGTCTCGCCACGTGGCATAGATCCAGGGACGTGGCGAGGAGGATCCTTGCCACCGTGGAATGCGAGATGATGAGGTGCACGTACACGTTGGGTCTCGGAGAAGCGAATATCGCGGGAAAAAAGGTTCTCCGTTACGACGCCGTTTGCAGGCCTAGCGAGATCCGTTCCTTGGAGACGACGCCGTATGACCATGTGGAGAATTACGAGAACAAGACGGTGCACGCGGCGCAGCAGATCGTGGAGTGCTGGACACGCGCGGGGAGGAGGCTGGTGGAAAGAGTGGTGGAGTCGGTGGAGAGGAGAGCGTTGGAGGAAGCGGCGAGTGAGTGCCACGCGGTGGAGCGGATCTGGAAGCTTCTAGCTGAGGTTGAGGACGTGCATATGATGATGGATCCGGAGGACTTTCTTCGGCTGAAGAAGGAGTTGGGGATGAGGAGGGGAGGCGAAACGGTGGCGTTTTGCTTCAGGTCGAAGGAGGTTGTGGAGTTGGCGAGGGTGTGTAGGGATCTGAGGCAGAAGGTGCCGGAGATATTGGAGGTGGAGGTGGACCCGAAGGGTGGGCCCGGGATGATGGAGGCGGCGATGAAGGTGTACGCGGAGAAAACGAAGGGGTTCGAGAAGGTTCTTGTTTTGCAGGGTATGCAAGCGATTGAGGTGGCGATGAAGAGGTTCTTCTTCGCTTACAAGCAGGTTGTGACGGTTGTGATGGGAAGCTCCGAGGCCGACGGGTTAACTCAGATATTCCTTGAACCCACCTATTTCCCTAGCTTGGATGCTGCCAAGACATTTCTCAGTTACTACTGGGAAAATAATCACAATATGCTGCTTCCTTGCTAGTTCTAATTGGATAATTAATTAATTAATTCACTTCAATTCAATTCATAGTTAAACCTACACACAAAGCACAGAAAGAAAGAAAGAAAGAAAGAAAGAAAGGATTGAATTTTGTATTAGGTTGATGTAAACACCAATATGTGTCTGTAAAATATTATTTGACTATTTTTTGAATCATATTCTTTTCTCTACTGTAAGTTATTACCTTACGGTTGAACGAAATCTGACACCGTTAGATATGGATGGTGTAATCACTGTGCATGGTTTCTATTTATCCACAGACTTGCGAGTTTCGCTTCTTAATTATTTCTTCAATCACTCCAGTTAGCACTTGCATACATATCTTTGTAACGTGGTAAAAAGTAAAAATTAAAAACGCATGATTAGTTTATCAGAAAAGAGGACTTGATTATCAAGCCATCACATTCCCATTTGACCTTAATAATGAAGAAGTAAGGGAATGTGTTTGGGGCAAAGCTGAAGAGTCTAAGGATACAGATGCTCTGCTCAAACACGGGACAGTTTCGCACAGTTTCTAGGAAGAAGCTAGGTCTTGAAATTCTATATGTTCAGTGTGATGATGATCCTATAACTTGAATTGTTCGTGTAGATGATACGTATCAATGGTTTTTTAATAAATATAAACTATACTTATAACCTATCGTATAAGAAGTTTAACAATTATAAATTGGACAAACATTTTCACTTTTGTTTGACGTTAATATAGTATTTCATTAAAAATAATAACTTGACTAAATAATTTTATTTGACTATTCTAAATAAAAATTGTGTTGGACCAGAAAATTATGTTGGAATGGACGATTTTATAAGTAAATAAGAAATTGAAACAAAGAACAGGTTTGGAATTCTCTTCCAGTTAGTCTAGATCTAGAAGATAATTAAACTAGATTTCCTTATAAAAAAATGGTCAAAAACATCTAATATGGTGTACACAAATTCTAGGAAGAAAGTAAATTGAGAACAGGTCAATACTTTTTATTAGGTTGTCAAATCTCTTATTAGTTTATCTTTTCAACATGAACTTTTTTTATTAACCACTTTATTTTTGGTTGTTTGGTAGGAATACATTATTAGAATTTACAAAGATGGTAGAACTAACAAATAAAACTATTGTATGAACTCAAAGTGCGAAAAAACCCCAATAAACTCTCTCTCTATCATTGTCAGAGAGAATTGATTGCTCAAATTCAAGGTTCATGATAACCCCATCCATGACATGCACAACAACCTCTCTTTTTTTTAACATCTACTGCTTCTGATAGTATCCTGTTAACGACAAGCATTCCTTATCGATGTCTTTTGAAACGTACAGGGGAAACCCAGACAAGGAATCATAGTTCACAAGCTCACCCAATTTCACATTAGCTGAAGAAAATGCAGAGGGATAGTTGAAAATCCCAATATGCGAGCCCAGATTGCAGAAGTATCGTTTGCAAACCTGCCCAAGTTGGCATCTTTAAGGGAAACTTTTCTGGATCTCGGAATTGGGTAAAACCCCATTTTTGGGTGCCTCTGGAAGCTGAGAACAGTCATGCTCACAATTAAAAAACAGCAAACACACACCACCATGTTTACGAGCGAAAATGATTTAACCGTGGAGACCGCGAGTAGGCGGAACAGCCGGTACCACCCGCAGCAACCCTGATGTAGCTTTATTTTAATTCTTTTAAATAGGGTATTGAATTACTTAATAAAATATAGGGAAATTTTTTATTGGATACTAATATAGCAAGTTATCTAACGTGAAGGTGTTTTTCCAACAATATTGATTATCAAAGAACACGTGATCAAGAAGTGAAAATTGTAAAAAAAACAATAAAATATAAGATATAAAAGATGTTAATAGGGAGGAGACCTATCACTATATCGATAATGATCATAATAAGGATAATAAGTAAAGATATAGGTGATGAAATTGTCACTTCCTTAATATTAAGATAAGATTATGGTGTCTTCTTTATAGAAAAAAAATATTCACAAAAATATGATTGAACAAAGGAGTATTTTAATTTTAAATGTTCAACCTCTACAAAAGAGAAAAAACACCTCTTAAATAGATAGTATTAGAAACTTCTTAACAATTAAGAAAAGTTTTAAAATAGTATATTTGTAAACCCTAAAAAGTATCTTCTACAATCTTAACATGAAAAAAGAAAAACACAAATAAAATGTTGGACTCCTATGGTGATTTTTGACTAAGATTAAGAAGGAGATCATATTTGTCTCATTCACCATTATAAAACATCTTTTTCTTCGTGTTATTGTTTTATGCTTTATGATTTCAACCTAATGCACATGTGGATCAATCCTAGTTTCTCATGTGAAAGTCCTAATCATCCTCTTAATTCATGTTTAACCTTCAAGATACACAAATGAAACTAAATTAGCAATGTGTACTTGGGTCAAGTCAACACAAGAAAAGTTAATCCAAATCATGTTCAACAAGTTAAGTAAAATTCACTCTATTCAATTCAACTTTGAAAATTTAAATTAAGCTCCTCTCTCATGCCTTCTTCAAACCCCTCATGAATAGCCGAGCCGGATGTGAAGGAGAGAAATTTTTTCAAAAACATAAAACTATGAATACCAATTTCAACCAGACCAAATGAGTACACGAAGGAAGTTTGATATTCAAGTTGATAATGCACTTTATCTAACGAAAAAACTTAGTATACACCAAAATCCTTGTTGTCAGTTAGACAAAGGAAAAAAAATGAACAAAAAAAAATGAAAATTAACATATTTGTAAAAGATATCACGTGATAAGAAGAGATAAAAGAAAAAAAATGTCTAATACATATATAAAAACATATATGTTTATCATTACTCTTTATCTTATTAGCTCCCACAAAAATTTGATCCATTTGAGTACGGGAATTTTAAAAAAATATAGATATAATTTGCTTTTTAAATTAGTCTTCGAATATGTATCGTTCAACTTTTATTTATTTAAATTAAATTTCTTCATTTATTAAGTTTCATTGTTTATTTTTAAAATTTGAATTGAATTCATTGAATTATGTTAGACATATTATATTTATCTTTTTAATATAAATCAAATTAATTAATATTGATTAAGTGCTTTCATGATACCCATTTTCATAATATACCGAAGTTGAAAATTAAAGGTGGACAAATAAATTAGTCTTTTTTTTTTAAGTTTATAGTACTATTAAGAGAAATGATTTTTTAACCATTTTTTTAAAAAACATCTTTGTTATAATTAAAAAAATTAATATTATAATATTATTTATTATATTATTATTATTATTATTATTTATATTTGTCAATATATAATCTTTCTGTTATTAATAGGGTTTATAGTCTTTTTATAGAAAGGATGCGGTAGGAAGATTTTTAGATACAAAATATCTCTAACAATAGTTTTCGTGAAATTAGATAAAACTTTGTACACTAAATTTGTAAAATACTTATGTATTGCCAACTTGAATTTAAATTATTAATTAAATTAAAATAAGTCGTATCAATGATCATACTCCGATAACATAGTTTGAATTGAAGAGATTTGGAATGTTCCATAATTTAAAAAATAAAATAAAAATTATCTTTTGCTTCTATCTCTGCCAAACATGAGGAGCATAGGTGATGGAAAGGTACAGTTTTTAGTGGTGACCAAAGTGATCCGTTGCGTATGCCTGGCATCGCTATTTGGCTGAGGAACAAAGCATTGAACGAAAAAGAGTATGCACCAATCAATATATATCATGCAAAATACGTTGCAAAAGTAATAAAAGACAAACTAAATATCTTTAAACTTTATCTCATTGCCACGTTAATCGGCCCCACATGTTATCCACTCCTCTCATTTTTTTTTTTTTCTGCATCCATCGTCAAAGCCCTCCTATAGCTCATCAAACTCCCAACTTTTTCAGTAATTTAGTACCCTCTTCTGTTGCCATCTGTTCTGTGTTAGTTTTCGATATACAACACTCGGTTCCCTAACTCCCGTGAACCAACACCTTCTTTCATTCTTGTCCTTCTTAATTACTTTTCTGTAAATTCTATACCTACACCTGATTTTCACACCCTTTTTGCTCGATCGTTTTTATTTTTATCCGTTTCAGTTTTATAAAATCTAAGTGATCTGATTGTGTTATTGATACCGGGAACAAGACACTTTTTAGGTGATTTTTTTTTTTTTAGTGTTATTCATTGTTCCTGTGATCCCTGGAAGAACTGGGTGATCGATCATGGGTTCAAGAGTCTCTCCCAATCTGAAATGTTGGCACTTCAGGACCCCTTATTATTGTGACTCTTGGAAGACACCTCGTGCAGTTTCTTCTGCGCTACTGAGGCGTGTCACTGAGAGGAACTATGTTATGCCATGTGGGTTGATCTATAGGTCAAGGAATTTGAGAGTGCGAAGAGGGAAAGTGTTTGCTCTGCCCTTTTTGATGATGACTTTCACCAAGAGGAAATGATGAATGTGGTCGAGGGTGGTTGTTGTGATGAAAATGGTAATGAAATTGCTTCGTCTGCCTCTGATAATACTCCAAACAAACAAGTAAAAAATGTCTCGGGCAGAGGTTCGTCTGAGGAATTTGGGACAATGGAGCCTGATGTTTTGGAGCCTTCTCTTTTGGGAATCCAGCCTGAGCCACCAAGCTGGCCAGAGAGGGATGAGATTTTGAGACTTAGGTTTGAGAGGAAAGTAAACAGTGTGGAAATTCCTTTGTCCATTAGGATGATCAAGAAGAAGCTACAATTGGAAGAGGGTTTCAAAGAGGCTGGTGAGTTGACCGGATTAACTAACTGTTCTGTGAAGAAGACCTTCTCCTCTATGGTGTTTATCATGCATGAGCTTCAAAATCATGCCTTGCAAACAAGGCAGAGTGTGTGTGGTGAATACCTTGAAAATTTCATGGCCAAGCTAGGGAGAGAAATGGATGCTTCATTAGTTTGGCTTTTCCAGCTGGTTTTCTGGAAGACCCCAACTCTCATGGTCGATGTAATGGTCTTCGTAGCTAACTTCTTGTTCTTCTCTATGAATGACAACACTGTCAAGGCAATCGCTCCCTCTATGGTCACAAAGGATCTACCCTTGACTAACAATGAGAATAAAGTACAACATTCACAAGGTGGTACTGGTGTTCATCAAGGTGAGTATGTGAAACATGAGTTGTCAGAGGAGGAGGAAATGTTGTGGAATTCCTTGCAAGAGAAGGCTGCAATGTTGCAAAAGGAAATGAGGAGTGAGGTTTTGGACCACCACACAAGGCAGCGGCTTGTGGCCCCAGTTTCTGTGAAGCTTGAAGGGGATCTTTACGACGAATATTTGAAAACTGAGCGTTATTACAGAAAGTATTTGCAGCGGACACCACACTGTTCCCTCCTGCTGTCTAACTATGCGCAGTTTCTCTTCCTTGTCTTTCGTGACATTACGAAGTAAGTTTTCAAATGGAAAATGATAATTTGAAGTATATAGAATTTACATTCAAATGATAATATTTTTATTAACATTATAATAATAATTAATATTATATTATTAAAAATAATTGTCTGCTTAGCCTTTTGATTGGTGAGAAAGACCAGAGAAGGGTGCTTAATTTACGGTTTTAGTGAAGCTCATTTGAGTCATAATTAAGACCTAATTTGGTGTAGAATGGATAGAAGTCACATTTTGCAATATTGAGGAAAAATGAGGGTACTACTTGACATGTGTTCTGGGTATAGGTAAACTTTTCATGGGTGAGGGGATCACAGATAACGTAAATGTATGTTCAAGTTTCATCGGTAGCCCTTTTATACAGTACAGTGTATTTTATTTCTATTTCTATTTCTGATTTCTATTTTCACTTTTAATACATTTTATATGGGCTTTCAGGGCAGAACTGTACTACAAGTTATCAGTGCAGGTAGAAAAACCGGAGGCTGAGGCATTCAGTCGCTATGCTGACTTCTTGTGGATGGTGAGAAAGGATGTTTGGGCAGCAGAACTCAGATATCAGCAAGCATTGCAAGCAGATCCTGGCAACACTTATTACTTATCCAAGTACGCCAGTTTCTCCTGGAACACCTGTGGACAAGATGCTAATGCCTATTCTATAGATGAATTGGACAACTTACAGCTATGACATACTTCATATGATTCATCATGGCTCACTGATTGTACTTTTTGGTGGCATAATTTTCCTACTTCCACGTCCCACTTGCATTTAAGTTTTATTCGTCGATTTCGGTTTTTTCAGAATAGTTGTTCGTTGATGCAAGTAATTCCTGAAACAGATATCATTCTTCATATTAAATATGAAGAGTCTAGCCTGAATAATATTACCTCAAAATTAAGTATAAGTGTCAATTGTACCTCTCATACCTCAACACAATCTCTAAAGTTAATCTTTATTGTTTAAAATATTTTATTGGTTAAGCTTGTGAGAATTAATCATTAGTTATATAATTTCATATGGAATAACCTTAATAAATAAACGTGAAAAGTAATTGTGAAAAGAAGATGGTTAGATATTATTTAGATATTATTAATATATTGTTAAATATTATTAACCATAATATCTTCTGTTTATTCGGTTTATTTTCGGTTACTCTTTAAGTTGTACTTTTCTCTATTATAAATAGATTACCCTATGTGTGATTTATACACAAGGGAGATTAATCTCAAACCCTATTTCTTTAAGTTGTACTTTTCTCTATTATAAATAGATTACCCTATGTGTGATTTATACACAAGGGAGATTAATCTCAAACCCTATTTCCTCTATATTCAATATGGTATCAGAGTTTAAGGTTATTTTGAAATTGTTTCGCCTTTGTTCAATACTGGAGTCGCCACCGTCGTTGCCAGTTAAACTGATCTTTCACATCAGAAAAGAGTTATTTTTGTTATTGGATATTATTTGGTAGTGTGAAAGTGTATGTCTAAGAAAGTTCTTCTGACAAGGAAAGACTTGCTATTTAAGCATGTCCATTAGTGACCCACCTCTCTTTCCTGAAAACTTACCTGGTGTACTAGTTCACGCCGTCGTCGCCGCCACCGTTGGAGCCGCCGTCAGAGTTTCATTTTTGACCAGCAACATACAGTTTTGCTCGTCTTGGTCAGACAATCATCATGTCATTGAGATCACCATTATCGAAGTTGGTCATCCTTTGTCTTTTGCACCGTTTAGTCTCGACAGACTTGTTTTGGTCTTCTCGTTTTGGATCTGTGTTTCGTGGGTTGATTGGATTACTTTGGATTTTTTTTAGGGTTTTCTCTCTCGCCCTTCATGACTTATTCCACTCCTTCTACTACTTCCAATTCTGCTAATGATTCTTCTGCGTTGGCATCTCACCGTGATAACCGGACTCGCCCTCGCAAACAGGGAAAATGACGTCTTAAGTGTAAACATTGTGGCAAACTAGGTCACAAGATTAACAAGTGTTATGCATTACATGGTCGTCCTCCTCGATTTGTTGCAGTTGTTCAGATCGATCTTTCCCCACTTTTGTCTGCTGGGGATCCTCCTTTTGTTGCATCTGCCACATCTACTATGTTTAACAAATTTCTTAAATGGTATAAGGATCAACAGTCTTCCAGTTCCACTACATCTGTCGCACACATAGGTACATATTTTGCTGGTCTGATTCAATCCTCTTCTCTTGGTCCTTGAATTTTTTATTCAGAAGCCACTGATCATATTACTGGTAACAAATTTTTGTTCTCCTCTTTATCATTTCCTAATCTTTTACCTCTGTTACAGTGGCTGATGGCTCTAGAGTATCATCTCATGGTGTTGGAACTGTTAAATTTTTCCTTTCTTTAACTATTGATAAAGTTCTTTATGTCTCTGGGTCTCCTTTTAACTTGTTGTACATTAGTCGTCTAACTCGTTCTCTTGATTGTGTTGTTTCTTTTACCAATAATTATGTGTGTTTATAGGACCGAAGTTTGAAACAGGTGATAGACACAGGATGTGAGTCTCATGGTCTTTATCATCTCCGTCCCTTTACACATGTTGGTGCAATTATGGAGTCTCCCTCTCTTCTTCATGCTCAGTTAGGTCATCCAAGTCTTGCCAAGTTATAGAAGTTTGTCTCTGTCTTGTCCAACTTATCTAGTTTGACGTGTGAGTCATGTCAATTAGCAAGCATAGTCGTACTTTCTTTCCTCACGTGGTGCTTCGTCCCTTTTTGTCGTGGTTCACTCTGACATTTGGGGACCTAGCCGCCTTAAGTCTATTTTAGGTTTTCAATACTTTGTTACTTCCATTGATGATTATTCCAAATGTACTTGGTTATTTTTTATGAAAAATCGTTCTGAATTATTTCATATCTTTCAAACTTTTTTTAATGAAATTCAAACTTAGTTCGGTGTTTCTATTAGAGTTTTGCGCAGTGATAATGGTCGTGAATATCTTTCTCATTCTTTTAAACAATTCATGGCTTCTCACGGTATTTTACATCAAACTTCTTGTGCTTATACACCTCAACAAAATGGTGTAACTGAACGTAAAAATATACATCTTATTGAAACAACTCACACTCTTTTAATTCATGGAGAGGTTCCTCAATATTTTTGGGGTGATGTTCTTCTTACTACATGTTATCTCGTTAATCGCATATCTTTTTCAGTTTTAGATAATAAAATACCTCATTCCATTTTATTCCCTTATGAACCACTTCATCCCTTACCTCTAAGAGTTTTCAAGGTTACATGTTTTATTCATAATTTCAGTTCTGGTCTTGATAAGTTTTCTCCTAAATCACATAAATGTGTTTTCTTAGGGTTTACAAGATCACAAAAAAGATACAAATATTTTTCTCCTTCTCTTAACCATTATTTTGTGTCTGTAGATATTACATTTGATGAGTTCTTTCTTTATTTTAAAAGTCAATCTCCGCCTCTGTCTCCATCCAATCATGTCAACACTCCTAGTACGTTTAATGTCCTTATTGTTTGTAACCCTCTAACTGTGTCTTCTTCACCATTAGTTTCTGCTCCACAATCAGCTTCTTCTCCACCGCCTCTTCAGGTTTATAGTTGCAGAAACCAATCACAACCACCACCATGTGACTCCACTCAAGTGTCAACTACTTTGTCTCCTCCGGATCTGACACCTGAGTCTGACCTTTCCATTATCCTCCAAAAAGGTATTCGTTCTACACGTAATCTCTCTCTCCATTATATTGCTTTGAGTTATTATCGAATGTCATTACCTTTTTATACATGTTTTTCCTTTATTTCTTCTGTGACTATTCCAAAAATTGTCTGTGAAGCTTTAGTAGCCCATCCTGGTTGGCATCAAGCCATATTAGATGAACTAAGTGTTCTTCATAGTAGTGGAACTTCGGAATTAGTTACGTTACCGTCTGGGAAATTTGTTGTTGGTTGCAGGTGGATGTTTGCTATCAAAGTTGGATTATGGAGATACCTTTTCTCCCGTGGTAAAGATGACTTTTGTTCGTTTATTTATGCCATGACTGCTCTTCAACAATGACATTTTTATGAACTGGATGTTAAAAATGTTTTCTTCAATGGTGATTTGTAAGAAGAAATTTATATGGAGCAACCTCGTGGGTTGTTGCATAGAAGATTGGTTGGACAATTGAATTATCTTACAAAACTGACATTTCCTTTGTAGTCAGTTTGGTATGTCAATTTTTTTATTCCCCATGTGAAGATCATTGGAATGCAGTCATTCGTATCTTGAAGAATATTAAAGGATCTCCTGTAAAAGGATTGTTATATGGTTCTAATAACCATACAAGAGTTGTTTGCTACTCAGATGCTGATTGGGCAAGATCTCCTTCGGATAGAAGATCTATATCTGGATATTGTGTCTCCATTGGTGGCAACTTGATCTCATGAAAAAAGAAGAAACAAAGTGTTGTGGCAAGATCTAGTGTAGAAGCAGAATATAGAGTTATGGCCTCAGCTACCTAAGAACTTGTTTGGCTCAAGCAATTGCTTAGAGAGTTACAATTTGGAGATGTCACTCAAATGACATTTGTTTGTGACAATCAGGTTACTCTTCATATTAACTTTAATCCTGTTTTTCATGAGAGGACCAAACACAAACATCAAGACTGAATTGGTTAATTCAAGTGATCAGTTAACAGATATTTTTACTAAATTTTTACGGGGGCCTAAAATTGATTATATTTGTAATAAGTTTGACACATATGATTTGTATACTCCAGCTTAATGGGAAGTGTGTGATATTGTTTAGATATTATTAAATAGTGTTAAACTATAATATCAAAAAATATGTTCTGTTTATTTTGATTACTTTTTTAATTGTACTTTTCTCTACTATAAATAGATTACCTTATGTGTAATTTATACAGAAAGGAGATTAATCTCAAATCCTATTTCCTCCATATTCAACAAAGATATTAGAAACTAGCAAAAATGTTTTAATTTGCTTTAAATTTACTTTGACCATTTTTTTTTTTGGAATCTTTTCTCACAACAATTGACTATGGTGTATGGTGTAATCATTTGCTGTATTATGAATCCCATTTTCCAATATTCTTCAAACACAATAAAGATATCTATTTGACGACTTGGCTATTATTATAGATTTAAATCTGTTCTGTGAACCTAGTTAGTCCCCACCTATCTAAGTAATGCGAAAAATAGCAGATGAGATCACGTGAAAATCTCTATCACAGATAGAGCTTCATCATTAGTGGTGTAATAAACCTTTAAAACCTTAGTGATATTCTACAATCAAATTCTTAATATTTTGGGAAAAAAACACCATAGGATGCTGACTTGTATTACATATCAATAATACAAGAAATCAACCTAAAAAATTTGATCAATTAGCGGCAAAACAAACTAATTTGAGTGTAAGATCCAATATAATACAGCTCTGCGTGACTAACGTGGATGGAGCTACTACTAATCGACGAAAGTGGAATTTCTAAAAACGCAAAGAAAATCAAAATTCCAGCGTCACCAAAACCAGATATTGCGGCTATCAACAGCCTTAACTGAAGTTGATACCAAGGGCATCCGCCCGTAGACGGCAGCAAATCCGTTGACGCATTCTGTTCTTCTTTCACTGTGACCTCCCAAACTACTGATTCCAGTCGATCCAATCTCAAATATTTTACCTGTTACAAAAAATAACAAATCGATCAAGTTAACATTCGTATAGCTATGCAAGGGTGGTATATGTAAACACTGTAGTTTACAAATAATGAGAGCAATGTTTAATTTCTATAAACCATTAGTGAACTTCACATCATAAAACCAGTTATTAGCATAGAACTTCACAATCAGCTAATCAAGAATGTATATATTAATCCCTTAAACAGAAGACTGGCCACTGGCTTGATAATAATACAAAATTTGTTACAAAACACCAGTACCATCGCGAGGTTCAGATATATGTGTCAAACGAATAATTAACGTCACACTGTTTCAGTGATCACCAAGAGAAATCAAAGATAAATGAAATAAATACTATTATTAATTCATAGCTAAGCTTGCACCGCAAAATTACGCTGATAGAAAAGGAACTAAAATTCCACACTGTAATAATAAATGTTTTAATGAGTTGGAGATAGCTTCCATCTCAATTCTAGCTGAATTAACCTAGCTGTATTCAGATGCATTATGCATAATACACTGTAAATCCGCTGTCTGCGGCACAGGAAGCAAGGGACAAAGAGGAATCTTAAGTGCTGTTTATTTTTGCTAATGGTATACCTATTTACGTATGCTAACCAGATATCAGTTACTATCGTATGCAAGAAAGAGAGGAAAGAGGAAACACCTTTATATGAACAGAGGAAACTACTCGTAGGTCTAGGAACAATAAGTAGCAAAATGCTAAAAATCTGTTCCTTTCATGTGTAGTTTTGACATAGTAAAGATACAAATGTATCATTTATTCGCTCCCCATCCACAACTTAATCATAGGAAGAAGATGAATCCCCTGTATAAGGGAAGCTCATCGCTAAAATGACCACTAACGGGAAAACAAGGACACTATGCACTTTTAGCTAGTTAAGATAAGAAACTTCTGAACTGAACAAGCAAAATAGAAAAAATAATAATCCATGTGATTCCTATGCAATGCTTATACCATATAGCATTGTTTAGCTCTTAACTGTTTTCATCTTTACAAGAAGAAAAATACTCAAAAGGTCAAACAATTTGTTTGATATTGAATCATTTACCTTTAACCCATATGGGGGGTGCACCAGTAGCATTTGCAACGAGAAAAGACATTGCAATATCTTCACAATTCCTGGTAAACCAATTCAATTATTGAGCAAATAATTAAAAAAGGGTGGAACCGAACTTGAAAGATTGAAATCTAATTAAAAAGAAGGTAATGAATAATTCGTATCCAGGGAAAAACCTGTTTTTGGTTACGTATTCTCTAATAGATGATGGCATCTCGTTTGTATAAATATTGAAATACTTTTTATGAAAGAACGCTGCCTTGGAGAGCACCATGCTATATGTACCCGTCCACCATACAGACCACCATCCACCATAGCTAAATTTGTTGTCATTATCTTTCTGCCAGCAAATGGAATAACATCAAACATTAGTCTTAAAAGTTTTTCATATTTTTTCCTGTCAAAGCACTAAACTTGGGAAAATTAATGAAGGACATCTAAAATCTTGCAGGTTCAAGGATCAAACATTACAATAATCATGAAGGTTCACTTCAAGTTTAAAGATGCATCAAACAAAGAATAGCAGCTTCTAAAAGTATGGATTGAAGATTAATTGATGGAGTTATTTCCTCCGTGACAGAAGCTCAGCGTTCTTTCCGTTTATATTAGATACTTATCAAGAAAATATAACAGGTCTCAAATTCACGATAAGGATCCATTTTTTAAAGGAAATACACAAGCTTTCCAAAATGTGCTGTTCTTGTTTTGCTGTCAGTCGGAAATCTCGCTCAAAATTGAAATATATATCCAGGCCATATGTTTCACGAAAGTATGCTTTCTATATTTTTGGAAAATAACATTTTGAAAGGTAAACTATACGAGTAATCGAGGCAGTATAGAGCAAGAGCAAGCAAAGAACAAGAAATCATTCACGAAAGTTAAAATAGAAATGACTGACTTGCTCCACGCCTCCATTCTAAATTAATCATACACTTCCTCTCAGGTTTGAGCTCCAAAAGCAAAGGCAAAAAAGATATTGTGTGACCAAAACTAACAGGAGAGAGTGGACAATAATTTAATAAAAACAGATAAACCATATACCAATGAATTCATCCAATGGACACGAGGTACAAATCCAACCATCGTATCGGGCGCACTTTGCCAAACATCAAATGCAAACTCCACTGAAGAGCAAGGAAATATGACATCGTCATCTATAGAAAAGACAGCATCTGTCTCCAAATCCTTTATTTCTTTAAATCTATTGTTCAAGCTATCTTCCTTGTTGATGTCAAATCTCAATTTCACTTGCCGTCCATCTTTAGACTTGAACTTCACAACATGGTGCAGAAATTTTAGAAGATTATCCGAAGGAGGATTGGGTTCACTCCACACAATATGTACTGAATCAAGACGAGGACATGATGAATAATGCTTGATGGACTGCTTTAGCAGATCATATCTCTTCCACGTGTTCATTACTATAGAATACCCTTTCCTATGAACAAAAACATTAAACGACAATGAGTCCTCTGATATCACAGGCAACATAAGCTCCTTACTCTTCAAGAAAATACCACGAATCCCCAGACCAAACACTACGGATATATTTATCTATAATATATGACTTAGGAGGTTAAAGTTATTCTGAGCAAGGTTACAGGTTAATAATAAAAATTATAAACCACCAAACCCCCAAATCCTGTTTCATTCACTCGATTTTCAATTCTAGAAACTAATAAGTAAAAAAAGTGATGAAGTTCGTAATATAAAATGCTCCATCAAATACATGTTTATCAACCCCAATTGTATCACATATCTTCTCACTTAACAACAAAACACACGTAATGAACAAAGTGTAAACGATATTAATAGTAATAGTGACATCAGGAAGACATTTCCCAGACATCAACATCCAAGATCCAAAGACCCAAAAAAAATCATTCATCCGTCTAATATTTCAAAAATTCCTTCGAAATGAACACCAATCACTTAAGTAGCTTGCTTCCAAAACGACGAGCTACACATCAGGTTCATCCCCCTATGCTCTTTCCAAATTTAACCTGGCAAATAAAACCTATACACACATATATCCCTTTCTTTATATTTTTTTTCCCCACATATGCAGGAAACAGGAAAACGACGAATACAAATCAAACAGAATCTCAGTAGCCAACACGTATATGGAAACCCATGAAATGCCCAAAAATAAAAAATAAAGAATAAAAAACTTCCCGAAAAAAGAATCCGTTGCCAAAAACGAACCGATCTTATTTGTTTAATTTAATATTTGGAATTATCGAGTGAAGTATGTATTAAGTAATTGCAAATTAAAGGGATTAAATTAATGAAGTATAGAAGAGAAAGGAAGAAAACATTGAGAACCTGGAATCGGGGAAGCTAGATGGAGGAGGCGGTTGGTTGTTCCATAAGACGAAGGAAGAAGCGCTTGTGGAGAACGCGAGAAGCGTGAAGGCGACGCAGCAACAGAGCAGAAGCTTGATCTTCACTGATTTAACTGTAGAGATCGCGAGTAGGCGGAACCGCTGCTCTGTCCGACGGTTCCACCCGCAGCAGCTCCCTCTCATCACCGCCGCAACGAATGCGTACAGCCGAGCCGAAGATCTCTCCGAGCAGAACCGGTCCGGTTCAGCGGCGAGGCATCCCGAGCCGGAAGCGAAGGAGAAATTTGAATGAATTGTGTTATGTGTGCGCTCGGGTTGGCTTAAATCTCAATGGCTTTGACGTGTGAAAGTGATAGCTTAACGTTGAGCCTACTGATTCTTGCCCTTTGTCGTTGTGTGTCTCTGTCACAGTCGCAGATCACATTGACAGGAATTGATGCAATGAAATGGAATGGAATAGAACGAGTGTGAGAGAGAGAATGGGAGAGAGATTCCTTATTTTTTTCATTGGATGGGTTCCACAGTATTTTGTTTGGGCCTTGAGGGCTTTTACCAATTCCGTCAGGTACTGCGCGCCACGTGGACTGTTTATCACCGCTTGATTGATCGGACCGTCATTCCGTGGTGTCTGAGAGGGGTGGTTCGTGCCTCCTTTCACACATTTCATTCCTACACGCAAATATGATGATGAAGATAACGGCACGTGAGTGAGTTGAATAAACGAGCTCAACAGAAATTCGGTTCTTCTTTCTTGATCTGGCTTTAGGAAAATCTTCTTTTGACTTGTGTCACTGCGATTCTGTTCATCCATCTTAATTAATTATACGGTTTGTTTATTATTAGTTTGGACCTTATTCACACTGATTGATTTCAATCAAAGTATACTTAAAAGTAAGATGTTTTACTATTCAAATTTAAATGTTTGTAAATAAAAACAATATAATCAAATCAATATCTATCCAGAAAGAGTATCATGTAACCATTGAAGTGAATCAGAACAAAAAAATTATTATAATTGATTTTGGGATTGAGATAAACAGAGGTTCTGTTTGTATAAGAACATACCAAAATCATGAAAAAAAATTTTAAAATAGTAATTATTTCATAAAACTGGTTAATTTACAAGTTTATAAGTAAATTTTGTTTAAGTTTTTTTAATCATGGAATAAATGAGTTAAAAAATAATAATTCAATTTGAATCCCATTTGTTTTTTCTTGTGATTTGAATTTTATACATCTTGATCAATCTATATTATTATAACATATATAAATTTAAGGATATTATTATAATACATATTATCAAAATACTTTCTTCCTCTAAAATAAACAATTCTTAATATTTTTTAATAAAATAAAACGTGAATTTTTTTCATATTTTTATAATTATTTTAAGAGTTATAAGAAAAGTTCTGTATATTCAGACTCATTATTCATAATTTCCACCCATCTATAGAAGGTAATTTCTAAACATTAAAAAAAACTAAATTTAAATATTGATACAAGTATTTATTTATTATTTTTTTTAGAGGAAAGTAGTTTAGAAATATAATATTTTATATATATTTTATAGGTTTTTTATACATGTCAAATATAAATATAAAATTGTAGTTATAAGATATAATAATGAATATAAAAATTAAGATTGGAATTTAAGTTTGTAGTTATTTTGTTTTTTTTTTAATCCATCAAAAAATTATGTCATAAATTATACATTTAGTACTTCAATAATCTAGTTATCAGTTTTAATGATTTTATTGTGCACTTTAGTTGGTCTTCTTAAATATTACAATACTTTCAAAATGAATCATTGGTTTGTTCTAAATCCTCCTTCTTAAAATTTTATTATAGTAATTTCATGATATTACAAAAATATTTATTATGTAAAACGCTTAGAAAATGATTTGAAATTTTGCTCCAACTTACCAAATTGTACATGTATATCAAACTGCAGGTACACGTGACATGTCACGTGATTGTTACATCTTTACTCCACTTCGCTTAAAAAAATAACAAAAAAATTAAATTGCCTTAAAGAGATAAATTTAATTAAAGATGTAACATTTATAAAAATTGAGTTATTATTTAATTTTTTTTATTCGTATAAAATAAATTTATCAAATAAATAAATAATATTAATAAGTATATATTTTGGTTTTTCAAACATAAATTTAAAAGTTTTTTAAATGACGGGTTTACTTGATCCGGGATGAACAGGTGAATTTAAAATATATACATAATTTTTATTTAGAAAATAATCTTATATTTTGTAAAAAAAAATATTTATATATCTTAAATTACAAAATTGGAGGAATAAATACAAATTCTTTTATAAAATTAAACTAAAACTCAAATATTTTATTCAAATTTAAATAATTATTTTAAAATGTATATAAATAAAATAATTATAAATAAAAAATAAAAAAATCACTAATTTTACATAAACTGAAATCATATATAATAAAATAAATGGTAGATTAACATATTCAAAACCTTCTATGACCGTCCATAAGAATAATAGTTGTTGTACGGCAGGACTAAAATGTTGAAAAATATGTCAACATACTAATCAACGATCACGTTTTATCGAGTCAAAGTTTTATTTTATATATTTTTTTCAAATAAAGAAAAAATAAATAAAAGCTTGATTGCGAAAAATCGTGGAAAAACAAACTCATGACAAAGGGTAGTTGACTAATGAAATGATTAATCATTAAACAAATGCTTATATTTGTCAAAGTAAAACAATTTAGGATTATTGTTGAAGTAAATGATTAAATAAAAATATTAAATAAGAACTTAATCTAGTTTGGAGAGAGATATCATGAAGAGTGGTTACTTAGTTTTTTTTTTAGACAATATTCCCTCTGTCTCAATGACAATATATATTAATAAATTTATTGATTTCTTTTATTAGTGTTTTTATCATTTAAATGTCTTTTCCTTCATCCAAAATTATTTCTAACATTTTGTTATTTATTATTTACAAAATATATAATAGAAAATAATTGATAAAAAATAATAAATGTAATCTTAAATTTTATAAATAATAATTTAAAAAAAGTGATGTTTACAAACAAATACATTATTATTAATTTTTAAAACTAAAGATAACAATATTACAATTATTGGATGTGAAAACTAAAAGGTTTAATTTTAAAATAGAATAAAAAAAATGTAAAATTAGTTTAACTGTAGTAACTAAAACATCAAATTTAGACTAAGTCAACAGGAAACTGATATAATATAATTAGACGTTTGATTATATCAGATAACATTTGATATTAGAGATCATAACATAATTTAAGTGCTCATATGTCAAAACATGAGATTATAATGAATCTTGACATTGAAACACATCTTTTAAACCACTTTTAAAATATTATAAATTAGAGAATTTGTGGAAGATTGGATCTTTTTTAATCATAGAATGTGTGATTATTATTTAAACATTTGATCTTTGCTTTTTGTGACATGCTGAAGTTGGCTCATAAGTTAAATTAAAGCACCTGAGCTTTGATATATGGAGAAATACTAAAAAAATAAAAAGAAAAAAAAATCACTAACTTCGTATGCACATTTTATTTTATTATATTGTGAATTACTTATAAGGAATTAAGATTTGTATATAAAATCAATTAAAAATACATGAAGTAGAATAATATAAATATTAGAAGGTTAAGTATGTTTTTAGTCCTTATACTTTCATGTGAAATTGGAAATAATTTTTCTGTTAAAGTTCACATAAAAATGATTTTTATACTTTTGGAATAATTGGAATAAGTCTTTATTTTAAACGATATTAAATATATGTGACATGTCTAACGAGAGATAGTATAATCATTTATTATTTGACACGTGTAATTATTTAAAAAAAATAAAGTTATTTAAAAAAAATAGAAATTATTATTTAAAACAAACAAAAAAATACAATTAAAAACTATAAGTTTTTATTTTCTCCTCACGCACCAAAGTTCTTTAGTTCTCGTTACACTCACTTTTCATTCTCTCTTCTTTTCTCGTCACAACTATTTTTCATTTTCTCTTCTTTTTTTTTTGTCACACACCAAAGATATTTTATTTCTTCCCCTTTCTCTATAAAAGTTGTATGAAGTCAAAGTGATTTTGAAGTTCGATAGTGTGACAGTGCGACGGTGGTGCACAACGGTGGTATACTATAGCTATGATTTTCATTTCCAAAAATTAAGGTAGACAAGTTTAAATGACTTATAAATGACAGAAAAGTTTAAAATTCTTTTTAAATGACTTTTAAATGTTATAAATAGGGATTTAAATGACTTTTAAAAGCTTGACACCTTTTAATTTTATTTTTTAAAAATAATTACACGTGTTTAAAATAGGGACATATTTCAATTATTTCAAACATATATGGATCATTTTTATTTGAACTATGACAAAATGACTATTTTCAATTTCACATGAAAGTATAGGAACTAAAAATATACCTAACCCAATATTAGATTATACCAATTTATATAAAATAGACTATCCAAGACTTTCAATATCTTCTAATAAATCCTAAATATCATTGAGATTTAACCAAACCAAGTTAATTTCTAATGATGCATCAATTAGTTTGAATTCCTGTAAAAAAAAAAAAAAAATCAGCCTAATTGTATGTAAAATTTAGAGTGTTTAAAACATAATTGACATGTACTGTAAATGTTTCCATTATATATAACTTATGAAATCAATCGTACAATAAGTAAAATTTAAATCAATAAATTCATTCAAAATTGAATAGTTAAGGATTCTCTAAATTACAAAAGGTCTTTACTTATAAATATTGATAGTAATCAAAGCAAAAAATAGTTTTAGGAGATTAGAAAAAAATGAAAAATTACTGCAATTAAACGACGCGTACAAGCCCAATAAGTGTATAGAACTTTGTGTGTTTGGGGGAATGGGATGGTTTCATATTGGGCCTTGGACCAAAACACAGTAGGAGAACAACAGATTAATAAGGTCTGAACCAGAACCTAACAACTTTTTTTCCATGACTAGAAGCAAAAAAATGTCAATTTTTCATAACGGGCCTTGGACCAAAACCCAATAGGAGAAGTAAATTATATATATATATATATATATATATATATATATATATATATATATATATATATATATATATTGGTGTTTGAAACTTTATGTTTTAATATTTCCTATTTTTTTAATTAAATGCAATCTTACTGATTAATTTTTAATATATTTATAGTTATCACCTAATATGTATTTTTTTTTTAACATTTTGTTATATCAATTATCGTTCTATTAGTCGATATTTCATGAGAGACTCTACTTTTATCATCAATGTGTTAAGAAATAATCGCGATATAATTTTTTTCTCAATTATGTAACTTTTATTTTATTTTTTACCGGACAATCCAAGAATAGAAAATTACTGTTAAGCTCCGAAATACTTTTTTAAAAAATATATCTGAAAATAAAATTTAAAACAACTAATCTAAAATGTATTTTCAAAACATGCTATCAATATAAATTTTAAATTACTTATTTCATAACTATTTTTAAATACATTTTGCATAAATTTTCTTGTCCTTTCTCCTTCGTTGAATTGTCCTCCTCCTCCTAATTCCTCGTAAATAAATATAGTGTAAACGAAGTAGAAAATGATGGTCCTCGGAAAAATGTTCCAATATACAAAATATTGCATATCTATTGCTGAAGTAACAAGAAAATAATAATATATAAAATTATGCTGACCACATCAACGAATCACTTTTCCTTTTGCTTCCACTTAAAGGTGTAGTGATTGAAATCATTAATTATGCAACTACTAAATGAACCTAATCCTTCTCTCCCAATTAGATAGACCCCAGCAAAAGTGTAATAAAAAAGAAAGAACATTTTTTTTCTTTATCCAGAAGCCTCTATACATGCCCAATTCGTGAAGCAATTTTGTAAAATTAGAATGCAAATTAGTTCACGAAGAATATTAAAAATTATGGCATGACACGAGTCTGTGGCTCATCAACACAAACCTGTGGCCCTAATTTCGCAGACGGTATCGAATGAATAATTTATCATCATTTAACGTATGGTGTTTTGTCATAAGTTGTTGTACTTTAAGGATAAAAATAATATTAAAAAAACAATGCATCGCATGAGAGAAATAATCACCCACTTTGTGAAGTTTTATCCACACATTTATTCAAATATATGGTCTGTTTCTCTTAAAATGAAAAGGACATCCATGGCGACCACAGAAAGCCATCATTTCGAAAACAATAAATTATTGTCAAAATAGTGACACAAGAACCACTTAATACGAGAAGTTTCCAAGGTTTCAAATTTAATATAAATCCTGATAAATCTTCCTATTATCATATATTAATGTCCCTAGAGCAAGCTTCGTTTGGAATTGACAACGAGAGGAGCCAAATTGAAAGTCAGGGTTATTAAATTGATAATTATATTAAATAAAGGCTTGCTAATTTTAAAATGAGTGTTAGGTACATATATATCACTGTTTCTGGTGGAATTTCGATCGATTTCGATTCTAAGGGTGTTTTGGTCCTAATCAAAATTCTACCACGTAAGTTCTTTTTACTTAGGCTAGCAATTTGATTTTCAATCGAAAACGCGTATGAGAATTGAAAACTACAGGATATTGAAAATGTGGTTTTTGGTATTTTATGTCTAAAATGCTTGACTCAAACAAAACGATGAAAGTATCGAATCGAGCGAAGAGAATATTAAATTGCAAGAAAGTGCGAAAACCCCGAATTTGCAAGAAATTAAGTTTGCGAGATAAATAAAGGACAGGAAATCGAAATGTGCGGGAAATATAAATTGCTAAAACCCATTAAAATTGCACGGAAAGTAAATAACGGAAATCGAAATGTGCGGAAAATGTAAATTGCTACAACCCATTAAAATTGCACAGAAAGTAAATAACAGGAAATCGAAATGTGCGGAAAATGTAAATTGCTAAAACCCATTAAAATTGCACAGAGTAAATAACAGAAATCGAAATGTGCGGAAAATGTAAATTGCTAAAACCCATTAAGATTGCATAATCGAGTAAATAATAGGAAATCGAAATGACATTGAATGTAATCTACAAGAATATGAAATTCGTTGAATTGAAATGGCTCGAAAGTAAATTACCAAGGAAAATATAGAAAGCGATAAATGTACTCGAGTGAGCAAGGAAATCCAGATTGCCGAAACTTCATGGTGTTCGTCGTTTCTCCGGTAGACTTTTCACTACTTGATTCTGTTCTCTGCCAATTTCCCCGTTCCTTCCTTCTTTGCTCTATTTATAGGACATCTTTCAAGCCTTCCAAGAGCGATTAACACGATCGTTACCACGTTCTACGTGCGTATGACAGCTTTTTCTTCTATTGTTTCCCCACGTTCCCATGATTTTTTGGCTCTTCCATAACTTAGAAACTGCTTTCCATGCGTGCGTTTTGACTATTTTCCTTCAAGGTTTAGCAGAGGTTATGATATCTACGAAAGCGAGCCTTCCTTTGATTTAATCGAGAACTTTGCATCCTTGGTATCGATTTATTTTAACCTTAACTCCATGTTAAGCTTTCGACTATTACACCTTCTCTTCCGATTTTACCTTTCGATTTTATGTGTCACGTTCTTTATAATCGGACATCAGGAAAGTTCCCTTTCGATTCATTTCTCGATCAGGCTTCTCGATTCCACACTAACAAAATGCCCCCTTGGAAGAATATGAATAGTTTATTTATATTCTTTCAACATTTCCCGCCTAAGTGTTCGGAGGCCCATAGAACTTTAGGGTTTAGGGTTTACGGGGTTCTAGGGTTAAAAGGGTTTTAGGTTTCCCTTTCAGTTTTACGTCGCTATCATATCAGTCACTTGCTTTTACAGGTACATTATATTCATTACTTTTCGTATCGTCGTTCCAGCTCCCTAGGAGATTTTCTCTTTTAACCTTTCTCTTGGTCTTTGTTCTGGTTTTTATGCGAACTTTTACCCTAAGTCCGTACTTTCATCGTCTTCCTTGAGCTCTTGCTTTCATCTCTATACCTTCATCTTTTCCGTTGCTTTTCTTCATCCTACTCACTACTCGAAATGGCCACTTCCTCCAAGTCTTCTGACTTTTCCGTTCCACCTCTTTCCTCGATGCCTTCTACCCTGCTGGAAATTAACAACCAGAAGTTCGCTCCAGTCCCTTTGATGGAGGAGGCTTCCCGAAAAATTGCTGAAACGCAGGTACTAATCCCTTACACTGTTGATGGGGTTAATTTTGCTTTTGGGGGTCCACTCCGTCCTATCGATGACATTTTTACTCCTCTTAACCTCTCGACTAGTCCGGCTTTGGTTCATCAACCTCGAAGTTAGGATTGATTTTACTGAATCTTACTTCTAAAGTGTATAGAACGGGCCCTCCTTCCAAAAAGCCTCCGTATATTCGATGGTTTGATAGGGTCAAGGCTAAGTTTGGGGATCACTGGAGGAGTACTGGTATTTTCGATTTTTTGCACCTGTCCCGATGTGACCTGTCTCATTTGGACATGGCGATGTTCTTATCTGCAGTGCATTTATGGAATCAAGACTTACATGTTTTGGAGTTGCCTTGTGGCCCTGTGTCGCCCACCCTTTTCGAGATAGCTGCTATTACTGGGTTGAAACCCATAGGGGAGAGGTATTTTCCGGGTGCATATCCCTCAGATAATTCATTGAGGTCGAAAATTGATTGGGAGTCGAAGGCCTATGGGCATTTTCTCGAGAAACACTTTGCTGATGACCCCTCGATAGCAGTTACTGACGAAGAACACGTAGCATTTTTGGTGTATTGGTTATGTACTCATGTTTTTTGCCCCCGTTCAATCCAAATTTCCCCCATTTGTTCAATCTTGCATATCTCCTTCACCTAGGCCACCCTAGACTTTGTTTAGCCAAAACTTTATTAGCACATGTATATACTGCTTTCGACGAAGCTGTCAATATTTTGAGTACCCCTAAGGCATCGGGGAATTTTTCTGGCCCTGTTTGGTTTATTCAATTATGGTTAATTTCGATATTTGAAAGTATCCTTCCTCGTATTTCTACTGTTCCCCCAAGTATAAATATAGAAGGGGCCCGATTATCCTCCCGCCATCCTCGCCAAAAGACTGATGAGGCTACCTATTGTAAATACCTCCACTTTTTGTTGACTAGATCCTCCTTTGATTCGACCTTGGCCCCGTTTACCGTAAATCTTGGACAAATAAATGGTCAACTTAGGGGACCAGTTTGGTTTAAGTCAAAATTCCCAGCTTCGTCTCCGGGTTACAATTGGAGCTGGTCGACATATGGAGTAGTTATTTGACCCATGATATATTATTATCGGGTTTTCAGCCTAAGGATTTCAAGTTTATTACTTATTACCCGCAGTTTCTTTCGAGGCGGTTTGGTCTAAGCCAATCCCTACCTTTCTTCCCCCTCGATACATCCCCAAGTCCAAATTAACTCGAATCTTCACTTAATCGGGAGCTTCTCAAGCTTTTACCTAAAATCCCGATGCACTTTTACCCCTATGCTTTCGATTCGAATTATTTATCTACTGTGGGTTTTTCTCGATGGTGGGCGGTTGGTTCTCGAGTAGTCATGCTACTTTTGATGAAGTTCGCCGAAGCCGACTACTCAACCTTCTCTTGTGTTGCGGGACAAGTCAAAATCGAAGAAAGGTACACACTTCCACTGTCTTCAAATATCTCGATTCGAGAACTTTTATCAAATATGTTACACCCCACTGAAATTAGAATCGACCTATTATGATGCTGTTATCTCCTTATCCAATAAAACGAACATTAATCGATCGAACCACAAAATAATCAATCCTTTAGGTAGAACTCCTTTTGAAATGTATTGTCCAAATCGCCTTCCAACTTTTCCCACAACTCCTTTTGGACTTGCCAAACCATTAACTCATCCAAAATGGGTTCGAGAATTGAGAACCGTTAGGGAAACACGTCGCCCAAAACCCATAAACAAAAATATTTCTGTCTCAAAATTATCTTATTTCCCTTACCTTAACCTTCCTGAGGCTCTTTTGCCTCCCTGGCTTGTACATATCGACCGAGTTAAGATCTTGACTCCATCACCTTTTGGTGAGAGTTTACTACTTTCTTATACTTTTTGATTCTCGTATATTATAAGTTAATCCATCTTCTTTTATTGGCGGTTTCGAAATCTACTAAGGTCTCCGCTCGAGAAAGGTCAAGAGAAGGGACAAGAGGACCTGGGGATCCTCGGGTGAATCGGACCCATCGGCCTTGATCGAAAACGCAGACGTTCGGCCACCATTCCTACTTCTTCGAAAAAATCGAAGGTTCATTTTGACTTTTGTCTTGTCCTATTTATTTCTCGGCTTGATCGATCCTTATTCTTATACTTATCTTTTTCGATCTTCCATTTTCGAAACAAAAATCGAAGAGTCCTCGATCTGTTCGACCAATTGCTCTTGATCCACTATCGACCGGACTCTAATACCATCCCCACGACAACACCTGCTACCCGTTCCAGTCATGTAAGTTTCCTTCTCTATACAAATTCTATGTTCTTAAGTCTCGATAAAACTTGTAACAAGGTTTCAAAATTTAATTTTCAGGATCTTCCATCGGAGATCGTATCGACGAATGTCGAATCCCAACTATTAACACCCCTCACTGAGGTATCTTACATATCATTGTATGATTGCTTTTACTTTTTGTGCATTTCCTGTTCCGACAATGGTTTTCGATTTACTGACAACCTGAGGTCTGTATGATTCTTCCTCCTGCTTCGGCACCACTTGCACTACCTCCCCTGGTACTTATACTTTTCATTGTCACTTTTTTTTTTTCTCTCATTCTATTATGAACCTTTCGATCTTACATTCTCGATTTCTTTCTTTCCAGTAAATACTCCAATAATCGAAGTCCAAGGCTCTCCTTCCCTGCTTTCGCAGAAGCAAGAGGATTCTCCTCCTTTTGCGATGCCCTCTATCGAGTTGCTCTCTGCGTCATTACCGAGAGATAGATGTGCTCGCTCCGAGCACCTGCGTTAGAATATCGAGCTGCAATCGAAGAAGACCCTTTTTCTATTCTCGATATTCTATTATCTACAGAAGCGACACCGTCGAGCTCTTCTAAGACGCCCATGACTTCAACTGAAGGACCATACCAGCTGAAGCAACGCTTCCGATCTTTCTTTTATTCCTCGCCCCTTGAAGTTTTAGTGGAGTCACGCGACAAGAAAAAACAGTTCCAGGATATTATTACTGCCCTCGAGACGTGCCCTGATGAAGATCTTCCGAGGGGTCTCGATGCAGAGGTCGCGGCGGCTGCCGACTTGTTCAATAAGGCATATGCGGCGAGGAAGAAAAAACAATCGATTTCGACCAAGCTCACCGATATTGCTTCCTTCCAGGCTGAAAAATCAAATTTCTTGAAGACTCGGAAGTTGAAGGCTGGCGGAGGCATTATCTGCACAAACTTCGATCGATTGTGAGATCGAGCAGCTTGGAGAAGAGACTCGCTCAACTTAAATTGCAGAAGGATTTTGTTGCTTCAGAAATAGATACGATCAAATCCTCTGCAAAAGAAGTCGCCTTATCTTTGGGGCAGAGCATAGAGCGCAGAACAAGATCCGACTGTCGAAGAGCACTCGGTTTCTTCATCTTGGACTCAATTGTTGATAGATTTTGATCAGCTTAAAACTCGATACTTATCTTTGTAGAATATTATTCAATCTAAATTTTGAATGTTTATTTCTCTTATTCGGGGCTTATATATCTTTAAGTATTTTCCGTTTATCGACAACACTTTATCTTTGTTACACCAATCAATAATCGAATAAGCGTTACTCGATAAAATTTTAACAATCTCGAAAGGACCTTCCCAATTTGGTGACCACTTCCCATAGCTTTTACATTTTTTGTCCATTGGTAAAATAATTTTCCACACTAAGTCACCTTCGTTAAATTTTTTCTTTCGAACTCTTTTATTATAAACTCGAGCAATTTGATTCTTCTGCAACATCATACTATTCAACGCCTGTACTCTTACTTCATCGAGTTCGTTTAATTCATCATACATCAAACTCCAATAATCACAACTGGGTAAATCGTTTTGCCTTTGGATTCGATTCGATTCAATATTTATTTCGATAGGTAAGACTGCGTCGTGTCCATATACCAACTTGTATGGGGTATTTTGTAAGGAATCTTTAGGTGAATTACGATAAGCCCACAAGATTTGCAACAACGTTTCGTGCCATGTTTTTGGTTTATTACCAACATGTTTTTTTTATTAACCCGATAATCACCTTGTTAATTGCTTCGACTTGTCCATTAGCCTGAGCATAATATGGAGTTGATGTTAATAATTGAATATTTCTCGATTCAGCGTATTTGCCTATCTTTCTACCAGTAAACACTGTCCCTCTATCTGTGGTAATAGACTGTGGGATCCCAAATCGATAAACGATGTATTCTTCAATAAAATCAATTACATCCTGCTGATCAACATCCTTTAATGGTATTGCTTCTACCCACTTTGAAAAGTAATCGACAGCCACAATTATATACCTATGTCCTTTCGATGACTGTGGGAAAATCTGTCCTATTAAGTCTATGGCCCAACCTCTAAAAGGCCAAGGTTTAATGATCGAGTGTAATTCACTCGCGGGCACCTGTTGTATCGGACTGAACTTTTGACATTCTTCACAGGACTTAGCATATTCGATACAATCTTTTAAAATCGAGGGCCAATAATAACCTTGTCGAGTTAATGTCCATTTCATTTTTTGACCTACCGTATGGGCCCCACATATTCCATTATGTACTTCGACCATCGCTAAGTAAGCATCATCATTTCCTAAACATCTAAGTAATACTCCATCGATTCCCCTTTTATATAACTCATCATTTAGCAAAACATATTTCACTCGCTCGATATTTAATTTTCTTGTCAATTTTCCCATTGGGATTTTGCAAATAATTTATAATCGATTTTCTCCAATCTTGATCATCTAGATCATTAATGTGCAGAATCTCATTTTCTTGAGGTAATTTTCCTTTGATTTGAATTATTTCTTGTAACCTTTCCGGGGATATCTTGTATTTTGATGCAATTTGTGCTAAGTCATTTGCTTCTTGATTGAATTCTCGAGGAATATATTCGAAGATTATGTCATCGAACATTCTACTTAAAGTCATCACTCTTTCCAAATATCTGATCAAGTTGATATTAATGCATTTATACTCTTTTTGCACTTGTTTGATCACTAATTGCGAATCACCTCTTATAACCACATGTCGAGCTTTTAATTTGATTAAAGTCTCGAGACCCGCTATCAAAGCTTCATATTCAGCTTCGTTGTTCGAACACATAGGTTGAACCTCAAATAATAACTTAGTCGGAATATTGTTTGGAGAAATAATCAGAACTCCTATTCCAGATTTATTCGATGTACTTGAACCATCGAAATACATTATCCATTTACTTATTTCGATAAACAAATTCTCAGTGGAGTCAATTGTATGCTCAGCCATAAAATCGGCAATTACTTGACCTTTTATCGATTTTAAAGATTCGAAGGATAATGAGAACTCTGTCAAAGCTAACACCCATTTTCCTATTCTATTATGCATAATTGGTTTCGATAAAAGAAACTTCAAAATATTATTTCTAGAATAGACCATTACATCATGAGGCTTCATTACGTACTTGAGTTTTGTGCAAGAGAAATACAAGCATAACCCTAATTTCTCGATATCACTATATCGAGTTTCAGCATCATTTAAAATTCTACTTAGATAATGCACAGCACATTCCACACCATTCTCATCTTCTTGTGCTAATAAACTCGCTATCGTTTGATCCGATGCTGATACATATAACTTCAGTGCCTTGTTTCTCTTTACTGGAATCATAATCGGAGGATTTGTCAGCATCTTTTTAATTTGCTCGAAGGCTTCTTGATGTTCCTCTTTCCACTTAAACTCTGCTTCTTTTTTCAACTGGCAGTTCTGATGAATTTTGCCTTCAGGAGTCTCTCGACTTCTTCCTTGATCTTGTTCATCACCTCAGGTGCAAATCTCCTTGGTGCTTGTTTTACTGGTTTTCTTCCTTCGATGATGGGTAATCTATGCTCGACAAGATTTCGATCCAATCCAGGCATTTCTTCATATTCCCAAGCGAAACAGTCTTTATATTCTCTTAACAAGGAGATCATTTCTTTCTTTAAATCTTCCTCGAGATATTTGCTGATATACGTAGGCTTTTGTTCTTCTTCACTTCCTAAGTTAACTTCCTCTAATGGATCCTGAGCCTCGACTTTTTTATAATTTGATGTAATAGATTTTTCGAAACCTAAAGGCGAAAAATCGTAAATACAATCAAGTATAACTTGATCGCTATTATTTGCAACTACGGTCGAATAAATCGACTTACTACTTTCTTGGCTCTTCTTCCCATCTTCATATTTTCCCAATCGAGCCAAGAATTCTTCATAATTTCTATTCATCTTCACCGGCCACTTCGAGGTTGGCCCCCTCCTTGATCATAACAAAACCCTTTTCCTCATTCATCTTAAGGAAACGATCTTCATGTAACTTTGAGTTGAAATCTTCGATAGTTTCGAAGGTGAATGGTCGAACGAGTGCTAAGTTTTGTGTAGCGCGACCACGCACTGGGATAGGAAAGTTACAAACTCGTGCTGGTCCCCTGGGATAATTTCGAGATGTCCATCTCGATTCCACATAAATAGTTTCGATGAGTCTGTCGAAGGTACAGCCTCCCACTCCATGGATCCATTCTCTACCAAGTAGTGCATTAAAGTTGGCGTGCGATTGGACCACAACAAATACAGTAGGCCTTGAGTAAGTACCTACCTTCACGTCTAACGCGATCATACCCTCTCGATCCCGATGTTTTTCCGCTGAAATCGGAAATCATAATGTTGTGTTTGACTAAATCTTTAAGCTCGATGCCAAACCTCTTCAGCATGGAGATTGGCAATATGTTTACTCGCTGCGCCACCATCGATAAGAACTTTGTTCACCATTTGTCCCTGGATCTCGATGTTTAATAGTAAAGGCTTCAAGTGGAACCTCATTTCTTCGGATGGAGGGTCGATGAAGGCAAGCATCTCTATGAGGTATTTCGCACGATGCCCGAGTTACCCATGTCACCTTTGGCCTGATGTTTTCCGAATAGAAGTCATCTTCTCGATTAGAATCACTCTGTTCCCGATATTCCTTGTATTCGTTGACATATTCGCGGGTAATATCGATATCACTCCGATTTGATGTTCGTTCCAGCTTGCCTTCATTCTTATCATCGAAGAATTCCCTTGAATATTGGCTTTCCATAGGTACAATATTCTCTTCAAAATTTCTATAATTACTCCAAGTAAGGGATCCTTCCTCCTCTTCTCCAGGGCCTTCCTCGGAATCTTCTTGGGAATGTTGGGAATCCAGTGTTTGATCTTTCATCATATGATAGTCTCTCGAAGACATCACTACTTTGAAGTCTTCCTCTTCCTCCTCGAGAAGGATACATCTCTCTTCTAACCCATTGCCTTTGATTCCCGCTAATACCAGAACCAACAGATTTCTGTTGACTTTCTTCGATAGTTGGTCGGGCCGTTTGCTCCACTTTATCATTTTTCCTTTTGTTTAGACTCTCGATCTTCTTTGTTTGTTCAATTTTGAAAGCTTTGGCAGCTGATTTATCGAAAACCGCACTGCACCGTGGGCATAGCGACACGTCTTCGTCTTTCTCTTTCTTCCTATTCAAAAATTCAACGAGGGAGTCTCCTCGCTCGAGGATATATCTCTTTCTCAAATTCTTTTTCGAATTCGTTCAAGTCGAACTCCATATCTTCCTCTCGATACGTCCATTCTGGTATGCTTGGGATCGATGTCTTCAGTAACATCGACCATGCCTATGAAGGTGGCATTCATCGGTCTAACGTCATCCTTCATCTCGGTTTGGGATTCAATATATCCCACTTGGACTTCGAACGGACTCGTGTCCACTTTCATCGCTGTCTCTCCAAACTTCAGTCTTCCTTGGTCGATTGCATCTTGAATCGTGTTCCTGAAATGTATACAATTATTAGTCCAAGTGTCCATAAATATTATGAAATTTACAATATTTTCGACCACCCCTTTGTTCTCGGAAGGCAGTTTGTGATCTTCGCTTAACTTAATCTGTTTATCTTTTAGTAGAATGTCGAAGATCTTATCTCGCTTTTGTTACATCGAAAGTGTAGGTTCGGTTTGCCATTTTATCCTTCACTTCATTCTTTTGCAACAATTTACAAGTATATGGAGCTCCTACTTTGAGCTCTGCTATATTTACTTTCTCATCAACATTTTCCTCGATATCGGTTTCGTCGAGGTATCTACTTCATACACATCATTTATATAGGCTATTCTTTCTTTTTTCACGGGTTTCTCAAATTTCTTGTGCCTTTGTTTCTCATACTCGATTTGTTCCACTCTCCTCACTTTATCGCCTAATCGAGCCATGTCATTTAATGGCAAATTTACCAACTTTTTCCTAATCGAGAATTCTAAACCTGCAGTAAGCCATCCCGACTAATTCGTATTCAGGAATTTGAGTAAAACATCTTGATTTCATTTGTCTAAATCGATTCGGATAATCATCTATGTTTTCATGATTATATCGTTTTATGTTCATCAAATCAATGAGACTTACTTGAGTTTCTCCTCTAAAGAATTGTTCATGGAAATTTCTTTCTAACCGAAACCAATTATATATCGAATTGGGTGGCAATGAAGTAAACCAAGTGAAAGCATTCTTAGTCAAGGAACTAGGGAAATACTTCATTTTTAACTCTTCACTCATTGCTAAGTCCCCACACTCTATCTCGATATCGAGCTACATGCTCGATAGTTGATTCACCAACCTCTCCAAGCAAATTTAGTGAATTTGGGTATTTTGTATCCTCGAGGCAATTCTCGTCTCGAGAATCGCATTTGGAAAAGGAGACACAAAATATGTCTGATTGGGTGGTCTTACATCCGTCCCTTGGAAATTCATCCTTTGTCCTAACATGTGATTATATTGCGTATTATTTTGATTATGAATATTTTGAAATCCCTCATTCAGATTTCCGTAAATATCATTCCTCACATGTTGATATTCGTTCCCCATTCGCTGATATTGATCATTGTTCCGATTCCTTCTTAATAAATAAGGGGGATTAATATTCTGATTGGCATGATTCTCAATCCTCGTTTGTCGAGGTACAGCCAATGCGTCTCCAATTCGAGACATTTGATCCGCTAATATCTCGAAACTAGCAGTAGTATTTTGAACTAATGGGTTTAAGACCGTAGTCAACTCGTCGTGATAACATATTCACCATTTCAAAATTACTCTCATCCATTTGTTGTCTAAGTATTCCTAGGGAGTTACTTGGAAATCCCAGTATTAGTATTTTCGATATTCTCGAAATTAGATCGATGAAAGTCCCTATCAAATGCATATCTCCCATGATCGAGATTCCCCTAGGATCTAGATTTGGAGGTGTCTGTTGTATCCCTAAGTTTGGTCCATTCCCCGAATTTTGTGATGTCACTGAATTTTGAGATACCCCTAAATGTGTAGATACTCCAAAGTTTTGTGGCATGCCTAGGGTTTGAAATGTACCTACGTTTTGAGGCATTCCTAAGTCGAATCGTGAATTTCTATGTATCGATGAAGTGTCGGTTCCATTCATGTTATTGGATAAGAAACCAGGTGGTCTTACACTAGTATATGGCCCCGCATATGTGGTTATGGGGTTTTCCATAGTTTGCATATTATTTGATATTGCTATACTAGCTCCTACATGGGTGTTTGCCAATGGACCTGGATTTTGTTCATTACTTATTGGTATCGACGTGCTCACAGCTTGTCGACACTACCGGATACTCCCATTATGCCCTTGCCCTTGCCCCCGCATTTGGTGGGAGCACACCACTTAGACCCTCATTGTTATTCCGACTACTTGAGGAATTCCGACTCATTCTTATAACTCTCCCACTTCTTAATCTCATACACTCTCGAACTAACCTCTTTTGTGTTTTTTCAACACAAGTCCCACTAGGCGTGCCAATTTGTTTCTGGTGGAATTTCGATCGATTTCGATTCTAAGGGTGTTTTGGTCCTAATCAAAATTCTACCACGTAAGTTCTTTTTACTTAGGCTAGCAATTTGATTTTCAATCGAAAACGCGTATGAGAATTGAAAACTACAGGATATCGAAAATGTGGTTTTTGGTATTTTATGTCTAAAATGCTTGACTCAAACAAAACAAGTAAAGTATCGAATCGAGCAAAGAGAATATTAAATTGCAAGAAAGTGCGAAAACCCCGAATTTGCAAGAAATTAAGTTTGCGAGATAAATAAAGGACAGAAATCGAAATGTGCGGGAAATGTAAATTGCTAAAACCCATTAAAATTGCACAGTAAAGTAAATAACAGAAATCGAAATGTGCGGAAAATGTAAATTGCTACAACCCATTAAAATTGCACATGAAAGTAAATAACAGGAAATCGAAATGTGCGGAAAATGTAAATTGCTAAAACCCATTAAAATTGCACAGAGTAAATAACAGGAAATCGAAATGTGCGAAAAATGTAAATTGCTAAAACCCATTAAGATTGCATAATCAGTAAATAATAGGAAATCGAAATGACATTGAATGTAATCTACAAGAATATGAAATTGCTGAATTGAAATGGCTCGAAAGTAAATTACCAAGGAAAATATAGAAAGCGATAAATGTACTCAGTGAGCAAGGAAATCCAGATTGCCGTAAACTTCATGGTGTTCGTCGTTTCTCCGTAGACTTTTCACTACCGATTCTGTTCTCTCGCCAATTTCCCCCGTTCCTTCCTTCTTTGCTCTATTTATAGGGCATCTTTCAAGCCTTCCAAGAGCAGTTAACACGACTGTTACCACGTTCTACGTGCGTATGACAGTTTTTCTTCTATTGTTTCCCCACGTTCCCATGATTTTTTGGCTCTTCCATAACTTAGAAACTGCTTTCCATGCGTGCGTTTTGACTATTTTCCTTCAAGGTTTAACCGAGGTTATGATATCTACGAAAACGAGCCTTCCCTTTGATTTAATCGAGAACTTTGCATCCTTGGTATCGATTTATTTTAACCTTAACTCCATGTTAAGCTTTCGACTATTACACCTTCTCTTCCGATTTTACCTTTCGATTTTATGTGTCACGTTCTTTATAATCGGACATCAGGAAAGTTCCCTTTCGATTCATTTCTCGATCAGGCTTCTCGATTCCACACTAACAATCACATAAACTAAAACAATTAAATTAATAATGACCATGAATTATGTTTGTTTGTACATTAAAATTTCATATTATTATGGCAAGTGGAGCATCTAAATTTGTAGAAATTAAGAAGAGACTATACTTATAGCTTTTATGCACAGTTGTATTTATTGATTTAAAATTGGTTCAACTGTTTCTCCACTCATGTTCTTTGCTTGTTGTGAGTTTGATAAATTGGACAACTAATCAAATTCTCTATTATCAAATTGATGTGTTCATTTTACATTTTTTATATGAAGAATTCTTACTCGTTTAAGAGATATTTGACTTTATTTTGTGTCATATATTTTCGAAGTAAAACTTCCTCATTTTTTTTTCAATATTCATTTCGCAATGATTTTATTTATATTAAAGAGTCGAGTTCGTTCAAAATGTATCATAATATTGTTTTTTTTTTCTCTCTTTTCATTTTAAAAAACTAGAATAATAGACAAAACCTGTTTTTCAGTGTTTATAACATTTTGTGTGTGGTTATTTATAAAGAGAAAAGTGGTAACTTATATCGAGCTCTAGCATAGGTAGTACCATTTTATGTATACATATATGAAGTTTGATTATCTTGTTGGCAAATTTTGGGTCATATATATATATATATATGATACATATTTAAATGTGTTAGGGTCATTATTTATTAAGCTAAATAATAAAGTGATTTGAATAAATTAAAGTTTTGGCTAAAGGCATATGTCATGAAAATATGATTGTGTAGAGACTATAGAGTAATTTCTAATTTGATGAGGGGCCAAATTGAAAATACTAAAACTTAAGTAATTAACCTAATTTTTGTTATATAAAGGGTCATGGTCCCCTTCTGAGAGCACGTAGACAGAATACAGTTACAGTCCCGTTCTTTTCTTTATATCCCCATCAAGAGAGAAAATTCATAGGGAAATACAGGTGCTCTTCAGGAGGAAGACCATAAGATCAAATCAAAAGTGCTCTACAAAGGATATCGTCATTATGGCCAATTCAGGTACGCTTTCGCATTTAGTTTATAACATGTATACAGTATGAGATTATAGATATATGTTTAATCATTAGGATGAAGATCATATTCAATTACAGTTTAACCTAACAATGGTATCAGAGCAACCCATACTTGATTCATGTTTGCATTTGGAAATTAGATTCTGGCTAATTAAGAATTTTTATGAACCCCAAAATCAAATTTGGGGTAAAATCCCAATTTTAAAACCTAATTTCGTATTTGAGGGTGAAACCCCCCAAACTGCTTCTGCTCCTTGTCTTCATTGGCTAATTGAGTCGCGGGGCTGCTCGCGATGGAAAGGGGAAGCGTTGGAGAGGTTTGAACAGCGCTGGCTTAGGCCTCTGGCTAATTCAGCATTTCCAAAACCCTAATCACGAATTCATGTTGAAACGACGTCGCGGTGGCGAAGAGATCAATGTTCGGTGGCGGAGGGGACGATGCGCTGGCAGCGCGGCTTGGCATGGTGTCGTCGTCACTGCTGAACCAGGCGACACCGTCGGTGATGTCCGGCGAGGTGTCGGTCGCTGTAAGGGAGGCGATTTAAACCTTGATACGATGAGCATTTTTGACAATGGAACGCTTCTGCTGAATAACATATTGCAGAGTAATTTTGTTGGATTATCTGGTCAAATGAAATTTGAGCCAGATCGGTCTCTCGTTCATCCTGCCTATGGCGTCCTTAATGTGGTTGGAACTGGCCTTAGGAGGATTGGTTACTGGTCCAACTATTCAGATGCCCCTCCTGTCAAAGATTTCCTTGAAACTCACCCAGGTGCTTACACAACATCACATACTCACAACAATGCTTCGTGGTTGTTATTTTGGGAAAGGCACATGAAAAGACTTTCAGAATCTATACAAGTTCTATCAAATTTCGCTCCACAGCTTCTATTTAAATCTAATAATTCTGCAGTTTTGTCACGATCATTAGCAACCTTGCCAATATGGCAACCCACTGTGCAGATGCTTGTTGATGATTCAATATGCAAGGTCTTGCCAATTGCTCTAAAAGAAAGAAATGATTGTGAGGAGCTGGGCATTACAACTCTTGTTAGTGGTAATTTCGAGGAATTAGATGCATGTGAAACTGTCAGCGAGGAAAGCGTGAGTAAAATTCTCGATGTGCATATGCATATTGAGACTTATGTACCTCCTACATTTGGTATCCCGAAAAAAAAATGGTGTACATTTGGCTTTGGTGGGACATGGGAGGAATGTGGCAGCTGCAAAATATTCAGATTGGGTTTGGGATTCAAATGATGGGAAGGCCCTGGGTGATTATAGAAATAAATACTCTATTGAAGTACAAACAGCTCCTATCAGCGATGGTGTTCTTCCAGGAACAATACGCCAACTAGTGCTTGAGATATGCAGGAGTGAAGGAATTCCATTTCGAGAAGTTGCTCCATCATGGTCAGAATATGAAATCTGGGAGGAGGCATTCATCACTAATAGCTTGAGGCTTTTGCAACATGTGGACAGTATTCAGGTACCAACAGAATGGAAATCAGCCCACCATTCTAAAACTTGGAAGGATATATCATGGACCAAGGATGATCACAACTGTTATCCAGGAAAAGATTATGGAGAAAGCAGTTCTGGAAGGATACCCAATAAGTAACATAAATGCATGTTGAAGACCCCACTGTGTTGCATATATGATGGTTTGAAACGGAGAAAAGTTGAAGTATCATGTATGCATGTTGAAGACCCCCGCTGAGTTGTTATATAAATAATTTTTTTTTTTTGGTAGTTTAATATTTTTGTGAACAAATTGAGTCAAGAAGTTACCAAAGTAACCTCTCTTGAATTGGGTAGTTCGTAAAAAATATTGAATGTTAGTGTTTGTGTATATTCATGCGAGTATTAGTCGGCCCAAAGGAAGATTAATATTTGGCCGAATTACATACACACCTGTAATGATAAACATGTGATAATTATAAGGATTTGTTTTGTCGATGATAAATCAATCCAAAGACTGGTTTGTTGTTAGACGTGCTTTATTGTCAATGTTTGATTATTACAACAAGATACCTCTAGCAGTTAATATTACTGTCCAAAGACTTGATATTGATCGTGCATTGGGTGTCTTGAGATGGGTTAAACCATTATTTGAATATATATTTTATTTATAATTATTTATTTTATAATGTGAGCATAATTAGTTTATTTCTTTTGTTCTAATCTAGCTACAATTGTTTCTGTATCTGCAAATTTGAATTTTGTTCCGATCCTCAATGGAACAAATTTTAAGGACTAGAAAGAGAATATTGATATTATTCTTGGCTGCATGGATATGGATCTTATGTTAAGGACTGAGCAACCCCCTACTCCTACGGATTCAAGTACCTCTGAACAAAAAAGAGATTATGAGAAGTGGGATCGCTCAAATCGCATGAGTCTAATGATCATTAAGCGCGACATCCCGGAGATGTTTAGGGGCACTATTTCTGAAAACATCACAAGTGCCAAAGAATTTCTTGCTGAAATTGAACAGCGCTTTGCAAAAAGCGATAAGGCGGAGGCAAGCAGTCTTCTTCAGAACTTGATCTCCATGAAATATCAGGGCAAAGGAAATATCAGGGAGTACATTATGAGCATGTCTAATATTGTTTTTAAGCTCAAGGCACTAAAGCTTGAACTCTCAGAAGACTTGCTCATTCATTTGGTGTTGATTTCTCTTCCCGCAACGTTTAATCAATTTAAGGTATCTTACAACTGTCAAAAGGATAAATGGTCTCTTAATGAGCTCATTTCTCATTGCGTGCAAGAAGAAGAAAGGTTAAAACAAGACCAGACAGAAAGTGCTCATTTTGCAAACACCTTTAAGGCTAAAGGCAAAAGAAAGAGATCGGAGGATCCCAAGAAGGAAGCTGCTAAAGGTCCAGAACAAAAGAAACAAACTCAAGAAAATAAATGTTTCTTTTGCAATAAGACTGGACACATAAAGAAGCAATGTGCTAAATATCATGCTTGGCGTGAAAAGAAAGGGTTGCCTAAACTACCAGAAGCCAACTAATTCTGAAAGATGAATATACGTTCAAAATGGCAAATTGGTGGAGATGGAGACTATTGAACATTTTAGATTATTATTGTGTACTGGTTTTTTATTTTAGATTTAAAAGACATTTTTTTTCGTGCCGTCTTTTAGACGGAATTTGGTTTCAGTTTCTTATTTGGACAAATTAGGTTATTTGTGTTCATTTGGAAACAATAAGTTCAGTTTGTCTTTTAATTCAGATATCGTTATAATTGGTTCATTTTTTGGCTAATGATAATCTATATTTACTTGATACTGTGGTCACCTATAATGCAACTCTTAATACAGAATCTCGTGGTATTAAACTAAAATTGGACTCCCGAACAGTAAGTAGTTACTTCATTGGTTATTCTGAAAAAGCCAGGGGATATAAATTTTATGATCCCACATTAAAGACATTTTTTGAGATGGGAACTGTTATGTTCTTTGAGGATATTGAGTTTGGGGGGAAGAATAAGATTAAGAATTTTGTATTGGAGGAAGAATCGACAATAAATTCAGAACCGAGTCAAACAGTTACTTTTGATAAAGTAAGTTCGGAACCTCCACAAAACATTGATGATAAACCCCATATTCAAGATGATTTGATTGTTCGTCAAGACCAAACTCAAGATCCTCAAGAACCTGTGCGTCATGAGCCGGGGATACTCCAGTTACTATGGGAGACAAGTTTAGTCTAAATTAGTGCCCAAAGAGGAATTTGAAAATTGAGGAAATGCAAAAGATTCCCTATGCATCAGCTATAGGGAGTTTGATGTATGCCCAAGTATGTACGCATCCAGACATAACATACATAGTTGGGGTTCTAGGCAGATATTTAAGCAATTCAGGAATAGACCATTGGAAAGTAGCAAAAAGGGTCCTAAGATATTTAAAGTGAACAAAAGATTATATGCTCACATACAGGAGGTCAGACCAGTTGGAGATCGGCTGGATTTTCCGACTCATATTTTGCAGGATGTCAAGAATTTGTAGCATGCTATGAGGCATCAAATCATGGAATATGGTCGAGAAATTTTGTCACGGTGGCCGCAAATTGTGAAAGGCATTGAAAGACCACTTAAGTTATATTGTGACAATAAATCACCGTATTGTTAAGGAAAGAGTACAAAGTGGACAGATTTTCATAGAACACTTAAGGACAAACCGCATGATAACATATCCTCTAACTAAAGGACTTCCACCCAAGGTCTTTCATGAGCATGTTGCTCACATGGGTGTTTTACAGTTTGAGGAATTTGTGGTTTAGTGGGAGTTAGTCATTTTCATATATTTTATGTTCTATGTTTAATTTTATATATGTATACATTATTTTTTTGGACATATTTGGTTATCTATAGATATGCGGTTTTCTTGTTCATTCATTACACTTTGTACATTAAGGTTATTGTATCGATCTCGATAAGTTAAAGTTTGGACCAGTTGAAAATAGACGTGTACAGATCACCTTCACGTAATTTTTCATGCTACACATTTCATGATGAATCCATGTCATTTGGTTATGTCAGGATGAGTAATCTTGTTGGTTTTAGTTGCGATGATGCAATGAAAAGCTGGTTTGGTTCTATATCCTGATATGATTAATGGACAGGACTTTTGGAATATGCTAAAGGAATATAATGACAATTTTGAGCTCATAAAGTCTAACACATTTGTAAGGTTGTAAAGACATATATATTTGTGACCAGTGGGAGATTGTTGACAAATTTTGGGTCATGTATATATATGATACATATTTAAATGTGTTAGGGTCATTATTTATTAAGCCAAATAATAAAGTGATCTGAATAAATTAAAGTTTTGGCTAAAGGCATATGTCATGAAAATATGATTGTGTAGAGACCATAGAGTAATTTCTAATTTGATGAGGGTCAAATTGAAAATACTAAAACTTAAGTAATTAACCTAATTTTTGTTATATAAAGGGTCATGGTCCCTTCCGAGAGCACGTAGACAGTAATACGATTATAGCCCCATTCTTTTCTTTCTATCCCCATCAAGAGAGAAAATTCATAGGGAAATACAGCGCTTCTTCGAGGAGGAAGACTATAAGATCAAATCAAAAGTGCTTCTACAAAGGATATCGTCATTATGACTAATTCAGTGACGCTTCGCATTTAGTTTATAACATGTATACGAGTATGAGATTATAGATATATGTTTAATCATTAGAATGAAGATCATATTCAATTACAGTTTAACCTAACATATCTATCTTTAATAATAATTAATTTGTATATAAATATTAATTGTTATGCATTATTTTTTCTTAACAAATAAATTTATCTTTTTCTTTCATCAAATTTGACAACAAATTATTCATATAACAGCTAACGCCTTGAAAGCGAAATAGTATCAATTTTCACTTGTTTCAAAGAATACCAAACATTGCAATAGGTTTTGGTTCTTTTTCTCTTATCTCTCCTGTCGAAGTAGAATTTCTGAAAACAAACAAGACACATGAAACCAAAATTTTGTTGGGAAGTAAACAATCTAAGTAGAGTTGTGATCCCTCACTCAATAGAGAGCATAATGCAAATTGGTAAAAGGGGTTCAGAAGTGTTTTCTTTTTTTATGTTTCTGAAATTAGAAGGCACGAGACAAAGATATAAAGAAGAGTGTAGGACCCTGCCACCCAAAATCTGCTGGAGCTGATGCGTCCCTAACCTTGTGCCTTTGCCAGAGTAGAATGACCAACAAATAAAATTTCGAAAAGATTCCAATGTTTTGGCTCACAATTCAAAACTTAATATTATCAACAACCCTTCCTTTTATTAATCTTATCCTTACAAGTCACTCACACTAATCAGGACACTAAACTAATGCATATTAGGTAACTAATTGGTATAAATAATATTGGTCCAACCATATTCAAATTGTTTCTTTACTTTGCTAAACGGCTTTTGTTCTACAATTTTTATTATTATCCAACAAAAAACTTGAAAGCTACAGTTTAGGACATGGCCTAATAACATATCTGGACTTCATCATTGTCTCTCATCCACGAGAAAAGAAACAAAACATAGTAAATGACTCTTTGTGCGTATTTCAGCAAGAGAGGAAAATGAGTATATATGTAGAAGATTTAATAATGGACGTGAGATAAGTTCATTACTGACATCCATGTGCCGACCATGTTTTAAAAATGAAAAGAGAGCAATGTTTGTATATTATAATTAACGGACACAAAATTTTGTTTATCGTAATCATTATCTTTTTGTTTTCTGAAAAACCCTCTTCATCTAATCATTGATGAATATTTCTAATTTCTCTCCAACTCCTTACCATATTGTCAGAAGTTGATTTCCTATTTTCATATTAATATCTCTTGGCAGAAATAAACAATGATGACATGGACTTGCAGACATGAACAACTGAAATTTTCATACAAATTCAATGGCTCCGAACTAGCAATGGCATTTTCTTATTAATTACATTCATTTTTGTTTGTACTTTTTTCTTGGTTTAGAATTATCATTCTCCAATAATCAATACACAGATAGAATAACTTGAATTCATATTCAACATTAAATTATATTACCTTATAATTTTGTAATATACAAGTAAGAATAAATATTCTCTGAACTAAAAAAAATTAATAAATATTTAATACAGTAAAATTAATAAACTACTGGTATTTATTTAAGAGAGGTGATAATACCTGAAATACTAAAACTATTAATAAAAAAAATGAAAACTATTATTTTTTGCATGTTTGATATGCAGATTTACAATCAGAATATTTACGTGTGGTGTTGAATGGAGCCAAATTCTGAAAAAGTAAAACTCGAACAAAAAGAAAAAGAAACTGTTGACACCTGACAAGAGTAACAGCGAAGTGGCAGTAGGAGGTTTTGCGTGTTGATTTCGAATTCTCGAACCCACCGTGCCAATGCAAGAGGTGGCGACACGTGTCTTTTTGCAGGCGCGAGTTCAACGTGATATTTGTGAAGTGTGGACAATAGCACCGCCCAGGAGCAAGAGCGGTGAAGGAACACGTGGAATTCGGTCCCTTCGACTGCCCCGTCAAAACAAAACGTTTTTACCCATCTTCCGTTAACATTTATTTTCCCTGTTCCGTTTTGTCAAAAACCGCAGTAATCCACGTTCCAGTGCTGCGCGGAACATGGTCGGTCTTTCTAGGAGTGGTTGGAATCACGCCAGCTAGGACAAACCCCATCAATCATTAGTCTCTATCAAACAAAATATTAAAAAATTCAACATATTACGCTTGCGGGACCAGCCTGCCACTACCCTCACCCTCACTTCTATTAACTCTAACTCATTAGGATTATAAATCCGCACCTTCCTCCTAACCTTATCTCACTCACTCACTCACTCACTCATAGCTCACAAGGAATCCGAGGCAAGAAGCAAGAGAACAACATGGAGGGGAAGGAGCAGGATGTGTCGTTGGGAGCCAACAAGTTCCCGGAGAGACAACCCATTGGTACGGCGGCACAGAGCCAAGACGACGGCAAGGACTACCAGGAGCCACCGCCGGCGCCGCTGTTTGAGCCTTCGGAGCTTACGTCATGGTCGTTCTACAGAGCAGGAATAGCAGAGTTTGTAGCAACTTTTCTGTTTCTCTACATCACCATCTTAACCGTCATGGGTGTCCTCAGGTCCCCCACTAAGTGCCAATCCGTTGGTATTCAAGGAATTGCTTGGGCCTTCGGTGGCATGATCTTCGCTCTCGTTTACTGCACCGCCGGAATCTCAGGTTCCTTTTTAATCTTAAAATAAAAAAAATATATATATATTCTTTTAAAGATTGCAAGAGATAAACAACGTTGTTTGTGTGTTTGTGGTTCAGGGGGTCACATAAACCCCGCGGTTACGTTTGGGTTGTTCTTGGCGAGGAAATTGTCTTTGACCAGAGCGCTGTTCTACATAGTGATGCAAGTGTTGGGAGCTATCGCAGGCGCTGGGGTGGTGAAGGGTTTCGAGGGAAAAACCAGATACGGTGCATTGAATGGTGGAGCCAACTTTGTGAGCCCTGGTTACACCAAAGGTGACGGACTTGGTGCTGAAATTGTCGGCACTTTTATCCTTGTTTACACCGTTTTCTCAGCCACCGATGCCAAACGTAGCGCTAGAGACTCTCACGTCCCCGTAAGCCTCTCCCTCTTTCTTTCTCTTAAATAAATATACACAATTTTGGTGAACTAATTGTGAGGTTTGAATATACACCTAGATTTTGGCACCTTTACCAATTGGGTTCGCTGTGTTCTTGGTTCACTTGGCCACCATCCCCATCACCGGAACCGGTATCAACCCTGCTCGTAGTCTCGGTGCCGCCATCATCTTCAACAAAGACCTTGGCTGGGATGATCACGTGAGTTGATATTTAATTTCATAATTTCTTTAATATTTGGCCAATTGCAGAATTTTCGAGAAAACCAATCTCGACCTCCTGATCCCTGACGCTAATTCATTGTCGCTTTCTGTGGCAGTGGATCTTCTGGGTGGGACCATTCATCGGTGCGGCTCTCGCTGCCCTCTACCACCAGGTCGTAATCCGCGCCATTCCCTTCAAGTCCAAGTGAATGAATCAAACGGTTCATGGATGATCAAGTTGAAAAAAAAAAAAAAAAAAAATCGTGCAATGTTTGTGGGTTTCGGTTTCATTTGATCAAATTATCTGTTTATCTTTTTTTTTTTTTATTTATTTTAAAGTATTGTATTTTGTATGTAAAGATGTAAACTTATGATTATTAGGTGGTTGATGTGTCGCGTCATGGGCCAGTTATCCTCCGCTTTTAAGTTGGAAGAGGCCCAGCTCATGTGTGATGTACGGCTGTGATTGTGTATTATTATGCAAAATCAAAAATAACACCAGAGTCATATATGCATCTTTTATATTATTATTTTATTCTGTGTAGACCCCACAATGTCCTCCCTGTAAATTTTGTCCTCTTCTTTGAAGAATATGCGAAGGATGGTTGAGTTTCTTTTCCCACACCTGCGCCCGATATCACTTGCCATGGATTATCGAAATCAATGGAGTGAGCTTAAGAAAAGTGGAGTTGGATGAGTTGGTGGGTGGGTGGATGATATCTATTCCCTAATTTGGGACCACTTTGTTCGTCAATAATGCATATTTTATAGTGTCGTCTTTAATAATGACTTGTGATCATAACCTAGAGAAATTAAAAAATTTACACTATTTTTGTATTTGTATTAAATCATCTTAGGATAAGCTTGATCTTATCAACGGAACTGGCATTTCCTTCTAGTTACTTCCATGGAACCCTTCGCTCCGTTGACGTGCACTCGTGAGAGGAACAACTAAAAAGAAAGTGTTAATAATTTCGTTTATATTCCTCCAGCTAACACCTTTTTTGTTGTAAAACAACAAAATTAGAAAAAACAAAACCTTGTGTCAGCTATGTAAGGTAGACTGGCCCCACAGGATTGGCTATTAAAATTTACTTAGTAAATTGATAAGAATGGTTAAAAAACTAGTAATTAAAGAGACTTATTTCTAACTGCTTCTAACTTTGATTGAATATAGATATAGACGACGAATGATACGGGACATACACCTTGCCAAAGGAAATAAAAATGGAAGCAGACAAAAATAAATTAGTAGGGAAAATGAAAATGGTGAACCTTCTCTTTCAACTATTTTCCGATGGATCTCACAATTGCCTATTTCTTTTTGTTACCAAACTAGTAAGATAAGATGTCTATTTCTATCTGTCTTCATTCACATTAATCTGTTCATTTTATTCCTATGGAAGCAAAGATAAGCAATTCACGACACTATTTGTTTTGGTACCTCTCTCCCTCACCACACCCCTATATTAGAAATATACAAAAATAATTGCACTCTTGTTTTTTTATTTTTTGATAAGTTGTTTACTTTTATTTTAAGACTAACACGATAAGGTCTTTTAAGCTCCATTTAAGAATATGAGACTAAGAAAAAAAAAAAAAACTAAAGCCAGTATAATATTTTCCCCCTTTATATTGAATAATGTAATTTTTATTACCTCATAAATATTTCTATGGTACACTTCAAGAGCATTCTTAATTTTAGATAGATAAATAAATACTATCAAGTGTTTTTGAAAATACATTTTGCGGATTTAAATTTAGAAGAAAAAAAGATGACCTAAAAATTAGAAGAAGTACTAACAAGTTGTTTTTAGATACTGTATATTGAAAAAAAAAGGTTCATTTTCAAGTTCAAAGTTGATCTTCTCATATTATTAATTGAAAACTTGTTTAAAGAACGAATAAGTATAACTGCTATGCTGCTAGTGTTCGAAAATTATAGGCAAATTGATTTTAATAATGTTTATTTGTATTGTATCTCTCTAAGTTTATTTCAAGAATATGATAGTTATTGAAATCTCATTGGAGATGCTAAAGGTTCTATTTGCACACTTGTTTTTATGTCGTTTTGAATTAAAATGATTGCCTTGCCCCAAACGCTCGTGGAACAGACATGCTAGATTGTCACGCAACTTTAATCCGGGAGTGGTACATTATTAAAATAAATAAATAAATTTTCATCAAGAGAAGGATAACCACTTTTATGAAAAAAAAATTAAACTTCGAAAAATTATATATAATTTTAATGTTGAGTTGAAAATCTCTAATTATCATAGTAAGTAAATATCTTATTCTTAATCAACAAATCTCATCTTTATATATATATTACCAATGTTTTCATTTGTGTAATGTGTGTTTTTTTTTCTTTACAAAAGAGAGTTGAACTATTAAATTTATTGACGTGATTTAATTAATATTTGTAGTTGAAAAATAATATAAAATCATTAAAATAAAAAATATCATGATTTAAATATTCAATATATGTTTATGAAAATCATAGAAAAAATAACTAAGAATTATAATTGTTAAAATTCTCGTAATTTATCAAAAATATTCAAGTATTTTATAAGACTTGTGATATCTTAGCAAATATTTTAAAAATACTTGAGATATTTGGATACAGACTTATTTCAAAATACTTATTCACTAATAGATAGAGATAAATATAAATAAGTTTAGTATAAAGTCATATTTTATTTTCTATTTTCATTTATGTATTTACTTAAATATAAAATTTTATTTTAAGTATATCACGTTTAGTTCATATTTACTCGACCAGTTAAGAATAGAAAAGTTTGAACGTCCCCTTCAAACTTAAGTAACAACAAATATATTAAAATATGATGAGATTTGTATTTATTTATAGTAATTTTCTTATGATTTAAACGTCCATATATGTGTTAGTGGCAAATCGAGGAAAGTGATCGAAATCGAAGGAAAGAGATGCGACTCGATAAGATTCATTCGACGTCTAATTAGAAATACGTAGCATACAGCATCGAGGAGCACAATCGAGAATCGAATGAATAATAGTCAAATGACTGTTGTCGAATAAAAACTAAGTCATATAAGACCAGGGTTAAAAAGGAATTGTAAGCAATTCAAAGTTCTCGAAAAATACCGAATCGAGAGTAAAGAAAGCCAACGTGGACATCGAGACTTTGGCCAAATCGTGAAAGGAAGACGAATGCACGTATAAAGAGCAGTTTTGAAATCATGGGAAAAAGTCGGAGATCGTGAGAACGTGGGAAACTACAGAAGATAAAACTGCCATACGCACGTAGAACATGGTAGCAGTCGTGTTAACTGCTCTCGGAAGGCTTGAAGGATGCCCTATAAATAGAGCAAAGGAGGAAGGAACAAGGGGGAGCAAAAATTGGCAGAGCACAGAACCAGTAGTGAAAAGTCTACCGGAGAAACGACGAACACCATGAAGCTTCTGGCGGTCTGGATTTCCCTGCTCACGGAGTACATTTATCGCTTTCTTTATTTTCCTTGGTAATTTACTTTCGAGCAATTTCGATTCAGCAATTTCATGTTTTTGTACTTTACATTCAATGTCATTTCGATTTCCGCATGTGTCGATTTCCTGTTATTTACTTTTCACGCAATCTTAATGGGTTTAGCACTTTACATTGTCTCGCACTTTAAAGATTCCGCTTTTCAGATTTGACGTATTTACTGCTTTCGATACTTTATATTACAAAAATATCAAAAACAGTTTTCAATACATGTAATTGTCGATTCTCATACACGTTGTCGATTGAAAATCAAATTGCTAGCCTAAGTCAGAAAGAGCTTACGTGGTAGAATTTCGATTAGGACTTACTTTAGAATCGAAATCGATCAAAATTCCACCAGAAACAAATTGGCGCGCCAGGTAGGGGGACTTGTATTGAGAAACACAAAATTAGTTAGTTCGAGAGTGTATGAGATTAAGAAGTGGGAGAGTCATGAGTCAGAGTTCATCGAATAACCAGGGTAACAGCGAGGGATTAAATGGATCACACCCACCAAACACTGGGGGGCAAAGTCATAATGGGAATATACCTGTAGTATCGACAACTGTAAGCATGTCGATACCTGTGAGTAGTGAACAAAATTCAGGTACATTAGCAAACACCCAAGGAGGATCTAATACGGTGATACCAAATAATATGCAAACTATGGGAAATCCCACAACCACGTATGTAGGGCCACGTATGAGTGTAAGACCGCCTGAGTTTTCACTTAATAATGTGAGTGGGGCTGGAACTTCTTCGATGCATAGGAATTCGAGATATAACTTAGGAATGTCTCAAACACTAGGTATGCCACAAAATTTTGGAATCCCTCCGAATTTAGGGTCACAAAACTTAGTAATTCCACAAGATTCAGGGAATGGACAGAATGTAGGCACACAACAGATACCTCCAAATCTAGATCAGAGGGGATACTTAGATCATGGGAAATATGTATTCGATAGAGACTATCATCGATCTAATTTTGATTCTATCGAAAACATGAGTGTCGGAATATCTAGTAATTCATTAGGGGTACTCAGACAACAAATGGATGAGAGTAATTTTGAAATGGTAAATATGTTATCACAACAATTGACTACAGTCTTAAATCCATTAGTGCAAAACACTACTGCTAGCTTTGAGATATTAGCAGACCAAATGTCACGAATTGGGGATGCATTGGCTGTGCATCGACAAACGAGGGTAGAAAATCATGTTAACCAGAATGCTAATGTTAATCCCCCATATCTGTTAAGGAGAAATCGGAACAATGATCAGCAAATAGGAAATGAATATCAACATGTGAGGAATGATATTTATGGAAACCTGAATGAGGGACTTCAAAATATGCGTAATCAAAATAATATGCAGTATAATCACATGTTAGGACAAAGAATGAATATCCAAGGGATGGATTTAAGACCACCCAATCAGACATATTTTGTATCGCCTTTTCCAAATGCGATTCTCGAGACAGAGTTGCCTCGAGGATATAAAGTACCCAAATTCACTAAGTTTGCTGGGGAAGTTGGTGAATCAACTATCGAGCATGTAGCTCGATATCAAATAGAATGTGGAGACTTAGCGATGAGTGAAGAGCTAAAAATGAAATATTTTCCTAGTTCTTTGACTAAGAATGCTTTTACTTGGTTCACTTTATTGCCACCCAATTCGATATACAATTGGTTACAGTTAGAAAGAAATTTCCATGAGCAATTCTTTAGAGGAGAGACTCAAGTAAGTCTCATTGATTTGATGAACATAAAACGATATAATCATGAAAACATAGATGATTATCTGAATCGATTTAGACAAATGAAATCAAGATGTTTCACTCAAATTCCTGAATATGAATTAGTTAGGATGGCTTCCGCAGGTTTAGAATTCTCGATCAGGAAAAAATTAGTGAATTTGCCATTAAATGACATGGTTCAATTAGCTGATAAAGTGAGAAGAGTGGAGCAAATCGAATATGAGAAACAAAGGTATAAGAAATATGAGAAACCTATGAAAAAGGAAAGGATAACATACATAAATGATGTATATGAGACAGATAATATGACAGAAAATGATATTGAAGAAACTGTCGATGAGAGAGTAAACTTAGCAGAACTCAAAGTAGGGGCTCCATATACCTGTAAATTGCTACAAAAGAATGAGATAAAAGATAAAATGCCAAATCGAACATATACTTTTGATGTAACAAAGGCGGACAAAATCTTTGATATTTTATTGAAAGATAAACAGATTAAGTTGAGTGATGATCATAAACTGCCGTCTGCAGAACAAAGGAATGGTCGAAAATATTGCAAATTTCATAATGTTTATGGACATTGGACTAACAATTGTATACATTTCAGGAACACCATCCAAGATGCAATTGACCAAGGAAGGTTGAGGTTCGAAGAAATGACAATGAAAGTTGACACTAGTCCATTCGAGGCCCAAGTTGGATACCTCGAATCCCAAACGAGCATTACCGATGATGTCCGATCAACAAATTCAGCCTTTATAGGCATGGTAGATGTCACTCGAAGACATCGATCCTAAGCACGTCAGGGTGGATGTATCCGAGGAAGATATGGAATTTGACCCGAGTGAATTCGAGAAAGAGTTCGAAAAGGAAATATACCCTCGATCAGGAGATTCTCTCATTGAATTTCTGAATAGAAAGAAGGAAAAAGACGAAGATGTGTCATTATGCCCACGATGCAAGTGCGGTGTTCGATAAATCGGCTGCCCAAGCTTTCGAACGAACGAGATGAAGAAGATCGAGAACCAAAATAAAAGGAAAAATGACAAAATAGATCAAACAGATCCGACCAATGATCGAAGAAAGTCGCAGTAAATCCGTTGGTTCCGGTGTAAGTGAAAATCATAGACAATGGATTAGAAGGGAGATGTATCCTTCTCGAGGAGGAAGAGGTAGACTTCAAAGTAATGATGTCTTCGAAAGACTCTCATATGATGATGAAGCGACCACTAGATTCCCAACATTCCAAAGAAGATTCCAAGGAAGGCCCCGGAGAAGAGGAGGAAGGATCCCCTATTGGAACAATTACAAAAACTTTGAAGAAAATGTTGCACCGATAGAGAGTCATTATGCAAGAAAATATTTCGATGAAAAGAACGAGGGCAACTGGGATGAGCATCAAATCGGAGTAATATCAATATTACCCGCAGAATATGTTAACGAATACAAAGAATATCAAGACCAAAACAATGCTGATCGAGAAGATGACTTCTATTCAGAAAACGTAAGGCCAAAAGTGACGTGGGTTACTCGGGCATCTTGCGAAATACCTCACGGAGATGCTCGCCTTCATTGATCCTCCATCCGAAGAAATGAGGTTCCACCCGAAACCTTTACTATTAAATATCGAGATCCAAGGACAAATGGTGAACAGAGTCCTTATTGACGGTGGCGCAACGAATAAACTTATTGCCAATCTCCATGTCGAAGAGGTTTGGCGTCGAATCGAAAGATTTAGTTAAACACAACATCATGATTTCCGATTTCAGCGGAAAAACATCGTGGTCGGAGGGCATGATCGCGTTAGACGTGAAGGTAGGTACTTACTCAAGGCCTACTCGTGTTTGTTGTGGTCCAATCACATGCCAACTTTAACGCACTACTTGGTAGAGAGTGGATCCATGGAGTGGGAGCCGTGCCTTCGACGACTCATCAGAAGTTATTCATGTGGAATCGAGATAGACATCTCGAGGTAATCCCAGGAGATCAACATGAATTTGTAACATTCGTATCTCAGGCTGGTCGAGCTACACAGAACTTAACGCTTGTTCGACCATTCACCTTCGAGACTGTCGAAGATTTCAACTCAAAGTTACATGAAGAGCGTTTTCTGAAGATGAATAAGAAGAAAGGATTTGTTATGATCAAAGAGGGGGCCAACCTCGAAGTGGCCGGTGAAGATGAATAGAGAATACGAAGAGTTCTTGGCTCGATTGGGAAAATATGAAAATGGGAAGAAGAGCCAAGAAAATAGTAGTAGTATTAAAATAGGGATAAAAAAGTCGATTCACTCGACCTTAGTTGCAAATAATAGCGATCAAGTTATACTTGATTGTATTTATGATTATTCTCCGTTAGGTTTCGAAAAATCCATTACATCAAATTATAAAAAAGTTGAGGCTCAAGATCCATTAGAAGAAGTTAACCTAGGAAGAGAAGAGGAACAGAAACCCACGTACATCAGCAAATATCTCGAGGAAGAATTAAAGGGGGACATGATTTCCTTGTTAAAAGAATATAAAGACTGCTTCGCGTGGGAATACGAAGAAATGCCTGGATTGGATCGAAGTCTCGTCGAGCACAGATTACCCATCATCGAAGGTAGAAAGCCAGTAAAACAAGCACCGAGAAGATTTGCACCTGAGGTGATGAACAAGATCAAGGAAGAGGTCGAGAGACTCTTGAAAGCCAAATTCATCAGAACTGCCAGGTATGTCGATTGGATTTCTAATATTGTATCTGTGATTAAAAAGAATGGTAAAATAAGAGTGTGCATCGATTATCGAGATTTAAACTTAGCTACTCCTAAAGATGAATATCCTATGCCAATAGCTGATATGCTAATAGATGCAGTAGCTGGTAATGAAATGTTAAGTCTTTTAGATGGTTATTCAGGATATAATCAAATATTTGTGTCTGAAAATGATATAGCTAAAACAGCTTTTCGATGTCCGGGGGCACTAGGAACTTATGAATGGGTAGTGATGCCATTTGGATTAAAAAATGCTGGGGCTACATATCAGAGAGCAATGAATTTAATTTTTCATGATTTGATCAATGATTTCATGCAAGTTTACATAGATGATATTGTAGTCGTATCGAAAGAGAAGCATCAACACTTAACCAATTTGAGGAAATCTTTCGAGAGAATGAGAAAATATGGATTAAAAATGAATCCCTTGAAATGTGCCTTTGGTGTATCTGCTGGTGAATTTTTAGGATTTATAGTGCATGGAAAAGGCATCGAGATCGATAAAAATAAAGCAAAAGCAATAATAAATACCTCTGCTCCAAAAACTAAGATAGAGTTACAATTTTTTTTGGAAAAATAAATTATTTGAGACGATTTATTTCTAATCTGGCTGGCAAAACTTGTGTTTTTTCGTCTCTGTTAAAGTTGAAAAAAGAAGCAGAGTTTATGTGGAAGGAGGAACATCAAGAAGCCTTCGAGCAAATTAAAAAGATGCTGACAAATCCTCCGATTATGATTCCAGTAAAGAGAAACAAGGCACTGAAGTTATATGTATCAGCATCGGATCAAACGATAGCGAGTTTATTAGCACAAGAAGATGAGAATGGTGTAGAATGTGCTGTGTATTATCTAAGTAGAATTTTAAATGATGCTGAAACTCGATATAGTGATATCGAGAAATTAGGTTTATGCTTGTATTTCTCTTGTACAAAACTCAAGTATGTAATGAAGCCTCATGATGTAATGGTTTATTCTAGAAATAATATTTTGAAGTTTCTTTTGTCGAAACCAATTATGCATAATAGAATAGGAAAATGGGTGTTAGCTTTGACAGAGTTCTCATTATCCTTCGAATCTCTAAAAACGATGAAAGGTCAAGTAATTGCCGATTTTATGGTTGAGCATACAGTTGATTCCACTGAGAATTTGTTTATAGAAATAAGTAAATGGATAATGTATTTCGATGGTTCAAGTACATCGGATAAATCTGGAGTAGGAGTTCTGATTATTTCTCCAAACAATATTCCGACTAAGTTATTATTTGAGGTTCAACCCATGTGTTCAAACAACGAAGCTGAATATGAAGCTTTGATAGCGGGTCTCGAGGCTTTAATCAAATTAAAAGCTAGACATGTGGTTATAAGAGGTGATTCGCAATTAGTGATCAAACAAGTGCGAAAAGAGTATAAATGCATTAATATCAACTTGATCAGATATTTGGAAAGAGTGATGACTTTAAGTAGAATGTTCGATGACATAATATTCGAGTATATCCCTCGAGAATTCAATCAAGAAGCAAATGACTTGGCACAAATTGCATCGAAATATAAGATATCCCCGGAAAGGTTACGAGAAATAATTCAAATCAAAGAAAAATTACCTCAAGAAAATGAGATTCTGTACATTAATGACTTAGATGATCAGGATTGGAGAAAATCGATTATAAACTATTTGCAGAATCCCAATGGGAAAATTGACAAGAAGATTAAATATCGAGCAATGAAGTATGTTTTGTTAAATGATGAGTTATATAAAAGAGGAATCGATGGAGTATTACTTAGGTGTTTAGGAGATGATGATGCTTACTTAGCAATGGCCGAAGTACATAATGGAATATGTGGGGCCCATACGGTAGGTCAGAAAATGAAATGGACATTAACTCGACAAGGTTATTACTGGCCTTCGATTTTAAAAGACTGTATCGAGTACGCTAAATCATGTGAGGAGTGTCAAAAGTTTAGCCCGATACAACAGGTACCCGCAAGCGAATTACACTCGATCATTAAACCATGGCCTTTTAGCGGTTGGGCTATAGACTTAATCGGACAAATTTTCCCACAATCATCAAAGGGACATAGGTATATAATGGTTGCTGTCGATTACTTTTCAAAATGGGTAGAAGCAATACCACTAAAAGACGTTGATCAACAAGATGTAATTGATTTTATTGAAGAATACATCGTTTATCGATTTGGGATCCCACAGTCCATCACTACAGATAGAGGGACAGTGTTTACTGGCAAAAAGATAGTCAAATACGCTGAATCGAGAAATATTCAATTATTAACATCGACTCCATATTACGCTCAGGCCAATGGGAAAGTCGAAGCAATTAACAAAGTAATCATTGGGCTAATCAAAAAACATGTGGGAAATAAACCAAAAACATGGCACGAAACATTATTGCAAACTTTGTGGGCTTATCGAAATTCACCTAAAGATTCCTTACAAAATACCCCATACAAGTTGGTATATGGACACGACGCAGTCTTACCTATCGAAATAAATATTGAATCGAATCGAATCCAAAGGCAGAATGATTTACCCAGTTGTGATTATTGGAGTTTGATGTATGACGAATTAAACGAATTCGATGAAGTAAGAATACAGGCGTTGAATAGTATGATGTTGCAGAAAAATCAAATTGCTCGAGTTTATAATAAAAGAGTTCGAAAGAAAAAGTTCAACAAAGGTGACTTAGTGTGGAAAACAATTTTGCCAATAGACAAGAAATGTAAAAGCTATGGGAAGTGGTCACCAAATTGGGAGGGTCCCTTCGAGGTCGTTAAAATTTTATCGAGTAACGCTTATTCAATTATTGATTGGTATAACAAAGATAAAGTGTTATCGATAAATGGAAAGTACTTAAAGACATATAAACCTCGAATAAGAGAAATAAACATTGACATTTAAATGAAAGAAGTCATGTTTACAAAGATATATATTTAGATCGTAAACTATCAAAATCCATTAACAATTGCGCCCAGGACGCTGAAATCGAACTCTCCTCGATGACCAACTTATGTTGACGTTTCATGCTCTGGCCAAGGGATAACGCCACTTCCTTCGCAGAAGAATTAATCTTGTTTAACTCTGAAGTGAGGAACTCTTCCTGCGATTTCAGCTGTTGAAGCCTCTTCTCTAAATCTTCGATTTCACCTCTGACCGAAGGCAACGCTGTCAAAATCTCCCCTCGACTGAGTTTCTGAGTCTTCAATAAAGCAGATTTCTCAGCCTGGAAAGCAGCAACTTCAGACAACTCAGTCGTAATCGACTGCCTTTTCTTCCTTGCAGCATAGGCCTGGTTGAACAGTTTTGTGACCGCCGCAACTTCCGCATCGAAGCCTTTTGGAAGAGCCTCTTCAGGGAAGGTCTCCATCGATGCGAGAATCTCTTTAAAAAGTTTCTTCTTTTCAACGGATTCTACTAAGACCTCCAGAGGCGAGGAATAGAAAAAAGTTCTGAAGCGTTGTTTGAGTTGATACACTCCCTCAGTAGAGGTCATTGGTGGTGGAGAAGACTGGCTTGAGGAAGTGGCATCCCTCGATACCAAAATATCGATGATCGAGAAAGGGTCTTCCTCGATGGCAGCTCGATATTCCGGCACACTGGTGGCAGTAGGCCCGGTCAGCATAGGCAACGTGGGCGAAATCAGCCCAACCTCAGGCATCGAGAATGGGTGAGAACCCATTTGCTCTGTGGTAGTAGGAGATGGGGAGTCTGGGATTTGAACCGTGGGAATAATTACTGAAAAAGAAAACAAGTTGAAAGGTAAGGTAAGGAGTTAAATAAAAGATAAAATGAAGAATCGAATGATAAAGGAAAAAAGGAAAATACCAGGGAGAGGTAAAGCAAGTAGTGTCGAGGCAAGGGGAGGACTTTGTACAGCCTCAGATTGCTGTAAAATCGAATCAGAGAATTAGAAGAGGAAATATATACAAGTCAAGGTACAAAGAAAAGTTTAAAAGAACTATACCTCAGGGATCGGTGTTGAAGGCTGAAGCTGAGTTTCGACAGTTGTCGATATAGTCGCCGATGGGTCATCCTAGAAAATTCATCGAAAATGTAAGTCATGATATAAGTCTTATCAAAATCTAAGACATGGAGATTAGAGAAAAAGGAAACTCACGTGACTAGAGTGGGTGACGGGTGTTGTTTGACCCGCAGAGGGAATAGTGTTAGAATCCATCGATAATGGATCCACTGTAGATGGTTGGACTAATCGGGGACTCTTAGATTTTTTCTGTAGGGTAGAAATCGAAAGGAGGTATGAGACTCCATAGGGAAACACGCTATAAACAGAAGAATGAATGAGACTAAGAGATCGAAAAGAACCTTCGATTTTTTCGAAGACGAAGTGGTGGTGGTGGTCGACTGTTTTCGTTTTCTAGTAAAGGCCAGAAGGTCCGATTCATCTGGGGACTCCCAGCTTGCTTCCTTCTCCTTCTCTTGCACCTGTTCGAAGGCGACTACCTTGGTAGATTTTGCAACTGTTGAAGAATAAAGATAGTTAATTTTCAAAACACAAAATCGAAAATTAAGAAAAAACAGTAAAACCTCACCAAAAGGTGATGGAGTCAAAATTTTGACTCGATCGATATGTACTAGCCAAGGAGGCAGGAAAGCTTCAGGGAGGTTAAGGTAAGGGAAATAAAATAGTCTCGACACAGTGATATCTTTGTTTTTGGGTTTGGGACGTAATGTTTCTTTCGAAGTTCTCAGTTCTCGAACCCATTTAGGATGTGTTAAAGGTTTGGCAACTCCAAAGGGAGCATTGGGAAAAGTAGGAAGGCGATTGGGACAATATATCTCAAAAGGGGTCTTTCCTAAGGGATTGATTATTTTGCGATCGATTTGATTAGCGGTGGTTTTGTGAGATAGGGAGATAACAGCGTCATAAAAGGTCGATTCTAATCTCAATGGGTTGTAACAGATTTGATAAAAATGCTCGAATCGAGTTATTTGGAGATAGTGGGAGTGTTTACCTTTCTTCGCCTTCGATTTGTCCTGCAACACAAGAGAAGGATGGGCAGTTAGTTTCTGTCGAACCTCGTCAAAAACAACATGATTACTCGAGAACCAAGTGGTCCACCATTGAGAAAATTCCACAGTCGATAAATAATTCGATTCGAACACATATGGGTAAAGATGCGTTGAGGTTCTTGGCAAAAACTTGGTAAGCTCTCGACCGATGTTCGATTCAGTCAACTTGGATTTGGGGAAGGTATTTAAAGGAAAAAAGGGTAAAGACTGGCTCAGGCCAAACTGTCTGGAAAAAAGTTGAGGATAGTAAGTAACGAACTTGAAATCCCTGGGGTGGAAACCCGATACTAGTATATCATGGGTCAAGTAGCTACTCCATATATCGACCAGTTCTAATTGTAACCCAGGAGTTGAGGCGGGAAATCGTGACTTGAACCGGATCGGTCCCCTAAGTTGGTCACTTACTCGCTCAAAATTTACGATAGAACGGGGCCGAGTTGAATCGAAAACAAATCCGGTTAACAAAAATTGGAGGTATTTACGGTATGTGGCTTCGTCGATTTATGGCAAGGGTGGCGGGAGGATAATCGAGCCCCTTCTATATTCACACTCGGGGACAGTAGAATATCGAGGAAGGATGTTTTCAAAAATGGATGTTAACCATAGCTGTATGAACCAAACAGGGCCAGAAAAATTCCCCGATGCCTTAGGAGTACTTAAGATTTCGACAGCCTCGTCGAAAGTGGTATATACATGTGCTAACAAAAACTTGGCCAAACATAGGCGAGGTTGACCCAAGTGAAGGAGATACGCAAGGTTAAAGAGATGGGGGGAAATTTGGATCGATCGGGGGCAAAACACATGGGTGCACAGCCAATACACCAAAAACGCTACATGTTCTTCATCAGTAACATCTATTAAGGGATCATCAACGAAATGTTTCTCAATGAAATGCCCGTAGGCCTTCGATTCCCAATCGATTTTAGACTTCAACGAATTATCCGAGGGACATGCACCCTGAAAGTATCTCTCCCCTATAGGTTTTAACCCAGTGATGGCTGCGACATCGAGAAGAGTAGGAGAGAGGGGGCCGCAAGGTAATTCCAATGCATGTATCTCTTTATTCCATAAGTGCACGGCAGCCAGGAACATAGCCATGTCGAGGTAGGATAAGTCACATTGAGACAAGTGTAGAAAATTAAAAATTCCCACGTTCCTCCAATGGTTCCCGAACTTAGCCTTGACCCTATCAAACCATCTAGTGAATAAAGATTTTTTGGAGGGAGGGCCTGTCCTATACACCTTGGAAACAAAATTCAAAAAATCGATCCTAACTTTGGGCTGATGAACGAGAGCAGGGCTGCTTGAGAGGGTGAGGGGAGAAACGGTTCCACTACCAGAAAGAATGGGGCCCCCAAAACCAAAACCTACCCCACCAACATTGTAAGGAACTAATACCTGAGTTTCAGCAATCCTTTTAGAGGCCTCCTCCATCAGAGGCAAGGGAGCAAACTGTTGGTTGTTAATCTCCAGCAAGGTAGAGGTAGATGAGGTAAGAGGAGGAGCCGAGAAATCAGATGACTTGGATGAAGAGGCCATTATAATAAGATTAGAGAAGTAGTAAGGAAGTTGACAGGTAAAGAAACAGGGACGAGGGCAGGAGCTTAGGGAAGAAGACAAGATTGCAAAAGAGGATAAAAGTTCGCGTAAAAACCAGAACAAAGACCAAGAGAAAGGTTAAAAGAGAAAATCGCCTAGGGAGTTGGAACGACAGATACGAAAAGTAATAAATGTAGCGTACTGTAAAAGCAACAGACTGATATGATGGCGACGTAAAACGAAAAGGAAAACCTAAAACCCTTCTAACCCTAGAACCCCAGAAAACCTAAACCCTAAGTTTCGTATGTTTCCAAACATTGAGGCGGGAATATTGAAAGAATATAAACTGAAATCATTTATATTATTCCAAGGGGGCATTTTGTTAGTGGCAAATCGAGGAAAGTGATCGAAATCGAAGGAAAGAGATGCGACTCGATAAGATTCATTCGACGTCTAATTAGAAATACGTAGCATACAGCATCGAGGAGCACAATCGAGAATCGAATGAATAATAGTCAAATGACTGTTGTCGAATAAAAACTAAGTCATATAAGACCAGGGTTAAAAAGGAATTGTAAGCAATTCAAAGTTCTCGAAAAATACCGAATCGAGAGTAAAGAAAGCCAACATGGACATCGAGACTTTGGCCAAATCGTGAAAGGAAGACGAATGCACGTATAAAGAGCAGTTTTGAAATCATGGGAAAAAGTCGGAGATCATGAGAACGTGGGAAACTACAGAAGATAAAACTGTCATACGCACGTAGAACATGGTAGCAGTCGTGTTAACTGCTCTCGGAAGGCTTGAAGGATGCCCTATAAATAGAGCAAAGGAGGAAGGAACAAAGGGGGAGCAAAAATTGGCAGAGCACAGAACCAGTAGTGAAAAGTCTACCGGAGAAACGACGAACACCATGAAGCTTCTGGCGGTCTGGATTTCCCTGCTCACGGAGTACATTTATCGTTTTCTTTATTTTCCTTGGTAATTTACTTTTGAGCAATTTCGATTCAGCAATTTCATGTTTTTGTACTTTACATTCAATGTCATTTCGATTTCCGCATGTGTCGATTTCCTGTTATTTACTTTTCACGCAATCTTAATGGGTTTAGCACTTTACATTGTCTCGCACTTTAAAGATTCCGCTTTTCCGATTTGACGTATTTACTGCTTTCGATACTTTATATTACAAAAATATCAAAAACAGTTTTCAATACATGTAATTGTCGATTCTCATACACGTTGTCGATTGAAAATCAAATTGCTAGCCTAAGTCAGAAAGAGCTTACGTGGTAGAATTTCGATTAGGACTTACTTTAGAATCGAAATCGATCAAAATTCCACCAGAAACAATATGTTTACAAACTAAAAATCATGAGTATTTGTATCATTATTATTATTATTTTGAATATGTTTGTTTTGTAGTAAACACAAACTTTAGTTATTTATAAGAGAATAAAACAAATTGTATTATACGGTGTTAATATTGTTAGCGAATCGGGCCAGCAGATACTATAGCACAAGCTTATTTGGTGCAATAAGGCCTATCCCCACAGCCATAAGGTCCAAGTGCCGCATCAAACAGATTCTAGTAGTAAGTTGTCAATAAATCACTCCGTTGTATAAAATAAATTAAATATATAGTACAAAAAAAAATACTAACTGTATCTAAACATAAACGGTAAAATTGGAAGAAAGAATAATATCAGAAAAAATAATAATAAATATTGAACAAGAAAAAAGTCTGAGAGGGCTATGAAACGAGCATGTGAAAGGAAGAAATAAAAACTTTTTAGATGAAATAACATAAATCTTCTTATAACATCATTTTACTTACTCATGCAGAGAACGAAATGTTATAAGCTTCTTTTCATATTGAAAAGAAAATGGTCACCACGTTGACACTGAAAGGGGAAAATAACTTGAAATAAAAAGAAACTGAAGTTTTAACAAAAATAAAATAAACATAATAATAATTAACGATAAAATTAAAGCTTCCCTTCAAATAAAGAGTTTTGAATAAAATACATAACTTTCATAATGCCAAAAATAATATTCATTCAACTTCAGGGATTTGTAGGACTATCAACTGAGTACTCACTTGTAAATGTCTACGAAATTAGCATTTTCCATATTTCATATGTTTCATTGGTCAGTGCAAATTAATTATCCAAATATTACTTGATCCCTGGAGAGTGTCTGCATTATCTTTTCTTACTTATCACGCAGAAGGAAAATAAAAAATAAAAAATCCTTGATTTTAGTATGTTATTTTCACGTAATACATTGTTCATCCATGCATCTGCTCTTCACTATATATACTTTAGTTTTTATAGTAATAAAATAAAATAAATATTTGTCAGGATACATATTTATATAAAACACATGAAAATATGATATGAAAGAAATTATTAGAAGACTTTTTTTTTCTATTTTACGTATATATTCAAAGAATATATTTTGTTTTTTCACGTTTCAATCACACAAAGCATGACATAATGGAAGTAAGTGAAAGGTAGCTTTTATTAGTTAAATTAAAGATCTATTTGTTAGCCACCAACATTTACAATATTAATTCAATGGACTCAGTTCATTTAACATGAATATATAAATCTGTAAAATAAAAAGTAGCAGTTCCTCTGTTATTAAATTAACAACAAATATAAACACTTGTTTTCTGCATGTTCACACACATTTTAATAATATATACCATTAATCTAATTGTGTTGAGAAACACTAACCGGGCATGTCAACAATCAGAGGATATATAAGTGGTGGAAGCAATTTCTGGCACTGACGATATTGATAGAAAATGGTGTTTATAACGATAAATGGTTCAACCAGCTCATTCACTCACTGTATGTTATTGTCGTGTCTGGAAAAGCACATCCACATTCTAAGGATTGTATTGTATGAGCATGGATGAAACACAGATTTTTTATTCTATTTAAAGAAGAAACAGTGTTGAAATGCAGTTAAATGGGAAGAATTAAGTGGGAACTTTTGCATTAAGAAATAGTGTTAATGGGGTTGCGCATGGTAGGTAATTGTTTTCGTAAAAGCAGCGACAAGAAAGTAAAAGACACGGATCATACGGAGAAGGGTGTGGCGGCGTCCTAACTTTCTTTCTTTCTTTCACGCCTGTTGCAGCATTGCATCCTTTCCTCCTTCTATTCCAAACCCTTTTTCCTTTTTTATTGCCTTTCATCCTTTCATCAAACACTACTCCTTCTATACGTGGACAGCCATATAGACACATGCATGAAGCTTACCTAAAAGCAAATCACCTTTACCTATTATGATCTTAGTTAGCTTCACCTTTACAAAGTCTTAATTATTACATTGTTAGAGATTACAATTTTCTTTTTTATATATTTATGGAGTGTCTAGACCTAAGAATAATAGCAAGAGACCCACGTGATTGGTGTTTCCAACCTAATTATTTAGGTCATGATATATGAGTTTGATGGTTTATCATAATTTTATATTTAGAAGATAGACATAAATGTGTTGCAGAACGTGATGATAGTGCACCAAACTACAAGGAAATGTTGAAACAAAAGAAAAAGAATTTGACTGTGGGACATGGCATGACCTTGTTGTTTGGTGTGGGGCTTAATTAGTTGCGGAAATTACTTGAAAGGTGGTTTTGGTGGCTAAGTAGAGTGAACAACAACAGCTTGGGTCCAAAAGACGTAGGAGTTAGAGCCCTAGTGCCATGCTTGAAGAGACAAATGACACTCGTGAATAGTACAACATCCTCGGGAATTGTAGAAAGTGCAAGGAAGAATGTGGTCTATATGTTCTTTCTTGACTACCATTCTCGTGTTACTCAACCACACTTTCATTCTTTCTTCTTATTTTTCCCTCACCATTATATCATCAATCACATACATACCCTTAGCTTCGAACCAAGGAAGGCTGATATGGAGGTCATGAATCTAATAAATTTATTTTTCAAATTGAATTTCTTCCACGTACTTTTATAATGTTTTTATTATTAGAATTAAAATTTCTATGTAAGATATTTGTGAACATTTTACATAAAGAAAAAGAAAAGACAATGCAAGGAGCATATAACGTAACTTATAGAAGATAAAGTAGCTTCTTCCAATGTGGTGGTGGTGGCATGGTGTCTCTTCAAATCTCTCTATCTGGTGCATTTGTTGTCGTCTCTGTAATTATGCCCCACGTCTTTAAAGAAGATTCCCATGAACCCAAGTCAACTTAGTATAGGTAGTGTTTGCTTTGATTTATTTTAAAAAAGATTGAATAAAACAATTTCTTTAAAATTTTAATTTTCACTATCTAACACATTATATTCAATTTTAATTAAAGAGTGACTCGAGAATAAATTTTAAACTTAAAATTTTCAAAATTACTAAACATGTTTAACTTTAAATTCAATCTTATTTTTAATATCAATTTTAAAGTAATCATTAAAAGAATAACTTAATTTAAAGTAAACATAAAAATCTAAAATAAAAGAAAAAATTTAAATTATGTGATAAAAAAATATAAAAATATATAAGTAAATTCTATATAACAAACCGTTAATGTGATAATACAAGTGTTTGAAAAAAAATAAAGCAAACTGCCAAAATATTAAAAGATATAATTCAAGTATTAAGGAGTGGTGAAACCATAGAACATAAAAACGAAGGAAGTGTTGGAAAAAAATGTCTTTTATGTTAAAATATGAAAAAGGTCATATCACTATATAGATTTTAGCATATTATATTTTATTTTCGTGAAGTTAGAGGCGAATTTTGAAAAATATAAAATACAAAAAATGATATTTTTAATAATAAAATTATCATTGTTATAAATAAAGGACGGTCAAAATCTATTTACTGATGGTTTAAATATTTTATTGGTAAATGTTGTACAAAAATATATATTTTTGAATTATTAAATTAAGAAAATTATTATTAACAGAATTTTAAGGCAGTACCTTAGTTTCAGTTTAAAGACTGATCTTCTAATCACTGAATTATTAAATTTTTTTAATAATAATTTATAAATAAATTATATTTATATATAAATAAATATATATTCATATAAATATATTTATATATAATTAATATTTTTTTTTAAATTATTTAATTTAATAAATTATTATAAATTAATCTAATTATAATTAAATTAAATTATTAAATAAAAAATATTTAATTTTTTAATTAGGTGAATAATTATTTTATTATAATATGTTAATTAATTATTATATAATTTTACTTGGTAGATATATTTATCGGTAAATTATTATTAATTTATCAACGAATTTATCAATGCATATATCAATCGATAATTAATTATTAATTGATCGACGGATATATTGGTCGTAACTAATTATGAGTAAGACTAAATTCAACATATGATATGTTTTGTATTTGTCAGTAATTCTTGTTAGCAATAACTCATTATCTGACAATTATAAATCTGTTATAAAAATTCGTAAAAATCCGTACAAAATATGCAATTTTCTTCTAGTATTAACTGTTACAAGTGAAAGACTAATTACGCTGGTTTTTGGAGTTGATAGATGCCAAACTCGTTATAAGATAAATAGTATATTACAACGTTAACTTTTAACTATTCTCCATCAACTTTAGTGGGCAACCGTTTCTTTTTTAAAAGCAAAATTTGGCTTAACTCACATGTCTGGATGGAATTGGATTAATTTGAGAATTAATGCTGTCGAAGCACTAAGCATAGGAGATAAGACAATGAAAACTACACAAACATATAACAGTATAAATTTTAGGAGTAAGTGCACACTTTACTGAAAAACACACTGTGTTGTGTCTAAGAAGAACTCGAGGAAATAAAAATAAATAAACGAAGAAGAATCATATTAAATATGGTTAAACTTCAATTAGTGAAACTTGGAGTTCGCTACCCCAAGACCGAAGCGTTGAACAATAGCTGCTTTTGCGCATGAGTTTCTATTTCTTTATTGGCATGAAAAACACCACTGTAAATGAAACAGATCAAATCCATATGCAGTGAAAAAATGCAATAGTATTATAATATTCTTTATTTTTCTAGGTTTTTTTATGTTATTTTTCGGTGGAAACACAAAAAATATAGCAGTTATGCTATTTAATAGATATATAACAGTCCATTGCTAAAAATATAACAATTATGCAGTGTTTTCATGAAAAGAAACACAAAAAGTACTTATGAATCACCTTTGTCTTGTCCCATAAAAAATGTCCGTGTAATGGTCCCTCACATTCTCTAAATTCAAAGCAGACGACAGAACGTTGATTGTAAGATCTGTGATCCCACAAAGCAATACAAGAACAAATAAAAGGACAAAGATTTTGACATTAGATTAATGAGTTGGGGTATTATAAATATGCACACGGATTGGGATCTTTATGGTTCAGATAATCTCAGAAGTAATAAAGTTTTGAGTTCAGAGGAAGAGAGAGAGAGAGAGAGTCATATCTGGAACAAAACATGGACGAGGGCATGTCAGGCTTTTGCATCAGATCAGGAAGTGTCCGTGGTAAAAGTGGGAGCACCACTTCTTCTGCCACTGGCACCAAGTGTGGGCGTTGGAATCCCACCACTGAACAGGTTAAACTTCTAACTGAACTCTTCAGGTCAGGGCTCCGCACCCCAAGCACTGACCAGATTCAAAAGATCTCTACTCAGCTCAGCTTTTATGGTAAGATTGAGAGCAAGAATGTCTTCTATTGGTTTCAGAACCATAAGGCCAGGGAAAGACAGAAGCGCCGCAAGGTCTCTTTTGATGACAAGGATGTCATTCGTAGACAAAACTCCTTCAATACTTCCACACAAAGTAAGTGTTATATCTATTTGGATAAGTTTTTTCATAGTAATCATTTATAAAAAAAATGAAAAAAGTTAAAATAAATTGAATTTTTGCCGTAAACTGCACTTACGTGCATAAGTTGATTTTTTAAGTGTTCATGGAAAACTGTTTACAGAAGAGAGTGGAACGTTGTTAATTAGTTCTTGAGGTTCTATATAATGTGTTTTTGACTCTTTTCGTTTTTGTTGTAGGTCTTGCTGAGATTCAAGTTTCAGAGCCAGATAGGGTGATTGAGACTCTTCAACTCTTTCCCGTAAACTCCTTTGGTGAATCTGAACCAGAGAACCTGAGGTTACATGCAAATGAATGTAGGGACAGTAGTACAATGTTTTCATACGCGGTGGATGAACAAATAGAGAACCCACCATTGGACCTGCGCTTGAGCTTTCTGTAAAAGGGTTTCAATCTTTCTGGTGGTGTAAGGGAAAAAGATTTTTAATAAATTCATTGTTGTTACTTGGTAAAATAGGTTTAGCATAAACAAAACATTTAGGGGTGTATCATGAACCGTTAAGAGAAAATGTACCTTATCAGATTAATATTTTCCTAGTATCAGTTTTAGGTCCATTAAAATATTCTAATTAATGCCTTGACATTCTCCTCCGTGCTCCTTCATTTTGGTTTTATCTCACTGATTATACTTTGTTGGATTATACTTGGATAGTAGAATATTATGATGGATGACTTTAGTACTTTACTGTTCTACGAGTTACAAATGGGTCGTAGTCATACCTCGGGTCTAATTCCATCTTTGAATATCATGAATCACATTTACAACACAAGAAAAAAAGGATATATACACTTCAAAAAGAAGGTAATTGTAGCTAACCAAGATGGGGATGTCATTCATCGTTACTATCAAAATAATCCTAATTCTCTTTGGATAGGGACTTGGATAATTATGAAGACCAGTGGTCTTACTCAGACTCACATGTATGTAATAAGGAAGCTAGACAGTCACGTGCAAGGGCAAATTATTCAGTGATAATAAATCATAAATCAGTATGGATTGGATAATCTTTTCTTTATAACTTCGTATAACTACACTGAGATATGTTGGTTTTTTAGTTTATTATTTATATGCCTTATGTGTTGGATAGATTTATCAGGTTTGATATCAGAACTGAACACGACCTAAATCAGACATAATATGGAGTCACAATGCAAGAAAGTTTAGTGTAATGATATGTTGATAAATTAGTTTGCTCCTTGCACTTGCATAAAATCTAGTTTTGTTACTTGACTGGTCAACTTGAGTAATCTCAGTAAACACTTGATACTTCATTAATTAATGCAGAGTTATAGAACATTCAAGCATGGCAAGGAAACAATGCATTTTATTAGTTATACTCTAGCTAAATCATTCAAACTCGTGTGGTGGTGGGTTTTTTGCTTTTGATAAGTGTATTAATATATGACTTCAATAGCCTAATTTAATACGTGGCAACCTAGTACTATCATTTTTTTATGTCCTCGTTCACTATCAAAAATACGAAAAATAGGTACAAAAAAAATATTTCTAAATGTTGCTGGTTTTTTCTTTCAAATGATTCAATTTGTAAGATATGATGAATTAAACTATTCAACCTGTGAAATTGGCAGGAACAATTACCAAATGAAAAAAAAAATGAATTCATTTATTAAAGCATTAACTATACTCCTGATATAGATGGACTCCTGTTGTACAGATTTAGAATGTAGAAGCAATTCTAAGACTAATTTTAAGAGCAATACTTTTTTGAACACTTCTAGTGTGTTTTGGTTTTCCTTTACATCAGAGTATAGCTTCTGCGTATATTGATCCAAATTCACGATACGTATATATATACATTGCGAAAACATTTCTGATTCATGTGATGGGATGAACTAGTGTTTGCTGGAAACTGAATCAGTAGACATAAAAATTGACAGTTTAATCTGAATGAAGAATATAAAAATTGTCAGTTTAATCTGAATGAAGAATGGCACTAAGAAAAGGCAGAAGATCTTTGTGCAGAAGATCTTTCTAGAGTATCGATTCTTGTCATGGATGCTGGTAACACAGCAACTTCAACTGGAAGTTAAGGTTTGCGAGGGTTGTGATTCTTGAAGTTCCAGGGACACCCTCACAATTATTTTTATTAAGCAGCCATTTATTTAGGTGTAATATGACAATGGAATTTCTAATTCGGAACTAAATTTAAGAACTGACGTTGATTGATTGTACAGGACCGACAACATAACCAAAGATTCAATAAGTAAATATCTGCTATGAGAAAATTAAAACCTTATACTTGTATTGTATACTTTAAATATAAAAGAAAAAGGAAAAATAAAATAAAATTCTAGTAAGTGCAAGTGTAATGACTGTACCAATGTTGAGTACAACAAAACATGAAGCCAAAATCAAATTGCAAATCCCAAATACACTCAATCCTCCTCTGTATCATTGTCAGATAGAACCGATTGCTCAAATTCAGCATCCATAATAATCCCATCCATGACATGCACAATAATCTCCTTTTTTCTAACATCTACTGTTTCTGATCGAATCCTGTTAACAACAAGCATTCCATCGATGTCTTTTGAAACGTACAGGGGAAAGCCAGATAAGGAATCATAGTTCACAAGCTCACCCAATTTCACGTTAGCTGAAGAAAGTGCACGAGGGACCGTTGAAAATCCCAATATACGAGTCAAAATCGCGTAGGTATCATTGAACCTGTCCGATTTCAAACCATCATTCACCGACAGACGCAGATCTCGCTTGAACGCTTTCTCAGACGGAAGAAACACGGTAAAAGCAAGATCTTGGGGCAACATGTCAATCATCATTTCTGCAAACCTGCCCAAGTTGGCATCTTTAAGGGAAACTTTTCTTGATCTTGTCATTGGGTAAAACCCCATTTCACTTTCCTTTTTGGGTGCCTCTGGAAGCTTGAGAACAGTCATGCTCACAATTAAAAAACAGCAGACACACACCACCATGCTTATAAGAAAAATTGAATGCTTCAAGACTTGACGCCTCCTCATTTTGATGAAACCCAGCGTCCCAATAGCTGAATACTTTCTACCCTCAAATAAAGATCTCAACTTTTCATTTTGATAAACAAAACCCAAAACCTGAGTTGGTAACAAAAGAAAAACAGAGTGAATGTCTAATAGTCTTCATAAATTAAACAAAATAAAGTACAATACCTAGTGAATCTTAAGAGATCAGAGGCTACTGGGAACTCAACTGAAGTGAAATCGTCAATTGACAACTTGAGACTGGTGAATAGTTAGTGACCTTCGTATCAAAGGAACAAAGTTATTCCTCAGTTGAACTCCTAGTTTGCATCGCCACTGACAGTGACCATGCTTTCTTCTTCTCTCAACTTGCTATTAATTACTTTTAAATAAAAATAGTTCAAAATAGCTTTTGATTTAGTTTATAGTAATGATTAGTATACGATCCTTTAAAAACAAACATTTATTAACCAATCACTTTATATTAGTATAGTAATGAAAAAATAATATATAATAATAGTTAAAAATAAAAATAAAAGGTTATCTTTGAGTTGTATGCATATGATAAGGTGTTAAAGAATCACTGTTCATTAGTTTATGTTGACCAAATAATATATTTATTGGTTTTTTTAATTAATTTTGTAGGAAACTGTGGAAAAGAAGTTTAAAAGTCTTACCTTATTATTTACTGATGAAAGAAAGTCTTTATAAGGTAGTTTACACGTATTTTCAGAATTAGTCAATTTATGTCAGGCATTTTCTTCTTCCATTATTTTTTTTCTGCTTTTGCTCTTACTTTAATTAAATTAATTATAAAAATTAAAATTAAATTTTTAATTGATTATTCCATATTTCATCTTAGTTCATTTTGAGGATTTTTTTTTCATGACTAACAAAAATTTTACACACGTTAGTTGAAATAGTCACAAATTAAATTATAGACAAACTGCATATAAATCAGAAAGTGATTGATCATAAACCTTTTTGAGACGTTTCATTGTTATGTTAGGTTCCTTAACAAAATTGAACTTTTTTTATATGTTTTGAGGACTTGCTTTGGGGAAATCATGTTCTTTGAAAAATATTGATTGTATTTATGGATTTTTATTTTTAAAAAACAATGATATGGGTTCCAATATTTTTCTTAAAATTTAAATTAAGTACCTATCATGTTGAGAAATATCTACCATACAATATATTTATTTTGTAAATAAAATAAAAGAAAAACCTTTACTCGTATTTCTTTTGTCTGGTAAGAAAGTAAAGCCCAAACTTCATTGGTAGTTCAAAAGTCAGAAAGCCCAATTCTCACTGGTAAGGGCTTATAGACTTCTTACCTCCTAATTAGTGTTAAAAATGTAATCCCAGTTTTTAAGAAAAAAACAATAGTTTTAAATTGTTCCTTATTTGTTATGCATTGATATATTTACCTTCTAAATTATTAATTTAAAGACACTTCCCAAACTGTTAAAATGAATATATTTTAAATATTAAATTTTAGAATGGTTTAAAATTTCAATATTCTCGATCGTAATTTATATATTTAAATAATAAAAAGAGAAAATAATTTTTTTTATAAAAAAATAGTTTATAAAAAATATAGACACATTACTAGTATATATAACTGAGATGTATTGCTAAAAGTGAGAAGTATAATGATTCATGTGGAGGCCAGATATTTTACTGTTGAAGGTGTTCTTATAGGCCCATTAGCTATCATGGACAGAGGCCCATTACAACAATAACTGTATTTCTTCCAAGCCCAAAGCTATGACATTATTAAACGAACCAGATAACAATAGAGCTAAATAAAAACGGAAAAATGACACAAAGAATGTACAAAAAGGACGTGCATTAGTGGGATAATGGCTTGTTTGAGGTCAAACTTAAAATATGAAGATAATGAAAAAAATATGAAAGTGGACGATGAGAACGATGTTTTGACAAAAAAACCTTGAGAGATAGATATGGAAGTGATTTTAATGACGGATATAAAATAGTTTATTACTCTATCTATTTCAAAATATATAATATTTAAGATAAAAAAATATTTGTTTTATAAAATTTAATAATTATTTAAAAATATTTTTATTAGAAAGAATATCAAACGATAAGGACATTAATAAAAAATAAAAATAAAAAAATCGAGAACTTTGGATGACTTTTATTTATATTAAAAAAAGAATTTTATAATGTATATTTTTACTAGAGTTTTTTTTCTTTCAAAAGTATTCAAATTATATTGTTTTTAATCCTTTTAAAATTTCATTGATCTTAAAGTATTGCTACCTTAATAAATATTTATTCTATCTACTCTACAAAATTAATTGCTCTATTTGTTTATTTTTATCCCCTATAGCTTTGTATTACACAAAATTATGGTCCACCCTTATTAAAAATACTCAGTTATTTTATCGTTACCACGTTAAAAGCAAAGTTTGGTAAAGATAATTTTGTTTTCTTCCTTTCCGAAAGTAAAAAGATAATATTTATGATTACACCTCATCCATTACCCCGTCTTGTGTTAAAATATTCTCTCTACTTTTTCTTTAAAAATGAAATATATTTATTGTCATTCATTTTATTATCTACAAATAAATTCATCAAACATAAATAAAATAAAAATAATATCAAATCAAATCTGTCCATTTTATTTTATAAAAAAAATAATAATTCATTTATTAATTTTCAAAGTCTAATGATCCTCCTATAATATGAAATGGATCAAAATTAATAATTTTCTATACAATTAATTGTCTTATATTTTTAAAATCCAATAGCATTTTTAAATTTGTTTTACACAATATATCTTGGAAAATTAAAATATATAATTAAAAAATATTATTTTTGTAAATTGATTGATATCCAGCCATAAAAGAATAATGAATGATATACTTATAACGTTTTTAATGAATAAAAATGAATTAATATTTTTTATATCTAATTTATTACAATCCAAAATAAAATTGGTTAGATCCATTGCGAGGTTTACTTTTCATGATAAAATGTCCGTAGGTAACATGGTGGACTTTGACTTAAAATTGTGTGGCATAGTTGGAGCATGGAAGAAGACAAACTCCTTATTTTGTTAAGTATTTGTGCTTTAAAGGTGGTTGAACAACTCCTTTTTGTACAAAGAAAAGTTGGTGAAGGCTAGGGTTGGCGGTGTTTGGAGCTATAATTTTTATATTAATATTGCACGTGAAATTGACTAGTTATTGAGGTATGACAATCAGAATCAAAGGAAAATGGTGTGTGAAATGATATTGACCCTTGCTTGCAGATACGTTTGGGGTTTAAATTTGCGGTTTCTGAATTGAAAACTGCATTGGCATGATCGTACTGCGAATGAATGTCATTGAAAGTGATGCAATACCGTAGAATACCATTCATCATTTTCATTGCATGCATGAACCCACGCGATTCATTGTACAAGCAATTACCCTATTCTATTATATACCTCCAAAATCTCAACGCCTTCTCTCACAATATTGTATATGTCGGCATGCGCATGCACTAGCCATGTCTAGGGTATTAGACATGTGGGGGTGTAGAGTTTTGGGAAGTCAGGTGAGTTCGTTCTACATTTGAATTTCATGTCAGCATTCTCTTCTCTTCGTTTTAGTTGTCAAAGGACACTTAGAATATTTATCAGAGAAAATTATAGATTCACTGAACTTCCTCTCCTCTTCTTCTCTATCAACACATCTCTACAAAATTACACTATACCTCGTATATCAAGTTCATACCATTTAGGAGACTTGAAGTTCGTAAATTAGCATTGGGATGAATATCTACACAAATTAAGAGAATACATAAATTGCAATTAAGAGTTGATTGTAATAGTAGGTTCACCATATATGTTATAATAAGGTGGGAGATTACAACGTACAATAGTCTTTCAACTAATTGTCTATATAGAGTAGGATCTCATAAAACTTTACCATTATCAATACTCAAAGTGTGATTATAATTCAATGGAGTTATAAGATTGATTTATTGGGTACAAGTCTTGTATATATATATCTTGCAAAATTTCTAAGGTACATAAAAATCGAGTCTTGGGTTGTGTCACTTCGAGTAAAATAATGAATACATCATCTCTTTGTAATTATAATATCATCAAAATAAATAAGTAAAATGGTTATATGTGTAAAGTGTCTATGTAAATTTAAGACATGAAATGAGTTGTTAAATCAACAAATTTTATGAATTGAGATACATAGGATTTCACCTTATCTCACCTAACCTAATTAAAAAATCTTATATTGTATTTTTTTTTTTCATTTTTCTATTAAGTCTAAATTAACCAAACAACCTTGATCGGTTTGAACTGGGTTGGGTTGGTCAATGATTTTTAAAATAGTTTTTATTAAAATTTGTAGTTTTTATTAATATATTATACTAATTAATATATAAATCATTTATTTTTAATTTATATATTTATATAATTGAAATAAAATAAATAATAATTATATTATTATTTGATAATTTGGCTAGATTTAGTACGTTATTGAGTTAAACATACAAAATCTATTATTAAATCCGTAAGAGATTAATTATATCTTGACCCTATAAGAAAAAAATCTAACTCACTCTATTTTGGATTAAATTGGGTCATTGGATTATTCAACCCATTAAACACTTTTACGTAAATTTCTTCCTGTAATTTGTCATGTAGAACGTGATGTGAAACACTTTTACAAAAATTAATTTTATATCTGAATAAAAAAATTAAAATCAAATTCTTCTAATAATAAAAAACATTTAGTTAAATGTTTTATTTAATTGAATCATCAGAATTACTTTTTTTTGTAATCTTTAATAGAAATTATAATGATAATAAACCTTATATGTTACAAGGATATTTTATCAATGTGTTTTTTTAACACGCTTATTAATTTTGTTTAAGCAAATTCTTTTTAATATGTGAGGTTGTTAAGGTGATGAATTATTAGTTTAATGTCTTACTTAAAATGATTATTAAAGTGATAATATATTAATATTATTATTGATCAAGAATATACTTAGATTCTATAAGAAGTAACAGTAATAACACGTGTGATCATATGATTTGTGTTTGGATTAGTTATTTATAAACCTTATAAGAAAGTAATTTTTTTATTTTAAGTTAGAATTATTTATGCATAAAGGTTACAATTTGTTTTAAGTTATTTTCAGAATATTTATATATTTTCTAAATTATTTGTATAACTTTGTTTATAAATTAATCTTGATGTATAGAGAAATTAGTATGATTTATTTTCTTTTTCTCTTTCCTGTAGGTGTATATTAAAAAAATTATTCAAACACATTAATAATAGCAGCTATAGTTATACGATGAGAATTTGGACTATGGACGGTGACAGAACATTAATAATAACGTTGATAGTAATGGAACACATTAAGTGTATAAGCATAACATAGTCAAATGAAAAACATAACATTTTACTCTCATTATTTATTCTTTATATAAAATTTGTTTTTATATATATATAGTGAAAATTATTTATATAATAGAAAAATTTATATTCAATACTTATTATACATATAGAAAAATTGGATCAACAATAATCACAATCTCTGGACTAGATTAGTCGGTGGAAAAAAAAACTTGTGACATCACTTTCTTCATGTCCTATAATTTATATAAATAGTTTACTAACCGAAATGTCAAAGATATTAATTTAAATAATTAAAAATTTTATTTATCAAAAGTTACATTGATATCACGTTAATGTGAATCCAAATAATACTATTTTAAAAAATATAATTTTTTAATGGATACCTTTAGGACACTAAATATTAAAACTATGATAATTTATTTAATTCCTTCTTTTTATCGTGACACTTACAAGCTAATCTTTTAAAATTGTAATTTTGCATAATTTAAATTAAAAGGTAGAAATATAACTATGTGGAAACAAGAAATAAAACACGATCATATCATTTCAGACATTTGTGTTTCCACATATTTTCTCCAGAATCAAACAAATAACACATACTGGGGAGTTATATAACTGTCATCATCATGCTGTTGTCCAAAGACATGGCCATGGACAGAATGTCCCTCTTGTTTCATGATTTGACAAAATGAAAAAAATTGTCACAAGATTAGCTTGAGCTTATTTTAAGCTGAATTTAATTTTTTATCCCAACTAACAACCTTGTTGTTATCCCAACTCCATATTATCCTTCTTATGATTTGATATTTATTTCCAAGTTTGATGTCAGTGTTTATTTAGCTGCATGTGTCGTTTAAAAGGATAACATTTTTAATTAATTAATTTATAAAATAGTTTTCAAATTGATTCAGTATTTATTATAATTATTTTTGGAATGAGATAAAGAGAAAAAGTGTAGTGGGTGTACTCATCAACCTGTCTGAAATGATAATCAAGATTTTAATTTGAATTTGATAATTTATTTTGAATTTTCCTTTTACTTTTTGTGACACTCTCTCTCCATGTGTTCTTAGAGTGTCGGGAGCTATGTCCCTTACTGTGTTTTATGTTGGGGGGTCTGTTTGGCCTTTTGCTGGTAAAGTTGGGAAACGAGAGTGAAGCAGAATCCATAATCAAACGTGACAGCAGTGCAGTGGCTACAAGTATGATAAATGAGGGAAAGTGGAGCAACTTGTTCTGTGTCCGGAAACTTTGTACATCTGAATTTGGTTGATTTAAATCGTGTATATGACTGTGATATTGACATTGAGAGCATGGGAAATGGGAAGGTGGATAGAAACACAATAAAAGCTGCACTCATACACCACTCAAGTCTCTTTTAAACGGACTGTAACCCCCGCTTTATTCAACTTATAGTGCCCAGCAGTACGGCAGTACTTCATCCAATTCCAGGTTTCCTTTATACATATGTGTGAGAGTAAATCAATTTTCATACTCAATTTAACATCTTATAAACCACTCTAAAATATATATTTTTTAATTAATTAGTGAAAAAATAAATAATATAAATTTTAAAAAAAGTTATTAAATAAATATTTTTAATTTTTTTTATCAAAATATATAACCCAAATCAATAACATCCTATGTAAAATACCCGGACAACCATGTTTAGTTCATTCCTTTACGTAACTCACAGTCACAGACATCCACTAAACTCAAGTTAGACAAAAAAATAGAAATTCTTTTTAAATAATCCGCTATTTTAACAAATATTTTTAACTTAAAAGCTTTTCTTCCCTTGTCCAATGAAATCTTTTATTTATTTCTTTTCGTATAAAGTTTTTGTCTTTAAAATTTAATAAAAATCTTACAATAATATTGAATATTATATCAAAATTACAATAAAATATAATTGAATTGGAAAAATTATCTTTATAAATTTACTTATTGGTTATAATTAAATAAAATATAAAATTATATTCAAGGATGTATATACCTAATAAAGAATCATTATAGACACCTAATTGTAATGTATTTTAACATTAAAATGGTGAACATAATTTTTATTTTGTCTTGCAGAAATCTTCAGTAGAACTTAAGTATTAAAAATTTGTTTGACCTAAATTTAATGATTTATAAGTTAGTTTTAATTTTAATTAGCTTACTTTATTCCTTTAGGTTCTTGATTTTTATCGAAGTTTAAAAAATTAACTTTAATTATCTAATCTCAATTATAAAAAAAATATCTTAATATTGATATCCACAATATTTAAGATGAAGTTGAAAAGATTTAAATATTAGATATAAAACTTGATAATATTTCAATCATATTTGAATATTATATAATCCTTCGGCCAGAATATGAAAATATTAAATCTTAAATTCTTATAAAAAATGGTTATAATATTGACCATTTTTCTTAAAAAGTTCATCGTTAAAATTGAAAAAAAAATTAGATTAATGATTGAATATTATAAGACCCTTCAGTCTTGAGATGGAACATTAAAGACTTAAGTACCGTTTTAAGTACTGTTTACTTTGTTCAATAATATTTGAAAGTCACATATTTCCTAAAATACTAAACTTAAATGACACACTGTATTTAGATGGGAACTACCATGACATATGTCATTTAATTAGTAGTTTACACTATAAATGTGATAATATCAATAATTATTATAAGAAGGTAAACCATAAGATCAGAAAAAGAAAAAGATTGAGGCTAATATTTGAACACTACACAACTTCTCAATCTTAAAATTAAGACTTAAATCTCAATTTTTAAATCTGGAAGAATTTGATGATAATGACATTTAGACTTAAATTCATGTCACAAATAATCATAATATCAATAATTTTCATCATAATAAGTTTGATGTTAATGACAAAATTCACGTGTCAGTTTATTGACAATCATGTTGTACACCTCATAGGGTGTTAAGATGATGATGAAAGTCACACATTGAGTCATTATCAATCATGTTATAAATCTCATATGTTCTTGAGTTGATGGATCTTGTATGGTCGCAAATGTTGTCAGTATCAACAATGGCTCAGATTTCAATCATATATCTCCTGTGACATCTCAAAAATTTTGTGAGGTCTCTTGTTGTCGTGGGTTATGTCTCAGATCTCAATCAAAGATCTCTTGTAACATATGAGAGATCTCATGAAATTTTTTATTGTTGTGGGTCATGTCTCATATATCTGAATCAATGATCTATTATGACATGATCGTGACTTAGATATCATTAAAATATCTTTTTATGACATAATGAGAACCATGTGAGGTCTCTTGTTGGCTATATGATGTGAGTCATGCATCAAATTTCAGTAAAGGATATCTTATAGCATGATTATGCCTTGGATAATTTTTGGCATGATCGTATCTCGGATCTCAAAAATAATCTTTTCATGGCACGCTACGGACCACATGGGGTCTCTTGTTGACTATGATGTAGGTTATGCCTCTTATCTCAATCAAATATTTCTTGTGGCACAATTGTGTCTTATATCTTAATAAAAATTATTTTATGGTATGTGTATCATATTTCAATAAAATATTTCTTTATGACACGTTGAAGACCTCATGAGTCTCTTTATTGATTATGATGTGAATAATGTTTTGAGTCTCAATAAATGATTTATTGTTACATGATTATGTCTCAAATCCCAATAAATGATTTGATTTTTTTATGACACGTATAAAAATTCATAGGATCTCTTATTAACTATTTATCCATCTTTAATAGCAATTGGAGGAGAGATCCTAAAAAGAAAAAATCTCCAAAAGTCGAAAATACACTTATTTAAGCAAAGAATGAAAAATAAATAATTTAATCAAATAAAACTTACAATCTTTTACAATAATACAGATATTTAACATAAAAAGATTATTTATTTTAAACTTTTATTTTAATATAAATTTTTATGCTTATTTAAAAAAAAGGTATATTAAGTTTATTATTTTATTATCATATTTTAATTACTTATGAGAGATATTAATAAGTTTTCACTCAATAATAATTTTATTAACTATTATAGCAAAAAATACTTGAAATTTTGTTTAACTTTTATTGCAGTGTAAAAATTAGTTATGACCTAACTCTAAATTTATTTTTAGTGGTTGTTTTAATTTAGATCTATAATTTTTGGATAAACTTGATATCATGTTATTATGTCTATTAAATATCTTAATTTTTACTGTTTTAAATTTAAAATAATAGATTTTTGACTGTCGCGAGATTATTATTTATGATTTCTACTTAACTTATTAAAAAAGTTCATATTAAAAATAAGATAAAAAAATCTTCATTAAATTTTGGAATTAAATTTTAAAAAATATTATTTTTATTGTTATATTTTTATTATATTTTATTATGAATAATAATAAATATACACTTTTTTTGAAATATTTTTTTAAAATAAAATTTCTTAATATATATATAAATTTAAATAAGAACTAAATAAATAAATTTAAAGATATAGGTAGAAGAAAAACCTTTTATCATCTTAAAAGGCGGGACATATTTTATTTTGAAATATTTTACTAAAATTGCGATCATTTTGAGAGGTAGGGGATAAAAAATAGTTATTTTGTTTAAAAATTTATAAAGGTAAATAATTCAGAAGAGGGGAAATATTATACAAAATAGTTGATTGACCAGTAAAAATAGATATTTTATTTTTATTACATGTGATAAAATATTGGTATATAAGATATTTTAGGAAAAGATGAAAAAATAAGAAATATATAAGAAATGAATTAATTAAATATAATCATAGAATGAAAGAGAGAAAAAAGATATATTGATTTATCTATTAGACAAGTTTTTAAAAGTAGAAATCTCACTTATACAGTCTAACAATATCATATTAACTCATTGATGACATTTTCGATATTTTAATTTTAATTTTAATTTTTTTAATAGGAAACACTTTATTATTATTATTTTCACGGACAACGTCAACTATGCTAATTTTTTTTTATAGAAATCATGTTTAGATGATAATCGAAAGTTCATGATTTCTTAAGATTAATTTTAATTAACATTAACTGATCTTAATTATAAAAGAAGTTTGACAGCTGAAAATAATAATAAAAAAAAGTTTGATACCTTAGACTCCACACTTCACAATACATTAATTTTGAGACGAAACCCAAAAATTGAGATATTAAATCTAAAACTCTACAAGAATATTTTGATTATAAGTAAACATAACATAACCTTCCATCTGAAGAGATTGAGACAAAATCTTATAAAAAATATCAAAATATTGATCAATCTTGCCAGAAATTCGTCAATCCTTAATATAGTAAAAAGAACTATATTAATAATTAGACACTACAGTTTTATAATTTTATATATTGAATAAATAATTTATTACAACTGTCTCTGAAAACTCTATTACGATACAAATCCAATGCTCGAAGAGAAAAGGAAACCATTTGATAAGCTGAAAAACATGGACAACATCATACTCAAATTAAAAACAGATAAAAACGAAAAAAAAAAAAAAAACATTTTATGTCACAATGATACAGCCCCCACTCCCGAATTAAGTCATCACCGCTATAACCATCTCTTCCTCCCAACACGAGCATGACGTGACCATGCGAGCAAGTAGTTACGCCGGAAGCACCGCGAGTTGACACGTGTCATAACTGACACGTTGCATATTTGGTGAATTCGGGATCAGACTCCAGCGCTTCCATGGTTTCGGGCGCTAAAACAACCTCCAGATCAACGGTCCCTGCTCCATCTCTGCCGGGAAACGCCGAGATCTTACCGTCGAATTTGTTGGCTCTTCCACTCCTCACGGCCAGAGGCCTCCCCCACCCGAAATTGTTATCGTACATTGGAAACCTGGGAGAACTACCCATAGTGATGGATGCACCGTCAGGGTTCCCGAGAGGGAAGCACCTGGGGTTCCGCTCCCAATCGTCTACGAACCTTCGCACCATAGCGTCATCGTGCGCCTTCACGTTTGTGTTCAGCTGCTCCGCGCACCACCGTAGATCCCTCGATAACACATCACCAGCACAAGCATATGTTGGCACGCTCTGAATCGCGTTCCCGAAGTAGTAAGGTTCCAATTTTGGTTCAACCCGGTGACGACAGTTGACCGCCATTCTAAACGTCGTCGTTTTCGAAGCAGGAAATTTCCTCGCGCGCGTCACAGCGCGCCACAGTAACGCGCACACTGATTGAAACGACGAAATCTCCACCGTTTCTGTAACTGTTTGCGGTTTCGAATTTGAGTTAACCTTGAACCAGTTCTCGAGAATTGTGCCTGCCTTGCCGTTATTCTCCTTCGGGTGATGAAATTGATCGTTGTTTTGCTTCCGCATCAACTCTACCGCGGTGCTGTTGTTTTCCGGCCATCGACGGTTGTTCGCCTTGGCCTTCAGCTGCTGAATTGCTTCGCGTCTGAAGCTGAAGATTCTCTCGCGCAGCGGCGCGTGAGAATCGAAAGTGACCTGGGGACCGCCCTCCGGTAGGCGGAGGACGGCGTCAGAGATCAGAACGGACTCGCGGTCGAAGTCCGGTATATTGCGGATGCTTTTATTGGCTCCTCTGCAGAGCTGCGCGAAGGTGTTGAAGAAGTTCCAGAAGGAGGTGCCGTCGGTGACGGCGTGATTGACGGCGCAGCCGATGAAGAGTCCGTCAGCGAGCTCGGTAACCTGAACAGCAAGAATCGGGGAGTAATGGCCATTGTAGCTGACTTTCCTATCGAAGGCGAAGAACTCCTTGAAGTATTCAGGGACGTCGAGTGGGGACAATAGGTCGCAGATGCGGAGGGCGGTGGCATTGGCGTGGACGAAATCGACGCCGGCGTCGTTGCAAGCGATGTAGACATAACCGTCGGAATCGGTGGTTAAACGGCCAGCGAGAGGGGGAAAGAAAGAAAGTGTGCGAGAGAGTGCGGATTTAAGAAGAGGAATTAAAGAGTGGATTGGAATATTGGGTTGGGTGAAGAGGCATCCCTTTTGGATGTAGTGGCAGGACAACATGGGCAGGTCCGAAACGGAGAGTTTGAGGTTTCCGAGAGTGGAGTTTTGGTCTGGGAAGACAGTGCATTTGGAGAGGAAGGTGGGTGCAGAAGAAGGCATGTTGTGTTGTGGATTATGCAAATTGCAAATAGAAGTTTGAATTGCTACCGCAATTGGATAAATGAGATTTTTGTCTTTTCTCTCTTTCCCTCAGTGGTGTGCGTAGTTGGGGAAATGAGGAGTGAGAGAAGAGGTTGGGAGTGTCCCGTTTATATAGAGGCAGTGGAGGTGTCTTGATTCATGCATTTTATTTTGCTGGAGCTGGACCCCTCACTCCTGTTTCCCTTTTTTCATTTATTTATTTATTTATTAATAATCCCGTCTCTGGTTGTTGTTAATTACTTCTTCTTCCTCGCCTACCCAAGTTTATTTTAACCTTTTCTACCTTCAACCTACCTTTTCCCGTTCTTTTTAGTTAAAATTCAAATCTCTGAAACACAAACAAACAAACTAGTTTATAAAAAATGACCACTGAAATGTAAGAATAGTTTTTGGACGGTGTTGTGGACGGAAACCATTAATTATTGGAAGGTACTATTTGAAACTAACAATAAGATTAAGTTCTTTTTTTTTTCTTTCATTTCATATCTTAGTTAGTGTTACTAAACTCCTTCACTTTTAACCGTCCATTTTGACTAGGAAGGATTCCTGACATAAGATTAAACTTATATGTATATACTTGTTCCCGTCTTACCGAGCCAAAAAAATTAGTTCAATATGGTCTTATCTTTCATTTGATTTAATTATTTTTTTTAATTATTAATATTTTTAAATATAAAATCAATTAATACAAAAATATTTAAAAATTAAAATTTTATTTTTATAAAATTATTTTTTATTTTAGATATAATAATTTAATATATAAATTAAAAGAAATTATATTTATTTAATCTTAAATTTAGAATTAATATATAATAATTAATCTTAATTATTAAATATTTATTATAATATTTATTTTTAAAATAATTTAACCTATTTTTGCTCGAATAAGTCCATTAGACTAAATTTTATATATATATATATATAAAATGTGATGTATCAGTTATTTTAACTGATTCATTGAAAATAATTAAGAGTGTTGGTTAATTTATTTAATAACATTAATTTTATTAATTAATAAAACTTGATATTTTCTAATATTGACGTTAAAATATTAGAATATCATTACGTTGTTAGTAAATCTTAAATATTTTACTGTTTTTTATATTGCTTAATTAATTACCACTGCAACGTTAAAAAGTCATTTAATGATAACATTAAATATTTAGTGTTTTAAATTTATAATTTTTTAAAAACTGTCGTAACATATTTCCCCAACTTTGTACTAAATTAAGAAGACCAAGTTTAGCTAAGGAGTTGGAGATGTGGTTTGGAATAAGGAGGTTCGGAATTGGGGTTGTGATGAGATAAAATAATGACGATAGAGGGGACGGAAGAGGTTTTGACACTTGGAGAAAGGGGGAGACACGTGGGAGTGTCTTGGGGAGGATAAAATATTTTGGGGAAGGTTGAAAGAAGATGATTATATCGGATTAGAGAATGGTGGCACTTGAAGTCGAGTTAGATATGTTATGTGAAAAGCAAAACAAGTATCCGAAATCCAAGAAATAAAAGATGTGACGCAAATTTGGAGATTACTATGGATCTTCAAGATTTTTCTTAAAATCCCAGGAGTATCGCAGGCCCTGTGGTGCCTGGTCTGCCCTCAAGGACACACTGCAAATATATGCCCTGTAATACTCGATCTCGTTTGTCTTCTTATTCGCTCTTTCTTTCTTTTCTCGTCACTTCCACATAAATAAATAAAATAATCTTAAAAAAAGAGAGTCAATAGTACACACACAAATAAAAGTAGTTTTTCATGTATGATTAATTATAATTTTTCATTCTAACAGAATTCATAAAAGGATTAATGAGAATTCTGATATCTAATGCATGATATCAGAATTAAAATCCAATCGCACTGGAAAGAAATGTTAATAATAATAATAATAATAATAATAATAATAATAATAATAATAATAATAATAATAATGAAGTGAAGGAGGAGCGCCGACTATTTTTGCTTTGTGGATGCGTGCTGTGATTCCTCAAATCCCCAAAAGGTCGGCTCCTTAGAATCTCAACTGTTTAGCTAATCTTGAACTGTTCCATATCATGAATCCAATATTATTACGGCTACTTGAACATTATTTTATCTTCCTCATTTCTATATTCAAACTTAGGTTTTGGATCATCTCACTGCCTAAAATTATAGTTAAACCAACTACTCAGAATCTCCACAACCGCCATTTCTGATTTGTCGGTTTCTGCTACCATCCATAATATCATACTGTTAATCATTACTACATGCTGAAGATTGTCATTACCAAATCCCCATACTTTTTTATCAATTTCTGATTATGTTATATATAAAGAGAAGAGATTTATTACTAGATAACTTGGCTCGCATCACATTTTGGACTGTGGTATAGTTAATTGTTTGACTGAGAATAGTGTATGAATACTATATTGCTCCTCCTTTGAAATATACTGGCGATGAAGAGGATTGGGTTGATTGACATTGCAGAGTGGCATATATTAATGTGTTCTGCCACTGTGGACACTGGGCTTTGTGTTTTGTCCAAGTTCTCAGATCCTCTTCTACATTTTTCCATTACAATGTATGTACCTTGGAATCATCCACGTGGCTCACAGTTCAGGGCCAACCATGTAGCTTCTCTGGGTTCTATGTGTGACACTGAACTTGACAGTTGCCAGGTGTATGACAGTGCAACCCCATCCTCAACAAAAATTAACAATCTGCAATGTAAGTACAGTACTACTGTTTCTCTCTTCCACTCCACTTCAATGTTCAGGAACTCACAACCTTCCTTCCTTTTTCTTTTCCTGTTTTAACTTCAATTTATTCTTCAAATTACAAATTTTAGTCCAGTGCGTCATGTGTTTATATAAATTATTAAATTGTAAATATCCCAAGAAAGTGATACTTTCATCTTCTAAAGTATTGAGCAAGGTTCGAGATTATACACCATGCCTTTAGTTTCTCGTTATGTTTATAAAATATAACTCTTAATTTTCAAGCCTATTTTCCGGTTTAAGTTTACGTACTAGGTAACTTATATGTTTAAAAATTACTTTTATGAGTTTAAATGTAAATATATATATATATATATATAGAGAGAGAGAGAGAGATAAATTACATTGATTTCCTGATTCATCAAGACATTATTTTTAATAAATAATTTTTAGTTTTCAACTCTTTAATTTTAAATAATTTGTCTTTATAATTGAGGTGTTTTTTTTTTTCTCTATATCTTAATACCGATTCTTTAATACTTATTGGATTAGTGAGGTCCGAGGATGGGTTGAACTCTACTGAGTTCCTTCAGTCTTGTATTGGGCATTTTTAATATGAATCAGAAAATTATACGTAAAGGTTATATTAGGTCTAAGTTACTCCTAATGTGAATAATAATAATAATAATAATAATAATAATAATAATAATAATAATAATAATAATAATAATTAAAAATAATCAATTTTTTATATAATCGACCAAATCATAATATCTCAATAAATAATAAAAAATCCAACTTTTGTATAATCGAAGAGATCATAATATCTCAATAATTATATAATTTGTGAAGTACTTTTTTTTATTATCTAAAAAGTTTATCTAATTTTATATTATTGTTAGTATGAAATCGATAAAGGGATCGAAAAACGAAGGAAAGAAAAAATCGAGGATCATATGATTGGTTAAAAAACTGATAAAGTGAAAAGATGGTTGGAAAACATTCCATAATCATGTAACAGTATGGACACATAAATCGAGAATTAGAATCAAGAATCGAAGGAGAAATATTTAATGTCTATTGTTGAAAAAAATCGAGGAAGTATAATAATGTAATGTTAAGGTTAAGGGGAATCAAAAAAGCAATGCAAAGTTCTCGAGATTTTGAAATCGAAATCGAGGGAAAAGTTAACATGCACGACCATCGAAATTCTGACTAAGTTAGAAAGAGAGGAACAGTTAACGCGCACATAGAACATGAGAAGCGGTTTCTAAACCGTGGCAGAGATCGAAGGTCAAGGGAGCGGTTATCTCATGCATGGGAACGTGAAATACAGTTTTTTAAACCGTGGAACTAAGGGACGTGCATGATGGATCGTGGTGGCAGTTTTGTTAACTACTCTTAAGAGGTTACTTGAAAGATGCTCTATAAATAGAGCAAAGAATGAAGGAAAGGGGGAAATTGGCAGAGACAACAGAAACACAAGTGAAAAAGTCTACCGGAGAACGATGAATCATGAAGTTTCTGGCGATATGGGTTTCCATTTTCATTGATTGTCTGTATCGCTTTCTTTACTTTCCCTGGTAATTTATGTTCATGCAATTTACTTTGATGCAAGTTTACGTTTAGCAACTTTAAGTTTTTGCACTTTCAATTCCTTGTTATTTTACTTTTATGTAAGTTGAGATTCTGCGTTTAAGTTCTTCACTATTTACACTTCTGCAATTTCGATTTCCTGTTATTTACATTTCTGCAATTTTGATTTCCTGTTATTCACATTTCTGCAATTTCGATTCTTGTTATTTACATTCCTTCAATTTCGATTTCTCGCCATTTACACTTAATGCAAATTTGAGGTTTCCATTTTTTACATTTCCCTGCAATTTGATATTCCACACTGCTTTTCGATTCAACGCTTTCTTTACTTCGCATTTCTTAATAAAAAACATCAAAAATAGTACTTTTTGTACTCTAGGTCATGCCGTTTTACATTATAAGATTCTCGATTCTCATGCACTTTTCGATTGAAAACTAGTTGTTAGCCTAAGTAAAAAGAATCTACATGGTCGATATTTGATTAGGACTCAACTCCCCATAAATCGAAATCAATCAAATTTTTCACCAGAAACAAATTGGCGCGCCAGGTATAGGGTCTTGTGTCGAAAAACACAAAATTGGTTAGTTCGAAAGTGTATGAGATTAAGGAGCGGGCGAGTAATAAGAATGAGTCATCCACCAAATAATCAGAGTAACAGTGAGGTTCTAAATGGTTCACATCCACCAAACACTGGGGGGCAAGGTCATAATGGGAATATGCCTGTAATATCGACAACTGCGAGTATGTCAATACCTGTGAGTAATGAACAAAGTTGAAGTACATTAGCAAACACTCAAGTAGGGTCTAGTACTGTGATATCGAACAATATGCAAATTATGGGAAACCCTATAACAACATATGCAGGGCCGTATATGAGCGTAAGACCGCCTGATTTTTCGCTTAATAATATGAATGGGGCTGGTACCTCTTCAATACAACGAAGTTCGAGATTTAACTTAGGAATGCCTCAAAACTTAGGTACATTTCAAACTTTAGGTATGCCACAAAACTTTGGAGTATCTCCAAATTTAGGGGCATCTCAAAATTTAGTAACCCCCCAGAATTTAGGGAGTGTGCAGAATTTAGGTACACAACAGACACCTCCAAATCTAGATCACAGAGCAAATCTGGATCATGGGAGATATACATTCGATAGAGATTATCATCGATCCAATTTTGAGACTATCGAAAACGCTAGTACTGGAATCTCCAGTAACTCATTAGGAGTACTTAGACAACAAATGGATGAAAACAATTTTGAAATGGTTAATATGTTATCACAACAGTTGACTACAGTCCTAAACCCATTAGTTCAAAACACTACTACTAGCTTTGAGATATTAGCAGACCAAATGGCACGTATCGGGGATGCATTGGCTATACCTCGACAAACAATAGTGGAAAATCATGCCAATCAGAACCTTAACCAGAATGTTAATATCAATCCCCCTTATTTATTAAGGAGAAATCAAAACAATGATCAACATCAACACATGGGGAATGAATATCAACAGGTGAGGAATGATATTTACGGAAATTTGAATGAAGGATTTCAAAATGTGTATAATAACATGCAGTATAATCACATGCTAGGACAAAGGATGAATCCCCAAGCAGTGAAATTAAGACCACCCAATCAACCATATTTTGTTTCTCCTTTTCCAAATACGATTCTCGAGACAGAGTTACCTTGAGGATACAAAATACCTAAATTCACCAAATTTGCTGGAGAAATTGGTGAGTCCACTATCGAACATGTGGTGCGATATCAGATCGAATGTGGGGACCTAGCGATGAGTGAATAATTAAAAATGAAATATTTCCCTAGTTCATTAACTAAGAATGCTTTCACTTGGTTTACTTCATTGCCACCCAATTCGATATATAATTGATTGCAATTGGAAAGAAATTTTCATGAGCAATTCTTTAGGGGGGAGACTCAAGTAAGTCTCATCGACTTAATGAACATAAAGAGATACAATCATGAAAGCATAGATGATTATTTGAATAGATTTAGACAAATGAATTCAAGATGCTTTACTCAAATTCCTGAATATGAATTAGTCAGAATGACCTCTGCAGGCTTAGAATTCTAGATTAGGAAAAAGTTAGTTAATTTACCGTTGAATGACATGGCTCAGCTAGCCGATAAAGTGAGGAGAGTGGAACAAATTGAATATGAAAAACAAATGTATAAGAAATTCGAGAAACCTATGAAGAAAGAAAAAGTAGCATATATAAATGATGTATATGAGGAAGATCCCAAGGCAGAAATAGATATTAAAGAAACTGTCGATGAGAAAGTAAATATAGCAGAGCTTAAAGTAGGAGCTCCATACATTTGTAAATTGCTAGAGAAAAATGAAGTAAAAGACAAAATGGCAAATTGAACATATACTTTTGATGTAATAAAGGCGGATAAAATCTTCGATATTTTATTGAAAGATAAATCGATTAAGTTGAGTGATGATCATAAACTGCCTTCGGCAGAACAAAGAAATGGTCGAAAATATTGCAAATTTCATAATATTTATGGACATTGGACTAATAATTGTATACATTTCAGGAACACAATCCAAGATGCGATTGACCAAGGGAGATTGAAGTTTGAGGAGATGTCAATGAAAGTGGATACGAGTCCATTTGAGGTTCAAGTAGGGTATATCGAATTCCAAACGGGCATGGCTGAAGATGTCCGATTGACAAATCCGACCTTTGTAGGCATGGTTGATGTTACTGAAGACATTGATCCCAGACATGTCAGAATGAACATGTCAGAAGAAGACATATAATTTGATTTAAGCGAGTTCGAGAAAGAATTCGAGAAAGAGATCTATCCTCGATCAGAAGATTCTCTCGTCGAGTTTTTAAACAGAAAGAAAGAAAAGGATGAAGATGTGACGTTATGTCCACGATGTAGTGCGGTGTTCGACAAGTCAGCTGCTAAAGCTTTTAGAGCAGGACAGATAAAGAAAATTGAGAATCAAAACAAAAGGGACAATGATAAAGTAGATCAAACAGTCCAAGCAACGATAGGGGAAAGTCAACAGAAATCTGTTCGTTCTGGTGCTAGTAGAAATCAGAAACAATGAGTTAGGAAAGAAATGTATCCTTCTCGAGAAGGAAGGGGCAGACTTCAAAATAATGATGTCTTCGAAAGACTTCCATATGATGAAGGATCGAATATTGGATTTCCAACATTCCAAAGGAGATTTTGAGGAAGGCCCTGGAGAAGAGGAGGGAGGATCCTTACTGGGGAAGGTTCAATAATTACAGGAACTTTGAAGAGAATAAAGTACCAATGGGGAGCCAATATGCAAGAGACTTTGGCGATGACAAAAATGAGGGTAGTTGGGATGAACATCAAATCGGAGTAATATCGATACAACCCGCAGAATATGTTAGTGAGTATAAAGAGTACCAAGAACAAAGTAATGTCGATCGAGAGGATGATTTCTAATCCGAAGACATGAGACCAAAGGTGACATGGGTAACATAAGCATCATGCGAAGTACCCCATAGAGATGCTGCTTTTATTGATCCTCCATCTGAGGAGATGAGGTTTCATTTGAAGCTTTTATTACTGAATATCGAGATTCAAGGACAAAAGGTGAATAGAGTCCTTGTCGATGGTGGTGCAACGGTTAACATATTGTCAATCACTATGCTGAAAAGGTTTGGTATCGAATTAAAAGACTTAGTCAGACATAATATCATGATTTCTGATTTCAGTGGGAAAACATTGAGTTCAGAAGGCATGATTGCCTTAGATGTGAAAGTGGGTACTTATTCAAGGCCCACTGTGTTTGTTGTTGTCCAATCACATGCCAATTTCAATGCACTACTTGGCAGGGAGTGAATTCATGGAGTTGGAGCCGTACCTTCTACGACTCATCAAAAGTTGTTTATGTGGAATCGAGATGGACATCTCGAAGTGATTCCAGGCGATCAACATGAGTTTGTGACATTTATATCCTAGGCTGGTCGGACATTGCAGAATTTAGCGCTCACTTAACCATTCACCTTCGAGACTGTCGAAGACTTCAATTCAAAATTATACGAGGAGCGTTTTTTGGAAATGAATGAGAAAAAAATGATTTGTTATGATCAAAGAGGGGGACAGCCTCGAAGTGGCCGGTGAAAATGAATAGAGATTACGAGGAATTCTTGGCCCGATTAAAAAGATATGAAGATGAAAAGAATGGCCAAGAAAGTAGTAGTACTAAGGTAGAAATAAATAAGTCGATCCACTCGACAATAGTAGCAACTAATAGCGATCAAGTCATACTTGATTGTATTTATGATAATTCTCCTTTAGGTTTTGAAAAATCCATCACATCGAATCACAAGAAAGTCGAAGCCCAAGATCCATTAGAAGAAATTAACTTGGGGAGTATAAAGGACCGGAAACCTACTTATATTAGCAGATATCTCGAGAAAGAAATGAAGAAAGATATGATTTCATTATTAGAAGAGTATAAGGACTGCTTCGCTTGGAAATATGAAGAAATGCCTAGATTGGATCGAAGTCTAGTCGAACATAGATTACCCATCATAGAAGGTAGGAAGCCAGTAAAACAAGCACCGAGAAGATTTGCACCTGAGGTGATGGGTAAGATTAAAGAAGAGATCGAGAGATTTCTGAAAGCAAAGTTCATCAGGACTGCTAGGTATGTCGATTGGATTTCTAATATTGTTCCAGTTATTAAAAAGAATGGTAAAATGAGAGTATGCATTGATTATCGAGATTTAAATTTAGCAACTCCTAAAGATGAATATCCTATGCCAATAACCGATATGCTAATAGATGCAGTAGCTGACAATGAAATGTTAAGTCTTTTAGATGGCTATTCAGGATATAATCAAATCTTTGTTTCTCATAATGATATAGCTAAAACAGCTTTTCGATGCCCAGGGGCATTGGGTACTTATGAATGGATAGTAATGTCGTTCGGATTGAAAAATGTTGGGGCAACATACCAAAGGGCAATGAATTTAATTTTCCATGATTTGATCAATGATTTTATGCAAGTTTACATAGATGATATTGTTGTTGTATCGAAAGAAAAACATAAACATTTAGATAATTTGAGAAAATCTTTTGAAAGAATGAGAAAATATGGATTAAAAATGAATCCCTTGAAACGTGCTTTTGGTGTATCTGCTGGAGAATTTTTAGGATTCATAGTACACGGAAAAGGGATCGAGATTGATAAAAATAAAGCAAAGGCTATATTAGATACTTACGCTCCAAAGACTAAAAGACAGTTACAATCATTTTTGGAAAAAATAAATTATTTAAGGCGATTTATTTCTAACTTGGCTGGTAAGACTTATGTTTTTTCGTCTTTGTTAAAGTTGAAAAAGGAAGCGAGTTCAAGTGGAAGGAGGAACATCAAGAAGCCTTTGAGCGAGATCAAGTTGATGTTGACAAATCCTCCGGTTTTGATACCAGTAGACGAGGAACAAGTCATTGAAATTATATGTATCGAGCATTAGATCGAACTATAGTCGATCTATTAGCACAGGAGGACAAAAATGGTGTAGAATGTGTTGTTTATTATTTAAGTAGAATTTTAAATGATGCTTGAAACTCGATACAATGATATCGAAAAGTTAGGATTATGCTTATATTTCTCTTGTACGAAACTCAAGTATGTAATGAAGCCTCATGATGTGATGGTTTATTCCAAAAATAATATTTTGAAATTTCTTTTGTCGAAACCTATTATGCATAATCGAATAGGAAAATGGGTGTTAGCTTTAACATAATTCTCATTGTCTTTCGAATCTTTGAAATCGAGTAAAGGGACAAGTTATTGCCGATTTCATGGCAGATCATACAATTGACACATTTGATAATTTATTTATTGAAATCAAGTAAATGGATAATGTATTTCGATGGATCAAGTACATCGGATAAATCAGGAGTAGGAATTCTTATCATTTCACCAAATAATATCCCAACTAAGTTATTATTTGAAATTAAGCCCACTTGCTCGAATAATGAAGCTGAGTACGAAGCTTTGATTACAGGTCTCGAGATTTTGATTAAATTAAAAGCCCGACAGGTAATTGTAAGAGGTGATTCACAACTAGTGATCAAACAAGTACAAAAAGAATATAAATGTATCAATACCAATTTAATCAGATATCTGGAAAGAGCAATGACTTTAAGCAGAATGTTCGATGACATAACATTCGAATATGTTCCTCGAGAGTTTAATAGGGAAGCCAATGAGTTGGCACAAATTGCATCTAAGTATAAAATATCTCTAAAAAATCTACAACAAATGATTCAAGTAAAAGAAAAATTAACCCAAGGTAGCGAAATTTTACAGATCAACGACTTAGATGATCAAGACTGGAGAAAATCGATTATAGACTATTTGCAAAACTCAAATGGGAGAGTCGATAAGAAAATTAAATATCGAGCAGTAAAATACGTTATAATGAATGATGAATTATATAAAAGAGGTATCGATGGAGTATTACTTAGATGTTTAGGGAATGACGATGCCTACTTAGCCATGACTGAAGTACATAATGGAATATGTGATGCTCATATGACAGGACAGAAGATGAGATGGACGTTAACTCGATAAGGATATTACTGGCCTTCGATTTTAAAAGATTGCATCGAGTATGCTAAGTCCTGCGAAGAATGTTAGAAGTTTGGTCCTATACAACAAGTTCTAGCTAGCGAACTACACTCGATTATCAAACCATGGCCTTTCAGAGGTTAGGCCATTGATTTAATCGGACAGATCTTTCCACGATCATCGAAAGGACATAGATATATAATCGTAGCTTGTTGATTATTTTTCAAAATGGGTAGAAGCAATTCCATTAAAAGATGTCGATCAACAAGATGTAATTGATTTTATCGAAGAATATATCGTTTATCGATTCGGGATCCCACGATCTATTACCACTGATAGAGGGACAATTTTTACTGGTAAAAAGATGGTTAGATATGCTCAGAATCAAGAAATATTCAGTTATTAGCATCAACTCCATATTATGCTCAGGCTAATGGTCAGGTCGAAACAATCAATAAAGTAATCATTGGTCTCATCAAGAAACATGTTGGCAATAGACCAAAGACTTGACACGAAACGTTATTACAAATTTTGTGGGCCTATCGAAATTCACCGAAAGATTCTTTACAAAATACTCCATATAAGTTAGTTTGTGGGCACGATGTTGTCTTACCCATCGAAATAAATATCAATTCAATTCGAATACAAAAACAATATAATTTACCCAGTTGTGATTATTGGAACCTGATGTATGACGAATTAAACGAACTCGATGAAATAAGGTTGCAAGCATTGAATAGTATTATTTTACAAAAGAATCAAATCGCTTGAGAGTATAATAAGAGAGTTCGACAGAAAACATTTAATGAAGGAGACTTAGTTTGGAAAACGATTTTGCCGATGGATAAGAAATGTAAAAGTTATGGTAAGTGGTCACCAAATTGGGAGGGACTTTTCGAAGTTGTAAAAGTGTTGTCGAGTAATGCTTATTCGATCGTTGATTGGTATAATAAAGAGAAAGTGTTGTCGATAAATGGTAAATACTTGAAAAAACTATAAACCTCAAATAAAGGAAATAAATATATTTAACATAACTCAAATGTGTTTTACAAATTCGAATATTGAGATCTAAGGTGATCAAAGTCAGTTAATAATTGCCCCCAAGAAACAGAAATCGAACTCTCTTTAGCCATCATTTTTCGCTTTCGCTCCATGCTCTGTCCCAGCGATAGTGCCACTTCTTTCCCAGAGGATTTGATTGAAGTTATCTCGGATGTGAGGAACTCCTCCTGCGACCTTAGTTGATTTAGTCTCTTCTCCAACTGTTCGATCTCGTTATTGACCGAAGCTCGGCAGTCAATGCCTCTTCTAAATTGAGCTTCTGAGTCTTCAGTAAACTCGATTTTTCAGTCTGAAAGGAAGAAATGCCAGTTAACTTAGTCGCTATCGATTGCTTTTTCTTCCTTGCAGCATAAGCTTTGTTGAACAGGTCAGTGGCCGCTGCGACCTCCGCATCAAAACTCTTTGAGAGAGCATCTTCAGGGAACGCTTCGATTGAAGTAAGGATGTCTTGAAAAAATTGTTTCTTCTCTCGCGAGTCCACTAAACCCTCCAGAGGCGAAGAGTAGAAGAAGGACCTGAAACTTTGTATCAATTGGTGTGCTCCCTCGGTCGATGTTGTGGGCGGTTGGGATGAGTGGCTCGAGGGAGTGACCTCTTCAAACAGCAGAATATCGAGAATTGAGAAAGGATCCTCTTCGATTGCAGTTCGATATTCTAGCATATCTTCTGGAACATGGCTGCTTAGTTCGGGCAATGACGCTGAAAGCAATTCGATTGACGGCATCGCAAAAGGAGGGGAATCCGATTGCTCTGCGAGAACTGGTGAAGGGGAATCCTGGACTTGGACTACAGGGATATTTACTGGAGAGAAAATGATTCGAAGGAGTGAATCGGAATTTTTTTATAAAGAATGAAGTAGAATTAAGCAGTGAAGGGAAAAAATTAAGTACCAGGGGGAAGTAGATCGAGGGGTGTTGAGCCAGGAGGTGAATGTTGTACAACCTCAGGTTGCTGTGAATCGAAACAAATATTAAAAAAGGAAATGTGTAAAAAAGCTAAAAATATATATACAAAATTTAGGATCTGTACCTCAAGAATAGGCGCTGAGGAGGAAAGTAAAGAATCGACATTCGTCGATATCGTCGCCGATGGATGGTCCTGAAAATATCGAGACTCATGTTATGGGGCTTGTCGAATTCTAGGAATATAAACTTTGCGTAAAAAGGGGACTTACGTGACTTGAATGAGTGGTGGGTGTTGTTTGGACCGCTTTGGTGACCGTGTTAGAGTCCGTCGATAACGGATTAATAGCAGATGGTCGAACGGATCGAGAACTCTTTGATTTTTGTTTCTGAAATTAGAAGAGAATCAGCTATAGACAAAGAAAGTCGGATAAATAAGGCAATAAGAAATCGAGAAAAAAAACCTTTGATTTTTTCGAAGATGAGATAATGGTGGCAGAATGCTTGCGTTTCTTAGTGGGGGCCGATGGATCTGACTCGTCCGAGGACTCCCAGTCATTCTCGAAGGCAACAGTTTTAGAAGGTTTCGAAACTGTCGAAAAATGAAAAACAGTTAACTTGCAATATAAAGAAAACTAAAAAATATATATTCCTATAAGAGGTAGCAAAATCTCACCAAAAGGTGATGGAGTCAAAATCTTGACTCGGTCGATATGGACAAGCCAGGGAGGAAGAAGATTTTGAGAGAGATTTCGGTAAGGAAAGTAGGACAGTCTCGATATCGAGATATCTTTGTTTTTGGATTTGGGATAAAGAGTTTCGTTCAGGGATCTCAATTCTCGAACCCATTTGGGATGAGTTAAAGATTTGGCGATCCCAAAGGGTGCTGTAGGAAAAGTGGGAAGGTGATCGGGACAATACATTTCAAATGGGATTTTGCCTCGAGGTTTGATTATTTTGTAGTTTGATCGGTTAGTGTCTGTTTTATTGACTAAGGAAATAACAGCATCATAGAAGGTCAACTCTAATTTCAAAGGGTTGATATGTGGCGTGTGCAGTGTGACAACAGAGTGATTTGATATGTGACATAAAGCAAAGAAACCCTAGAAAAACCCCATAAACCCTAAACGCTAAAAGTTATTTTGGGCCTCCAAAACGTTTGAAGGCGGGAATCATTTTGTAAGAATATAAAATAAAAATTAATATTTATATTCTTCCAAGGGGGCATTTTGTTAGTAGGAAATCGATAAAGGGATCGAAAAACGAAGGAAAGAAAAAATCGAGGATCATATGATTGGTTAAAAAACTGATAAAGTGAAAAGATGGTTGGAAAATATTCGATGACCATGTAACAGTATGGACACATAAATCGAGAATTAGAATCGAGAATCGAAGGAGGAATATTTAATGTCTATTGTTGAAGAAAATCGAGGAAGTAGAATCATGTAATGTTAAGGTTAAGGGGAATAAAACAAGCAATGCAAAGTTCTCGAGATTTTGAAATCGAAATCGAAATCGAGGGAAAAGTTAACAATCACGGCCATCGAAATTCTGGCTAAGTTAGAAAGAGATGAACAGTTAACGCGCACATAGAACATTGGAAGCGGTTTCTAAACCGTGGCAGAGATCGAAGGTCAAGGGAGCGGTTATCTCATGCATGGGAACGTGAAATACAGTTTTTTAAACCGTGGAACTGAGGGACGTGCATGATGGATCGTGGTGGCAGTTTTGTTAACTACTCTTAGGAGGTTACTTGAAAGACGCTCTATAAATAGAGCAAAGAATGAAGGAAAGGAGGAAATTGACAGAGACAACAGAAACACAAGTGAAAAAGTCTACCGGAGAACGACAAATCATGAAGTTTCTGGCGATCTGGGTTTCCATTTTCATTGATTGTCTGTATCGCTTTGTTTACTTTCCCTTGTAATTTATGTTCATGCAATTTACTTTGATGCAAGTTTATGTTTAGCAACTTTAAGTTTCTGCACTTTCAATTCCTTGTTATTTTACTTTTATGTAAGTTGAGATTCTGCGTTTAAGTTCTTCGCTATTTACACTTCTGCAATTTCGATTTCCTGTTATTTACATTTCTGCAATTTCGATTTCCTGTTATTCACATTTCTGCAATTTCGATTTCTTGTTATTTACATTCCTTCAATTTCGATTTCTCGCCATTTACACTTAATGTAAATTTGAGGTTTCCGTTTTTTACATTTCCCTGCAATTTGATATTCCACACTGCTTTTCGATTCAATGCTTTCTTTACTTCGCATTTCTTAATAAAAAACATCAAAGATAGTACTTTTTGTACTCTAGGTCATGCCGTTTTACATTATAAGATTCTCGATTCTCATGCACTTTTCGATTGAAAACTAGTTGCTAGCCTAAGTAAAAAGAATCTACATGGTCGAGATTTGATTAGGACTCAACTCCCCATAAATCAAAATCAATCAAATTTTTCACCGTAAACAATTATATAATAATTTTATAAGATAAGTAATTATAAATTTACTTTTATTTTCTAATTATTTTTTTATATTTTAATAATTTAAAACCTTTATAAAATATAATATTTTATAATTATTTAAAACTAATTTAAGGTTGAAGAAATGACTAAAAATGATTTAATTATTATTTTTTAATTATTTTATTAATAAATCAAAATTTTAATTATTATTTATAAATTAATTTTTTAATAATTTAATAATTAATAATTAAAACACCTATTTTTATTTAAAATTATTTTAAAATATCATTATAAATATACTAATAGTTTTATCGTAATAATAAAATTGATAATATAAATATATAATATACTAATGTCTTAAACTATTTATATTAAAATAATATAATGACATGTATAATATATTTTTTATTTGTTTTAATAGTATATCAAATATTAATTTGATCTTATTAAAAAATATTAAATATATAATTTTTAGATATAATTTACTTTGATAAAATTTTTAATTAGTAATTCAATATCAACTAAGGTAAATTAAAATCTCGTTCTAAAATTCAACAAAATTCATCACATTATTTATTAATAAAATATATCTAATAAAATATAATATCAACATGTTCGCTAAATATACAATATATGTGTCAAACTTAATATATTGTATATCACAAAATATAATGTCAAACTTTATAAAAATTATTATCCAAAGAATATCTTCTTATGGTGTTGACATATTTTGTTTACTTTCTTGACCCCGTGAAATAAAAATCCTAGTTAGTATAATTAAAATATATATATATATATATATATATATATATATATAAGATATTAAAAACCATATAATTAATTAACAATATAATTTCATTAACACAAAATATGAAATACTTACATAATGTCAAACTCTAAGAAAACTATAATTTAAAGAAGATCATTTTTGTGGTGTTGACATATTTATCAACTTTTTTCATCCTATAACATAAATATCATATCATGTAAACATAATTAAAAGTTATATACAAGATATTGAATTTTATATACGTAATTAAATAATATAATTTCATTTCAAACAAAATATGAAGTACTTACAATATTACTTGTCCTACCAAACATAACACTCAATTTAGGAGAAATATGTCTTTCCTTCATTTGAATGTATGCAAGGATAACACATTTTAATGTTTTAACATTTTCTTCAAAAATTGTTAATTTTTCTCTTAAATGAATTATTTCCTTTTTCAATTGAGAACTTTCATTCGAATCAAAATTTTAGAAATTACACCCTACACTACTAAATCTTATGGTAGATCGACGTACAATATTACGAAGGTCTCTTAGACCTAAACAAAATACATGTCCAAAATAATCATTTTTCAACACTTTATTAACATAATCATTAACTAAAATTTCTATAAAATTGACATTTTAACTCATCTCATGTGTTATTTTTTCCTGTAAATAAAATAAATAAATAAAATTTATATATCATTCATTCATTTTAATAAACTCATGAGACAATTTAAAAAAATATTATTGTAAATGGAAAACTAGGACATGCATGAACAAGAGAGTAAAAATGAATATATATATATATATATATATATATATATATATATATATATATATATATTTTTAAGACCATTTTAAATATCTCCAATTCAATATATATATATATATATATATATATATATATATATATATATATATTTCTACCATTTATATATTTCTACCATTTAGGACATTTTTGTTATAAACTTTTTATTTTCTTAGGAAAAAAATATAAATTAACATCCTAAGTTTTAGATCATGTACGATTTAATCTTTTTAACATTTAAAGTTGTGTGATGATGCTTAGTATAAATCTTACTTTTTATAGTAAAAACACTTTTATCTGAAAACATAAATCATACTCTAATATAAAAATCCAATTCAACATAATATTTATGAGACATAATTGCTAAAAAATATGTTTCATATGCATTAATAATTGTGACAAACATATTACATATAGATCACATGACGATGAAATTTGAAAATACATATGACCATTTAAATATCTCCATCTCTATCTCTTTCTCTCTCTCTCTCTATATATATATATATTTTAAGACCATTTCAAATATCTCCAACTCAATATATATTTTTACAATTTGGGACATTTTGTTATAAACTTTTTACTTCACTAGGAAAAAAAAATTAACATCCTAAAATTTAGATCATGTACGATTTAATCTTTTTAACATTTAAAGTTGTGTGATGTGCTTAGTATAATTCTTACTTTTTATTTTACTTTTTATAGTAAAAACACTTTTATCTGAAAACATAAATCATACTCTAATATAAAATTCCAATTCAACTTTTTTTTTATTAATTTTGTTACAAGCTAATAAAACAAATTTATTTGTCAAATAATACTAAACAGTTAAAAAAAAAAAAGCTTTTCAGTTAATCGAAATTTAAAAACAAATGTAGAAATTAACAATGCCCTTGGATCACAAACTTTATAAATAGATGTAAAATATTAAAAATAAAGAAATATTATTCAAAAATAGTTTTTGTATTAATTTCACCCTACAGACACCATTGTTAATGCATTGCATACAAAACGCTGTTATAGTTTTTTTTTTTCTCCGTGCACTTGACTTAATTTTGTTGTTTTATATGTTTTTTTGAGTTATTTTATCAGAAAAGTAAGGTTATTATTGAGTTTTTCTCTTGTTCATGGTGATTAAAACATCCAAATATCATCCTCCTTTTTTAGTGTTAAGTTGAGGATTCAAAAACATGTTCAAAATTTGATGTTTAGATAAACCTTTTTAGCCACTAAAAGTCACCTAATCAAGACCATGTAAAATGTTGAGTAAGGTATTTGGAACATGGTCAATAACATTATTAGCAACATATAAGAATAAAGTGAAAATAGAATGACTAGTATACCATTCTTTAAAAGTCATATAATGACATTTATTAATCATTACAAGAAAATTGTATATTTCTTACGGATTTGTATTTGTCAAAAAAGAGTTATTACTGACTGGATATAAAATATTTGTGGAATTTAGTATTACCGACGGATATATCCGTCTGTAAAATAATAATTAGTTACCGATGGATATATCCATCGGTAAATCTATCAATAAATTCGTCAAGAAATTAATAATTATTTATCGACGGATATTTCCGTCGCTTAATCCATCGACAAATTTATAATTAGTTATCGACATATATATCTATCGGTAAAATTATATATATTCTAATAAATTAATTATTCACCTAATTAAAAAAATAAATATTTTTTATTTAATAATTTAATTTAATCATAATTAGATTAATTTATAATAATTTATTAAATTAAATAATTTTAAAAAATAAATATTTAATTATATATAAATATATCAAAATATATAAATATATTTATATTTATATATTTACATAAATATACATTTATTTGTATATAAATATAATTTATTTATAAATTATTATTAAAAAATTATAGTAACTTAATGGTTGAAATATCAACTTCTAATATTATTATATACTATATATAATAATTATGAAAAACAAATATTAAACTTATCATAATAGACATTGTTTATTGGTTAACATAAGATTTCATTCTTCTTGTATTTTTGAATTGAAGTGTATACATTCAGAAAATATATGTATTAACAATGCAGAGTACATGGGAAAATATTCAAATGTCGCAAATCTTGTTTAAAATGTTAAAATTACATGAACGAGAATGTAAGATAAATGTTAGGATCTTAAATGATGAAAAATGATTAAAGTTTTTGCAAAGAAAGATGAAAATTAAAATTAACATAAACTAATCGTTTCTCAACTTTATCTTCATACGTCAATTTTGAGAAACATACAATTATAATTTATATTTTTTTTAAACCCTAAAACTCTTGTAATCTTCTATCAAAATCGTGTGAAATTGAAAAGTAAAATCTAAAAACTTAATAAATTAAATAATTACTCACTAATAAATTGAAAAATTAAACCTCAGTGTGTGATTGAGAAACGATATGCATAGTCAGAATAAACAATAAGAAAAAGAGAAGATCCTGAGTGAATTAAAAAAAAAGTAAATAAAAATATATTTTTTTAATTCAATATTAATTAAGATCATTGTCTCAATATGTGTTAAACTATATTACTAGTTTGATTTATATCTGATAAACTTCAATATGTGTTAAACTATATTACTAGTTTAAACTAGAGAACTGGTTTACTTTAACTTTAATGGTTGTTATGTTCGATATATATAAAAATAAGAAAAATATAAAATAAAGTCATGAAAGTTTGAGTGTTTAATGAAAACTAGTATTTTTCTTTCTGTAATTGAAATGATGAAACAAATTAAAACCAAAAAAAAAAATAAGAAATATTAAAAATAATAGGGAGCATAAAAAAAAAAAAAAAAAAAAAAGCGTGCTGAATGAATAACGTGTTTAAATAGGAATGGCCAGTTGGCGAATGACATGGAGTGTCGAATCTTTGTGATATAAAACACACCGTTGGCCGGTAACTATTAATTCATGCACCTTCTACCTATGTGATGTTGACCAGTATTAAATTGCTCTAATATTATTATTATTATTATTATTATTCTTAATTATTCTTATTATTAATGAATAAACAAATGACTCTAGGTGACGCCATACGTCAAAAATAGTCATCACCAGAAACAACCACAATAATTTAGCCATTACTATTAGTCTAAACTACAATTTTCGGTTCACTGATGAAGGTGCTGACCAAGTGTGAGTGCTCAGTTTCACCATTCATATATAAATATACTATTCATGTTATTATTATATATAGAAAATATATTATTATAATAGAATCGTTAAATTAAAATAAATTAATGAAAAGAGAAGTAACTATGTTTAAAGAATTTGCATTATAATATTTTCTAACTTTTTTAATTACTAATTTTGTGACAATTTGAAGTTTGAGAAAAGAGATCGGATCTAGCAAGTTGAGTCGTCATTTTATCTTACTCATTAATTAAATGATTAAAAGTAAAATAAGTGAGTTTATCGCTATATTTAAATATTAAATCAAAATAAAATATATTTAAAGAATTATATTTTTGTATATTATATTATTTAATTCAAATATATAATAATATTATAAAGTAATGAATGAAGATTATGATTTAAATAATCAATGAATATAAATTAAATTTTAATTATTTATTATAATTGTTTTAGAAAAAAAATTATATGAATGAAAAAAATTATTATTAAGAAAAACCTAAACATCTCTTTTAATAAACTAATGTAGTCAAATTTAATCTCAATTGAGCTTCGACCTTGTTATCATATCGTTATATATATTAAATGATTTCATTCTCGTATCGCCAAAATCATAATAATTATTTTATTTATGTGCAAGATTTTCGGAGATATATAATTTTTAGAAATATTTAAATATTAATTTTAATTGTCTAATTTTAATTATTAAAAAAACAATATTATTGACACCACAAAATCCTTTAAGGTTAAAACGGAGTCGTGTAAAGACGTAATTCCCCCATGATTGGATAATATTCTGATCTTACCTAGACATTAGAATAATTAAATAGTTTAATTAAAAAAATTTAGATAAAGAATTTAAACCCGATAATAATTATTAATCCCACTTATATCTCAGAATAAAACCCTCCGTGGCACGAAAATAACCCTTCTCTCCCCGCCTCCAACAGCGACAAGTGGTTGACGTCGTCCATGTGATGAGGGTAGTTGCGAGATGATTTATATAACTAGTCCGTGGGAGTGGTATACGAGTTTATAGAAGAACCGCAAGCATTAACGTTGTTGTCAGAAAGAAAAGCGAGTAGGCATCTCCGAGTGGTGGTTGTGATAAATGTCGGGAAGGATATTAGCCATATATGAGAAGAAAAGAAAGAGTATTAGTTGTGAGGATGATGGTGTTGTTGAGTTCTTTTCTCGAGTCAACTGCAGCAATATAAATATACAATAATATTCTGGCGTCTGTGTTTGGCGAGGATTTCCCACCTACAATATGCTATGGCCATTTTCCATGGTTCATGATGATGAATATATACGTGACCCGAACTTGGTCATTTACTGTCACCAACTGCTGCAGCTGCAGGGGAGAGTTCAAAATCAAAGTCTCAAAAATGGCTCCATCCATCCAGTACGCAAGCACAATAGCCTTTGCTAAAATTATTATTTTTTCGTGCATGTCATCTGAGGAAGAAACATATTTCGCCGTATCATGGCAACAAGATAAGATTAAACACGCATATGTACCTCCAAATGCGTGCATTATGTCATGCATGATGCTGCCTCAGATGCAATTGTCTTCTAATAACAACAGTGAACACGAAAGTGGCGTTATAGTGTTGTTACGAATCAGCATTTTTTTGGTTTTCTACGGGGCCTCGTCTTTGGGGAGATGAACGTAGCCTTGTTAAACCAACGTCTGATTAAATAATGGAATCTTGGTCTCTGCAGAGAACACTATATATGAAAATTGTGTTCTTCTTGTTGTTAACAGCTTAACGATTGTGACTTTAAATATAGTCTATTTTGGATTTGACACAAGCTAATTACTATCGACACAACTCACCAACTACTGTTAGTAGTATATTTTTTCAACTCTCGAAAAAGATATGACAAGGCAAATTTTTTTGTCCGTTCAACAGTTTTATCTGTCTTTTTATATAACGACAATAAATAGTCATTACAAATTTTTATGAATAAAAATATTATCTATATGTCTCGTACTTCAAGTTTAAAATTCCTTACTGAACTAAAACAATTTCTGTAAATTAATACAGTAGACGTGTAGTTGCAAATGTGTTGTCTGATTAAAATGTTAATTTAATAAAGCGGGTGAACTTTGATAGAAAACACTTGAAAAATTAAATTAAATGTTTAATATGGTTCAAAAACGTATTTGGCGTTCAGTTATTTAAAAACGTTTTTTTGTTGTTGTTATTTTATACGAAACGTAAATGGGTTTAAGTAAATGTGACAATAAAGTGATCTTTAATTTTTCATATGACCGTTCCTGTTTTCTTTTGGTTTGTTTTTTTAGTGTTTCCTAACCATATAGATCAAATATGGAGATAAAAATAATCATTTTATCTTTTCAACATAAATGGATAATTGAACTCGTTTACTAACCATTATATCAAGACCCTTTTATATAGAAATATCGAAATCTTAATATGAAAAACAAAACATTATATTTAAATCAAAGATAAATGATTATCTTTCTTTTGAAAAATAGGGAGATGCCTCACAACACTCTCTTCCATTGATTTTTCCATGAAACAAAAACGGGATTAATGTTATTCCCTCATTGAGAGAAATTTTAAATGATGATTGATGGCTAAACTCATCAGCACAGGTGAACATTAAATATATATTCTTAATACACGACCCAATGCATGATTTGTCGATGTTAATTATGTGATGAATTCTGTTTTGATGCAAAACAAAGTTGGATCACATTGAAAACGTGGAGGTAAGAACATAAAAAGTCTTCCCAACATTGGTTGGTGCAGAAGAAGAGAAGATAATACTGGGAATGGAGAGTGACTTTATGTGATAAGAATCTGTGTGTCTCATTCTGAATTTGAATTGCTCCCAGTTATCCTCATCCCCACTTATGTCGGCAACGCATTAATGGAAGAAAGTGATGGACATGAAATAATTTGTTTTATCTATTATTTAGTAATGTTGTAGCATTTGTCCCAACCAAAAACAGCATCAAAATATGGAACGTACGTTTTGAAGGCCAGGGGGGAGGGAATTCCATTACACATAGTTGTTGATTAGGCTTTTATGATTTCAACATGCTTGTAACATCATTCACTGCACTTTGACAGTGTTCTAGTAATTGCTGCATGCACCTTCCTACCTTTCCAAATTCAAGTCCCTTTCCCCCTAATTTATCACCACCTTGTTTCTTCACTGCTGCTGATATATCGCACCACATTGTTGTCTAGTCCCAATTAATAATTGCCATAATGAAATCACAATTACAGTTTCTTAATTTTTTTTTATGTACTATTTCATAGAATATTACAGGTGAAATAAATTCTAATAGAAAACCACATAAAAAAATTGTGTCTAACTTTTTTTTCATATTATAATAAAGTTTTGGTAAGGTACTATTGTTATAAAAATATATAGTTATCTTATTAGTGGAAAGAAATATTTCATCCTTTTAAAAAAAATCATTACAACATGATAGTGCAGAAAGTATCAGCAACACTTTTTACATAAAAAAATATTCCCTATTAAACAATTTATAAAGATATTAATTTATTGACCTCGTGTTATCACATTTTGTATTAAGTTTCTTTATTTTTTTATTTATAGAAGCAAAAATATTAACCTTATGTTTGATGATGAATTTTCTGAAAATTATTTTTTTATAAAAATTTAAAAAGTTTTATGATAAAAGTTGTTATTTGAATAAAAAAATAAAAAATATAAATGTTGATATATATATATATATATATATATATATATATATTTAAAGTAATTCAATTATTTAAATTAAATTAATTTTAAATTTCACATAAAAATTAAAAATTAAAAAAATCATATTTAAGTTGGTTAAGATTTTTATTTTCCAATGTGTGGTTGGAAAAAAAATTCCCCAGCATTCAAGTTAGTATTAAATAGCGATAAAAAAAATTAAAAAATAACTTAAATCTATGTCATGATTAACCTGTTAGAAACTATGAATTTCTTATACACTACCTAATTCATTATATATACTGTAATATTATATAGTGATATTTTGAATTGTGAATTGATTATATAGATCGTTTATCAATACTTTTAATTGATTATTGTTATTAAAATTCTTAAGATATAATTTATTTAAAATGTTGTGAATTTCATATATTTTTCATTAGATCAATATAAACAACCCAAGTTCGTAATTGATTGGCTATATTTAATACTGACATGAGGTTTTAATGATTTATTTAACAAAATTTAAAAGAAGGGGAGTCTTTTCATTAAGAAAAATATTAACAACTAACATATATATATATATATATATATATATATATATATATATATAATCAACTTTAAATTTCTACAATTTCTTAAAAATTGAATATTCGAATATTTAATATTTTTGTTTATTTATTTTTTAAAAAGGAAAATATTAAACTCAGAATAGAAAGTAAACCTTCATAAACAATATTTTGATAATTATATAATCTGCATAAGAAAATAGCAAAATCACTTATATTTTTGTAGCCATAATATGTGTGCGATTTTTCCATCGTTTTAAAAAAAAACATGGTCGAAGTGATTAACACTTAAAAGATAAATTAATGTTTAAAAAAATACTTTTTTTATTTTATTTATAAATATACTTTTTCAAGGTAAATAAAACATATTTAATAAGATGAAGAAAATACAAATTGTTATTGAGAATGTTACTGTTTTATTAGCTATAAAATATATAAATTAGTCATTTATATTAATTTTCAATATCTTATATTTTGAATTTTTATAATTATATTAATTTTTTTTATCCTAAGTGCAATTTTATTTTTCTTAATACAATTTGCTGTATTTCATCAAAACTCAAGCATTAAGATTGATTTAATTTAAATTTAGGTATATATTTTAAATGTTACGAGACTGTAAACTAATGTTATTATTTTAGGATTTTATTAAAAAAATAATGATATTATATTTAGTTATGATAGTGTATTATTCAATTAGTTATTAATATAGATTAGACTATACTCAACCGTAAATAAATTATTTTATTGATTTAACGATCGAAATTGATTTTAATAAATTTTTCTCCTTCTTTCCATTGAACCTATTTTTGTTTTTCTTTTTAGGGTCTAAATCTCAATACGCTATATGAAATTTAAGATAATTTTGTAACATCCTTAACAAGCTTTAATATATTTTTCATGTATTTGAAAAAAAAATACATTAATTATATACAAGTTTAGTTTATACTTCAACGAGAAAACACCGCTTACAAAGACTCGAAATTTCTAAACAAAAAACATTGTAAATGCTAACTCCAAATATTTAAGAAACCAAATGTATGTAAACAAAAAAGTTGGTCCCAAAACATTCTAGAATAGGATGATGCGAGAATGGACTGAATTTGTGATAGATATTTAGAAAAAGAAAGTTTTATTTAGCGTAATATTATAAAGTAACGTGTATGAGTAGGGATGATGAACACAATCCTTTTTTGTCATGTACTGGTATTTGTCCTCTTGATATTCACTGTCGTGTATGAGTGTCTAAATTGCGACCTTTCTCTATTCTATAATGATTTGGTCAAAAGCACAAAACAGAGACACTTGTGGAATTGAGGGCTTGCTAACGAATGCAATGTACTGAAAGGATTTGGGTTTTAATTCATTCAACCCTCGATTATCTGAGATAAAGCCAACTTTATGTGTCTGTGTGCGTGTTCCTGTGCATTTATTTATAGTGAGTGGCGAACCTAAAATATTGTTGAGACCAGAATTGGTAATGCAACAGAAGAGACAGAACAAAAGATGAGGTGAGAATTTGGAAAATTGCGGTTTTGTTGGAACACTGGTTTTTCCAATTTTGAGCAGGTACATTGTAATCAATCAAATTTAGTCCAATGAATAAAGCTGCGCTGTTCATAAAAAGGATAAGGAGTTGTTGCGGTCCTTCTGTCGCGGTTCTGCTTTTGATTAGATACTGTATATACATAAAGACAAAAGCCTCTCTCAACTCAAACACTCCATAATATTCAATTGCCTGCTTCACGTCCCAACACCATTTCACAAATAATATGCTTTTCTTTTTTAATCGACAAAATGGTGATAATAAAATTTGAATTTATAATTTTATATAAATTATTTGATTCTTCGTTACTCCCAAAACTCTCCTATTCTATTTTCTATTTTCACATTAAATAATAGACCCTTGCGTAAGATTAAATAGTTTATTCTTATATTTATTTTAAAACTAATATGTATGATGTATCCGTCACCCTCATAAATAATTGAGATCCAATAAAGACATCACTTACATCATCCGTGGGTAGAAATTCGTGCGTTCATAAATCAAATAGGAAGTTGGTGGACATAACTACCATACCCATACTTTTCAAACAAACTTCAATTATTTTACATTACCAAAATATTATTTTTCTTCCTTCGCTCAAAAACTAATTCTTCAATATACTCAGATTTATTTAAGAACTTTACCTCTTTATAATTAAAAGTTATAATTAAAAAAAAAAACAAACGGATTCATTAGTTTAGATTTTTATAAGTGTGATTGAAATTCATGAGAGGTAGAAAAAAAAAGAATAATATACAGAATTTATAAATTATTATTATTATTACAAACTTCTCTTAATTAAAGTGTAAACAAATTCAATTATGTATGTTAATGAATGGTAAACATCTAGATGTGCATGTGTTATAATAATTATTGTAAAGAATGGTAAGACGAAGTCTGCCAGCCCGTTAATGGATGAGTTTAAAAAAATATTTATATGTTAAACAAAATTATAATTATAAATATTATATTTTTTAATATTATTAAAATATATAAATATATTATAATATTATAATTTAAATTATAAAAATTAATCAATTAAATTTAAATAATTTATTATAATTAATTATTTTAACACATAAATATATTATTTTTTAAATTTATCTATCAAAAATTTATTATATATATATATAATAAATTACGGTAAAATTATATAGACAATAATTTTTAGTTAGTTATGGTGTACAAGTCTTTATACCAGAAATTGCAAAGTCTTGAAACTCTTGAAGTTTTATTCAAAGTTATATCTCACTAAAGAAAATTGCTTCTTCGGATATACGAAAGTGTTCTACTAACCCAACTGCGTGTAGCCCAATTAGCTACAAAACGATCCATTTGTTAAGTAAAGCCCACTAAAGAAAGAAACTTCTTCTTAATAATTTCTAAGGCCCATTAATAATGCTACGATATTAATCGCCTGTGTGGATTTTTGGCAAAGTGAGCTTATGATCGTGATTAATATTCCACCATTTATATTCAAATTGGAAGATATGATGTGAAAATAGTTCAAAATATAAAATCATAATTATAACCTATTTCTACTATCATATACTACAATTTTAGTATGGTTTTACTTTTTTGTTTTCTGGATCTCTAAATAATGTTTTCTACTCGAGAGGTAAATTTAGATTTAATTAAAACTGTAAACATCAAACCTACAAGTTTTTATATGTATAATATTCTCCTATTTGTTTGAATGTTGAAGATCACGAAGCTTGGGTTTGGGATTTTAATTATGACATGTTAGAGGTTGGTTCAATTTGTTTGTTACTGAACTCATACAAAATCATTAAGTACACTTAATTGTGTATATGAGACAAGACACCATCTATACAACGTATTCACAAATTTTACTAATGTTAGGGAATTTGATTAAAATCTTTTAAGAGTGTACTTTTTATTTATTTTGTTGTTACATTCACAATATTCAAGTGTGAAACCTTATTTAAAATATTCAAATTCGATTTTATTTGAACTAATAATACGTGGATACAATTTAATTGTGAATAACCATGTTTTTTTACTTAAGCTAACATTTTCACTTTTACTTTCTCTGGAAGGTGGAATCCTCCCACCTTAATGTATTCATTATATAAAAACTATTTTACTGTAATTTATTTTCTGCCAGTTTTATCAAAATAAATTTTAAAAAATGACGTGTTTTTAACATTATGGTATATTTTTGTTGATGTTTTCAACATTAGATAAAATTAATCGATTCCATTATCTAATTGAGAGCCATGTTATAATATTTTTGTGAACCCGAGTAAGTATTTTTTTTTTCGAAATAAAGAAACCAACCTAAAATTGGTAAAAATCAATAATAAAATTGAAAAATGAGTTTTTATATAATATTTATTTTTATTTATTATATAATTTATCATACATAAGATAGTCCAACTATAACGCAGCTGGTACATGGTAAATAACTGTTTTCACCCATTTAATTACCAATTTGGTTTTGAAAACGTTAGTTCTAAGTTTTTTTTTTTAATTCGAAAAAAGAAAGAAAAATTGGGTGTGTATGGGTCGGGAGTGCGCAGTACGCACAGTGTGTAACAGCTGCCTGGCCAGTAACGATTGAATATTGAAGGGTTGAAACGCTGAAGTGGAGTTGTACATTGTTGAGTCAATTGAAGTCTAAGAAAAGAGAGGGCGAAGAAAGAGATCAGAAATGGCGTCCAAAGCTCCAAAGAAGGCCAATCTCTTGGATCACCACTCCATCAAGCACATCCTCGACGAGTCTGTCTCTGAGGTCTGTAAAAACCTAAACCCCCTTTTCGATCCCTTCCACTTTCAAATCTTTTTTTCCTCTCAATTCGTATTCTGTGTTCGCTAATTCGACTTGAACCTGGTCGAATTTCGGGTTGGTGTAGGTGGTAACGAGTCGTGGGTATGTGGAAGACGTCAGATTGAGCAATGTGAGGCTTTTCATTGGGGCCATCATCATCGTCATTGCTCTCTTTGCCCAGTTCTACAAGAAGAAGTTCCCTGAAAATAGGGATTTTCTCTTTGCCTGCATCGCCTTATATCCTTACTCTACCATTTTGTGTTTGTTTGTTTTATTTTTGGTTTGCATGATATAACTGGATGTGGAGACATCTAAAATTAATATTATTTGGAACTGCTGTTTTTATCTTCTTTTTTTTGTTGGGTGGGGGTTCTGATTAGGGTATTGGAAAGCTAAACATGTAGGCAAGGTTTTAGGGGTTGCGGTTTCGTTGCAATTCATGACATTGCAGCTAAATGTGGACAGATGCAGCCGCAATTTTGGTTGCAGATTCCAAAAAATGTTGATATTGCGGCTGAAATTACTGTCTCGAATAATCTTTTAAAACCTTGCATCTGGGATTCTATGTCTTTTTCGATGTGGCTGGGATGCTAGAATCGTTTAATTGAACGGTATTGATATTCCTCGATGAATGAGTTTGGTGCTTTGCCTGAAAGGGGAAATGTGATTGCTGATGTTTATAGCTTTTATTCTTGTGCTTCCTTGTTGTTTGATCCTTAACCCTTTCGCACATATGTGATCTTCAATGGGGTGTTGCAGCTGATCGTATACACTAGGGAGAAAAATGCCATTCTGTTCACTTATCCTCCTGTTGTAAGTTTAAGCTAACTTAGCCGTGGCTCTTGACTTTGATGCTAGAGTTTTTGTTTACATATGGAGAATAGATGCTGTGTTTTACTAATTGCATTGTGTTGGTCCTTCTGGATGATGGATGATTCAAATTTCATCTTCCACCCTCCATGGGTTGGTCAATAGCAAAGTATCAGTCCCATGGTGTTGGATTTGGAGATTGTACGTGTGTATAACCTATATTGCTCACTAATTTGCATAATGTTGAACATTATCTATTAGAATATGTGGGGATGTTTTGACAGGTTGATTTTGATTATGAAACTTATATATAGACTTATTTGATATACATTTGTTCTTCATCTTTTAATGGTATATTCAAATTGTAAAAGAGGAACAATTTCTAGGCGTTCTACGGCTCCTTGTTCTGTGTAACGATTACATTTTGGTTTCATCTAACCATTTCAACTCACTTTCCGATATGGAGAGAGAACATTTAAGATTTATATGATACGATGCCTAGTTTGTTTTTGTATTTGTATGTGTGAAAGACGGAGAGAGGAATCTCTCTTTTTTATTATTGTTTAAATTGGCAATTTTTTTTGTTTCTATAATGAGAGTAGAGGCACTGAAACTATAGTCTGTTTACCTTTTTTAAAATTGTGCCAATATATGCAGTAGAGATCCGTCCAATAACTTGAGCATGACTGTTTTCGCTTAATAATCATCATAGACACTAAGCAGATCGCTTGTGTATTAAATGGGTCACACATCAACTCATCATGATCAATTATCAATAGTTCAGTGTAGCACTGTGGTCTGTGCAGAGCAGCCATGAACCACTACCCGGTTTGAGTAGCTGTGTGTTTTTAATAGCTTCCGTGGCAGGTGCAATGGAAACCAAAATGGTGTCCGTAATGGTAGCTAGTAGCTAGAATGAGGCTTTTCAAAAAGCAATTTTTGCCTTCAAAAGAACGATGTATTTTTGTTTTAGGAGGGGGAGCAACGTAGTTGATATTTAACTCTCAACCTTCTTTTTTCTTTTCTCTAAACACCTATCCTCACTTTTTGTTGAATGTTTAAGATGTTTTGAGATATGAATGTCTTTAAAATTTGTTTCTTTCTTTGACTTTTATTTTATTTGCTTGTTTGTTTTGATTAAACGCCGTGACCTTTTACTGTAAATTAGGAACATGTCGTGAACTTGAGTAATTTTGAGCATTTATGTGTGAATTATAAAATATTTAGTCCGTATATTAAAATTAGCCATTCCACTACGTACTATACTGCTATGGCATTTTGGGTTTGGCTGCTACATGTCACCATCCTAGATTGATGAACTAATGCATTGAGTTAATGAATATAGATGAAAAAAACTAATATCAGTTTGACTAGCTATTAATATGTATTGGATATAGTAGTTTTGTGAAATGGTTGCAGTGAATGAACTTTAATTTGTGCTGGTATAGTTATATTCCATTCTCTTTATCCGTCAATTATTGAATTTCAACTTAAGTTGCGTGAAAGTTGAAACAGGATAATTTTTCACACCCATTGGGTTGAACCAGATTAAATTAATGCATAGACCATGACACATTTATTTAGGCTGGAAGTTTAATCCAGGTAGTGCCTACATCTTTGTTATTTTGAACTCTGAGATATGTCATCTGCAATCTGAATTGACCCATAACTTTCATATTTCACAAATGATTTAGAGGTGTAAGTCATGATATGTTACTAGTTGATTACTTGGTGAATGTTATATTTTTAGGTTTTTCATGAGCTAAGGATGTTGATGCTTTATTATTTATTTATTTATTTATTAATGGGATATGTTACATTTCATTCATCTAAATAAATTTCGGCTTGTCATTTAACTCTATCATCAAACCAAATAATGCCATTTTATTTTAGCCTCAGTAGAAGCCCATAAATACTATAATTATGATAATCACATTCCAACTTAGATTTCCCCTTTTTTTACTACAGGGATCCTTTACCAGTACTGGTTTGGTGGTTTCCTCCAAATTACCTAGATTTTCTGACTTGTACACAGTCACTATAGCAAGCGCAGATCCAAAATCAATTTCTGCAAATGAACCAGTACATTTTACCAAAAGTGTTACTGAGTGGTATACCTCTTTATCTCTCTTTTCATCCATTAACTTCTTGGACTGCTTTTTGGAGATCAGACTGCATCAGTCTATTTTTGTTTGGATTTCAGGTTCACCAAGGACGGAATCTTAGTTGAGGGCCTCTTCTGGAAGGATATTGAAGCTTTGATAGTTAAATATACCAAAGAACCAAAGAAGAGCAAGTAGTATGGATACATGAACTTTAGTTATGCGGATAACTTTTTGAATGAGAAACATATATATCTGGATATGTTTTATAATTCAATACTTAGACATTTAAAATAGAACGGGAATTGAGCTTTCACCAGCTTTAGGGCACATTTTGTTCCCATATTTCGGCAGCTTATTCTTAGAAAAAGGTTCAAACTTTATTTTCATTTAATATCCTAAATAACAATTAATGGTTCTCTTACACTCCTTTATACTTCTGCCATCCGTCACTGGGAGAAAGAAAAGTTACATTTTTAAGGAAGAAAACACTGAACACTTAATGATGTGTTTTTTTATTTTATTTTATTACGGTAACTTCTGTTGGTATGTTTTGATTAATAATTACAAATGTGACATATTTGTTACTTAACTTTTTTCAATAATTGGAAAAATAATTATAAACATAAAATTGTTTACAATACGCTTCATAATTCGGCAGACCCCTCGTTCTATGCTTGTTGTGTGGCTATTGTTGTCATCCCTCGCGCCACAAAGGAAGTGTGATGTTGTGGTTTATACAATTCGTTCTTGAGGTAATTGTTGTAGGTTGACTTTAATTAAGACATGCATCAATAACAAGTAATTCACAAAATTTAATCGTAGTTGAATTAGGCAGGCTAACTGTATTTTATTTCTATCTTCTTTTTCTCATGACATATGTGTGCTTTTTTACTTTTAGTAGGGTGTAATCTTGAACTAATTTTCTAACATCAAGCTACATTATAAATTGAGAGGTTACAACCCCACTGAGGCAGAACTGTTTTTCCATCTTTTTAATAAATTAATAATTATAAGGCATGTATAGGTTTGACCAAATGATTGCTTCCAAAGGACTTTTGTCATACGTAATACCCAGGGCCAGAAAATATTATGGCAAAAAAATGATAACTGAATGAATTATTCGTAAAGTAATTGGAATCCATATAATGTAAAATACACATCATCTTTTTTAAGTGTATTAGAAGTTTATTAAGATTCTTTTTTAACTTTTTCAATTCATTTATTAAGATTAAATTGTAAATGCACGAGAATCAATTCTCAATTCATTCTCTTCCACCATTTTCAATTCATTTTTTAAGATTAATTTGTACATACACCAGGAACAATTCCTTTTTAGCAAGAATATGTTTTCAAATAATTTATTAATATTAAATTATACATATATTTAATGCATTTAATTACTATTATTAAATAATAAGTTATGTTTGCTATATATATATATATATATATATATATATATATATATATATATATATATCTTTAATATTAATATATTAATAGGCAGAATGCATTCTCATCTAGTTAAAATATAATTAATTCTCTTTCTTAAATCATTTATCAATATTAACAACCAATCAATTCTTACTTTTATAAAAATTAATTATCCTTTGTTTTTAATTTTTTTATTAATATTAAATTATGCTTATATTTAATTATTATTATTAAATAATATATATAATATGAATAGTATTATTAATATATTAATAGACAAAATACATTCTCACCCAGTAAAGGAGAATTAATTATCTTTCTCAAATCATTTATTAGTATTAATAAAAAACTGATTCTTAATTTTTTTAGAATCAATATTTCTTTATTCTTAAATTTTTTATTAATATTAAATTATACTTATATTTAATTATTATTATTAAATAATAATTTGAGTTTTTTATATATGTATTTAGTATTAATAATATTATTAATATTAATAAACTTTTAATTTATTAATATATTAATGATAAATTAATAATTTATAATTATCAATTATTTAAAACATTTTATAATATATAAATATTTGATATGAAGTTAATTATAATATAATTATAAATTTTAATGAAAAGAATATATAAATTAAATAATAAAAAAATCAATAATCTCAATATTAATAATATTGTAAATATTAATTTTAATTTCAGAAAATATCAATAATAATAATAATAATGATATATTATTATTGGTGTATTAATATTTTAAACAAAATAATAAAAAAACTAGATGAAATAATAATACATAAATAAATAAAAATAAAAATTTATTATTTTTATAATGTATTTAGTTTTATATTTTTTTCATTTTATACAATTATTTTTATATGAAATCTACTGTAATAATTATTTTAAAAATTATAATAAGATGATTTTAGTTATTAGTTTACAATAATTTTAATGTGAAACAATATAAAAAAATAACGGTAAACAAATTTTTAAAACCTTTCTATTTTAAATAATAACTCAAATTTCATTTTAAAATAATTGACCTAAATTATATTTTATTTTAAATTATACTTTTAAAATAAAAAGAAAACTATAATCTTACAATCTTATCAATTAAAACATTTTTTTAATCAATCAAACTAATAACATCACTTACAAATTTTCATAAACATTTCTTTTATTTTTCTTTATTTCTTATTAACTTACTCTTTCTCTCATCCAAACAATTCTATTTTTAATTCTCTTTTCTTTCAAATCCACCTATTTACACTCTTTAACATCCATATATTTTATTATAATTAAAATCATGTTAAATAATATTAATTATATCCAATATAAAAAAATATGTAAATTGTTTACATTTAATATTATATACTGATTATTTATATAAAAATTGACTATTATATATATATATATATATATATATATATATATATATTAATTTTATGATACAATTTAATTATAATTTTAGATGTATGAAATTAAAACACCGTGAAAATAGTTTTTTTTTCTTTTTATTTTTAAATTTAATAAGTAACTTTTAGAACTAAAAAAAGATTTTAATCATTTTATTGATTTTAATAAAAAATATTAATATTTCATTTAGATATAAAAACTATTAAAATTATATTTAATTTTTTTATTAATTTTATTAAAATAAAAATTCATAAATAAATATTACATTTTTAAAGTATAAAAGAATAAAATTTCTTCTTTCTAAAATTAGATTATGAATTTAAAATATTATATTTATTAAAAATCAATAAATTTTAAAAAACAGAAAATAATTTTAAAGTTAATATAATAATCACTTAAATTAAATTTTATCAAGTTTAATTTACAAATAAATGTAATTTTTTAATAATTACACATTTAATTGTACTTAATTTATATATTTTATTCTATAAATATAGGTCATTATCCTAAAAATTAGTATTTTTTATCCAATATTCAATTGCGTCAATCACATCTTCTACGCTAAATTTACTCAAATTCATTTAAATTTACTGTCTTTCTCCGAATTTAAATAATCTTATAAATTCACTTAAATCTTATTAAATCCTCCTCCAAATTCAAATACATGCTTAAACAATTTTATTTTATTTTTAAGTGGGTTCTTTTTATCTAATATCACGTAGAAGTATTTCTCTTTTTAAATTAAAATATAGACATTATGTACAAACAAAATAAATATGAGTTGTATAAATACTTTTAATGTGAGGTATAAAATTATCTAATTATTTTATAAATATATATATATATATATATATATATATATATATATATTATTAATTTGAGTAAGATCAGTATATTTGATAGAGTGAGATTGTATTATATAATTTTAGCTGTAATAAGTTTAATATTCATTATGATTTGCTAAGTTTATTAATATTAATATTTCATATTTATAAAAAAAAGTCACTTCTTTTTGTTATATATATATATATTCTTGTGTTTATCATTAAATATTTCATAGAAAGATATTCATAAAATTCAAAGGTTTCCTTCTAAGAATACTGACTTGTGACCATCTTAATTTTTTCTACCTTAATATGATATTAAATATTAAATTTATAAATGCTCCATTACTTTGACACAAGACTTTTATTATAAACGAGAATCAATCCATACAACTATACCTATATGCATGTGTTTTGTTATAGATTTAAATAATTGTAATTCATAATAATAATAATAATAATAATAATAATAATAATAATAATAATAATAATAATAATAAAGTAACAATGTAATTAAAAAAAAAACCATTTTTAGATTAAATGAATTTTTTTTTCAGTATTAGAAGTGTTAGAAAGTGTAATTTGATTTGTTATTAATGGAATTTATCTTTAATGGAATATATTATTAAACAACAATACGAGATTTCTTTTAATAAAATAAAATCATATGATCAATTCTATAATTCTCATTTTATATTTATCGAAATGACAATTGTTTCATTTGTTGTAGTCTGATTATAAATAAGATAAAACATGCAGATCACGTTGTATAAGATGATTGTAATTTAATTAGTGATCTCATTTTTAAGTTTTAATAATATTGTCTCTCGTGAAAATTGGTATAAAAATATATAATATTGATTATTTGTTTAAAAAAGACATAAAAAATTGGTATAAACTAAAAAAAATAATACATAAAATATATAATATTTTTTTCTCATTCTTCATTTTTAAATTAATACATAAAATAGTAATTAATAATAAATAATTTTACAATAATAATAGTTTAAACACAATGAATTTTTAATGATTTATCTATACAGAATTATTTTACTTCTTTATTTAATTTTGTACATCTACACAACAGTTTTATGTTTTGACTTGTTTACTTTATTTTCGTTTTTAATGATATTTTTCCTTCCTACGTTTGGTTTTGAAATTCAAATAGAACATTAATTGCAATCCAATGCAAATTGTCAAGGGACCTACAACAGACAGGTATATGAAAACGAGTGCTGCCCTAAGCGAATCACTTACTTTTAATTTTAAGCCACTTATAGTCGGTTTTAGAGTCCAGCCAAACAACTAGTTACAGCCACCACAATAACTTTTGGCTACAATAATATATATGCCAGTTTTTTATTTTTTAAAAATTATTTTAATATATTCTTTAATATTTTCTAATTATAAAAAATGTTTAGAAACTCGAGAATATATATTTATATGATAAATTAAGAATAAATAATATGTATTCTAGCATTAAACCTTATTACATAAAACATCGGAGTCAATTATCGTATGTCGGCTTTTAAACTGAAATTATCTTTAAAATTATTTATTTTTAACTTTTTAAGCAACCATATTCACAGAAATATCTAGTTAAGTTCGTAGAAAAAAAAAATACCAAAAAGTAAGAAAAAAACGTCAAACCACTTAATCTAATATTCTCCATAACCAGCCGTCCACGAGAAAAAAATAAACAGAAAAGAAGAAACTAAAGATGAGCCCGTTCAGGTCCAACCATTTTTTCTCCAAGTTGATGTGCTTGCTTATGTCATATTTTTTTTTCAGATAAACAAACTCTTTTTCACTGTTCTTGTGCTCTTTCACTCTACAGTCCTCACTGCTCAAGAACAACACAACTCAATTTGTTACTTCTGTTCATAAAAACAGAATATATTTACAATATTAGTAAGGTGTTTTACTCAAATTCAAAAGTGGTTGATTCTGAAAAATTTACAAAACTAAAATCAAGAGAACTAACTGGAACATAATCATTACATGTCTATTTTGAACTCAAAATCAACAAAAGTATAATTTAAAGAAGGTGATTTTTATTTCTATTTCAAATTTACACAATATAGGATGCAATCAAATAAAATAACCACTGTTGTGTTTATTTAATCATTTCACGTTTTTCACTTATTTTTCATATATTTTTTCTCTTTTAACAAATTTAAAAAATGTCAATTTTTATTTTAATTATTAAATTTTTTCTTACAATCGTGATGCTCTGAGCACTGGTGCAGACAGACAACCCGTCTCGTTCCTCTCTCCATACTTTTAATCAATCAAAATTATAGATATTAAAACAAATAAAAAATATTGTCATACAATATATGTAGGATTTTAAATTAATTAATTTAAGTGTAATAACTATAACTAAAACGTAAATATTGAAATCAAACCTTATATAAACAAAACAATTAACTTAAAAATTAAAACCACTCCATCCACCATTAAAACTGTAATTAATAAATATAATTAACGCTGTAGTGTGGCCCTTGCGAACGTTAATATCGCGGTCCTTATTTGATGCTGTCGTTTTCAAGACCTAATCAGGCAAGAAGGGAAAGGATCAGCCATAGCTCCGATGTGGCACCGCCTCCCGTTCACAAGCTGGACCCACACAAAGCTGACGTGGCTGAGGGACCCACCAACCACTGTCCCTGGACCTGAAGGAGTGCCCAAAAACCTCATTACATAAACAATTTCAGGTCCGCCACGTCACAATAGCGAGCCTACTATTTATAGAACGACTTGGCATTGCCAGGCTCCCTATTTCGAGAGTTACCACCACCTGTTAAAGATATTATTTCTCTCTCTAAAACCGTTTGCTTCTCTCTCTCTCTCTCTAAAAAATCTTCAAATCCCTGGAATCTGTTTTGCCTAATTCAAGACATTTGATCATAACCGAACCTAGGGTTTCGGATTTTTTCCGCCTACAATCTAATTTGGTTTGAAACGATTTTGCCATGACAAACAGCAGAGAACGAGATTTGTTTTGCGGCGACAGGATCGATCCGTCTAACGGTGAAGGTTTTGACGATTCGTCGTCTGTGAACAGTGCTACTTCTGCCGGAGAGGACGGCGGCTCGGGGACTCAGGTTGGACTTACGGAGCGGTTGATGGATGTTCTCGTCGAGGAAAGCGACGGCGATCTGTTGATTCAGCAAACAAATAGAGAGGACCGGTTGTTGCAGTGGCTTAAGGCTCTTGATTTGCAGGTTATGGGAGCGTGTCGCGCAGACGAGAGACTAAAACCCCTGCTGAAGATGCATACTGCTTGCGGCGTCGCGGAAGATCCTCTCCTGGCTCAATTGACGCAGGTGAGAATCGTTCTTGATTGTTCCGTTGGTTATCTTCCTCTTCTGTCATGTTAAGACCCTGTTTTTTTTTCTTCACGCATTATTATTCTCTTTTTTATTTTCTGAATAAGTGTTTACTTATTTCGATGTACAGCATTTCGAGCCATCTGAGGTTGGAATGTTAGCAAGATGCTTCTGCGTGCCGCTTGTTTCGATACGTGTTGGGAAGATCAACAAGGAGGGGACTCGCTTCTGCCCTACTTCGAATAGGTAATGTCATTTTAGTTTTTCAATCTGAGCCGAAATTGACTTTCCCCACACCTATTGATGTGATAAATCTTTGCAATTCTTTTAAGTCCTTCGCTTACCCTACTTATTTGCCTGGAGAGTTCTATCGATTCTTGTTTTGTTTTTTGTTCTTTTCCTCCTCCTCTTTTTAGTTCCTCGGCCTCTGACTTTCTTTACAACTTCTTATTCTATCTCTTGATGCGATTAATTGTTATGTCTAGGCAGACAATTTATAGACCTCATAGCTACTATTCATACTGCCATAACTATGTTCTGGCAATTCATTGTGTGTTTTGAATTATGCTTTGTATCTCATGTAGTGTTAGTCTGGTGATCTAAAGTTTTTCATGGTGTTAGTTCTGATCTGTTACAGTGTGTTAAAGATGCTTATATACACCGTAGTTAGTGTATATGGGCGTAGATTGTGTGTTTGTGAATTAAGATTTGGATAGATTGTTATTACCGAATTTTGTATCCTTTCTGTGCTTCTGCATTCTTTGTTGACGATTGAAGTGTGGGATTTTTGTTACACTTTTTACTTTTGTAAAATTTTAAATTAAATGTGATCATGTCAGGTCACTTTTATACTGTTGCCACCCTTTTTCCTTTAATAAGGTCGCATGCTCCCTTGCGTCATTTCTTGGTCTTGTATATATTGAGGAATGAAGATTTTAATTTGTTTCCAGTTCCAACTTCCAATGGTTTTTGCCAAAGATTCCCTATAATATGCCTCCACGCTTTTAATGGCAGTTCTCTGTTGTGTTGCTTGACAAATGGGGCCAAATCTGGTCCAATTTCTTTCAGGCTTGCCCACTCCAGCCTTCGGGGTTATTGTGGGTACACCTCATCATCACTGCATATATGCGAAGCGAAGGTGTGATGTATTGCGTAAGGAAGAATAGGGAGTTTACAGTCACAGCTTCCTGAGGAAGACTGATGGGTCTAGGCCAGGGGTTCAGTTTTTTACCAGCCTTCTTTCTGGTTGTGGAAGGAATGGGTCAGAATTAGGCTTAATTTTTGTGGGGTATGTAAATGAAATGGTACAATTGTTATTTTTGGGAAAACAATTTGGCCTGAGAAGGGGAAGGCCATAGTTGATATGTGTTTATTTTTGTCACTAAAAGTTGGGTACTGGATTTCTTGCTCTAGCAGCTGTTAATTACTAGCTTAGCTTGATCTAAAGCATATATTGACAAAATTTTATTGATTAAAGGATTTGATTTTAACTGTGAATTGTTTCTTTTTTAATATATTTTATGTGTGTAATTGCATTTGTAGTTGTTATCTTCCCTATTCATAACTGTGAGTTATAGAGCTATAACCAATTGCTTATGCATTATATTATGGACATGGCTGTTTTAAATATTGATGTATCTGTTATGTAAGCACTGACATCTATTATTTCAAATTGCTTTCCGTTATTTGTCTATACGAAGCATGTGTAAATCCTTAGTTTGTTGGATGATCATGAGTAACTACTGGAGTCTGTAGTTTAGTTTATTGATGGTGATATGTTCATTCTTCCAAGTAAAAATGTCTTTTGACTTGTAGGTAACTGGGCGTATTCTATTATGATCTCTGAATTAAGAGGAAGTAAAGGTAGTTTCATGATCCTACATTATATATATCACTGCTGCTCAGATTTTCAAATCAATATAGATTTGAAGCTTTTATGTGGGGATAAACAACAGCACATTGACTAGGTTACACAATCTAGAGATATAAGATTTATTTTCATAACTGTCTGTGATCATTTTCTATGTATTTAACATTGCAAGTTATATGTGTTTGCACTGAAATGCTGAACATGTTATTTTTGTGATCACTACCCTCAAAAAGACCAAAAGAATGTATCAATATGATCCCATAGCGAAGATTGTCTTTCTTAATAGTCTGAAATTAGTGAGAAATTTATTTCGAATTTGATTTTGTTTTTATAAAACATGAAACAAAACCAAGATGATGCAGATAGCGCTGTTAGATAGAATGGATTTTGTTCTTTTTTAAGTGGATTTTTCTATCTGTACTTAAAATGATGGAAAGGGTTAAATATTGTAGATCAATTTTTTTTGCTATTGTATGGCTGTACTTGTGTCCTCAATTTACCATTTTGGTCAGCATTGATTATTTTGCCACTGGATGCCAATGACTTTGTTCCCAGAATACTAAATAAATATTATATTTCAAATTATTTACACATTCCCTGAAAGACAAATGTTTTTCAACTTGTAGGAATTTGGAAATACTGTTGACAAAAACTTGATGGATTCATTGGGTGCATTTTTCTTGATTTATGTTTATGTTTCTAGTAAAGAATACGTGGTATGTACTGTCTTTTGTGAGACTTTTTTTTTTCAGATGATTTTCTTTTAATAATTATGACCAACGCTAAAAATAATTTTGTGATAGGCCTCTTTAGTTGTTGGGCTAAGGTTTTGAAGATTATGGGTCATAATTTCATCATAAAAATCTGATAGATTGTTTGTCTTTTTTATTTGATATTGTCTTCTTAACTATCCCTTTCTAATGTGTCTCATTTCAATTTGTGCGCAGGGGTAACTTGACACTTGTACTGCTGCCAAGTTCTGATCTTCGTCTCTCGTTCATTGGGGATGATGGTAAAACTGAGAGATTGTTCACTCTTACCAGCAAATCCCAGTGCTCAGCTGTTGTGATTGATGAAATTCCCACTGATGGTTCTGGCCGATCATTCCTTGTAAGTTCTCCAGATAGCAGAGCTTTTTACTTCTGGTGCTCTGAGAAGTCCAAGCTTTTGGGAATTGAATTACTCAGGAAGGTAATTTTAGCTATTCTTTTTTGAACTCATTTACGTAAATGTTGTAGGATTATATATGGATTTATTCTGCATGTTCATAATTTCTCCTCTATATGTTGGGTGTTTTGAATATATTTAATGTTTAGTATTTTGGTCATCAATCTGATTTTTGTATGAATCAGATGAAGGATTTGCTCAAGAGGAAACCATCCATTGTTGAGCTGAGTGGCATTAGCAAGTCACGTCTTGATTGCTTTGCCACTCAGCTACGGGCTTTTCTTGTCGGGGCAACGCCAGGCAATAATAGCCATGATCATACAGTTTGTGCTTTAACATCTGCTAATTCCATGTCATGTTGTAATGTTGGTTCCGAAAGTTCACACCCATCATCTTCAAAATTTCCCAGATCTCGAAACATTGGAGGTCAGACAGCAAAGGGAGATACAACGCTTTACCAGAATATTCTTAGTCCAAGATCAAGTTCTTTTAAAGAGGTTCCTCCAAGAAACTTGTCTTCTCTCAGGATTGCAACCAGGGAGAAAATTAAACGACGTGGTGATAATCATCAGCCAACTGTTGATAACTTGACAAATGATTCAACAAACATTTCAGATTTATCCTCAACTTCTGACCATGACAAAGCATCAGAAGTTACCAAAACACTTGCCTTTTCACCAAGTTTTCTGGGATCACTTGGAAAGCTTGGTGTTCCATCCAGCCTTGGGCTGGGTGGGGAGGTCCCTCCCGTGGTATCACCCCTTTTTTCTCCCTACTATTGTTGGTGCCCCCCGGGGATTTCTACCTGTCCTTCCAAAGTAGCAGCTACACAATCCCCCAGCTTATCAATTGAGACGTTGCCTTTTCCCTCAGGTGCTTCATTCTTACCAAACCCTCTATCAGCTACCCTGTTGGATCCAGTACAACCTCTTAGTGCTTCCATGGAATTTCCTCCTTTTTTACCTGATCCACTGGTCAGAATGTCGTTGCCAACCTCTCAGCAGATTCCCACTTTCACACCATTAATGTGTGATCCGATTGTTCATGTCCCAGTGATTGATGTGTGCTCTTCAGGTCAGGGCTATCTTGTGAGTGCTGGCCCTGCAATGTCGACTAGCATTCCACCGTTGCATCCAAAGCTTGTGCAGCCACTGATTCCTGAATCTGATGCTGTAGTGAAGGGTGCAAGAGAAACCCTAAGATTGCTGATTAGTGGTTCAAGCCAGAACCAACAAATGATGAGGGACACTCTACCAGCAATCTTAACTAATCCGGACGAAAAACAAAACAACATTCTTGTGGCTGGAAGTCGGGGTCTTTATACGGGAACCCGAGATATTAATGTTATTGCAAACAGCATTGCTGCCATGGGATTAGTATCACTCTCTGGGGTATCAAAAGAAGACAGTGGAAGCTATTCCGAGGTATGTGATAACTACGGGATTTTGGAAGAGGCAGGGAAAAATCCCAATGATTCAGGTGGAGCCTTTTTGGGTGATGATGGCGGTGCTTCTTTGGATTCAGAGTAGTAGTGATGGATGCAATTATGTTTTTCCTTTTTATGTAGATCTCTTTTGCCCAGCAAATGTAGATATGTGCTTTAGCACTTTTGAATGGTTTTAAAGTTCATATTTCACCATTCAACCCTGATTTCATGTAGGATGCTTTGATTATTCTTGATTAGAAATTTGGAATGTGGCTGAACCAGATCCTTCGCTTGTATATTGGTTTTAGGGGCGTGTAGTGGTAAATTCGGGAAGTGTGGAACAATATGCAATTGTACGGTTTCCTTGACTTCTTTTGTTATTTTGTGGTTTTAGTGATGGTTTTAATAAACTCGAGGTTTAGGATTTTATAGGTTGCTAATTAACTATAAGGTCATGGAATTAACTATATACTCCAAGCTAAGTTCTTTAACATAGAGCTATAATTTTTGCTTAGATAAAAACGATCAAAGAGGAATGGGGTGCGGGAGAAATCTTATTCGTAAATAAAATTAATGATGACCAATGTTCTTATATAATATATGTAGAGTAGTAGTAGCCGACGACAGCTAAAATGTACGTTTTGGATGGATTCGTAAATATATATTTTTTTAAGTTAATTAATTAAAAGTTAAAAAGTAAAAAATTAAAATTATGAGAAATTTTTTTCTTTTTTAAATTAGTTTTTTTGTAAGTTGAATTTATTTTATATTTTTTATTAGAAGTCTGTATAGAGAAATTTATTAAGTAAGCTTATAATAGGCTAGATGTCTTTTTTTTTTTTAATGGTGATTATTTATGGGTACCCATTAAATACAAACATTTTACAATAACTTTGATGTTATATATATTTTTTTTGTGTACATAAAATCATATAAATTTTTTATATATTCTTTCCTCGAATCTCTCTTTAGCTGTAGATATGAACAGGTGTTTAAGAATAATTTTTCTTTGTTCATATCCTTTCCTTACATGTAATATTATTCTACAATTACTTTCTGACTTGGACGTAGAGAAATTAAATAGAAAGTGAAATTACAAGAATAATTGAATCTCTTGTTTGAATTAGCAAAAAAAAAAAAGTGTCTTCCACTATATTTAATATCAGAAAGAAAAATGAAACGAGAGTAGTTTTGAAAAGAGAAATTAAATGTATGAAAGATAAGAGAAGTGAATGAAAAAGAAAAAGAAAATAGTGTATCCCTCGGCTAAAAGCCCACTCAAGTTCATATTTCTTATAAGAAGAGCACTCTGAAATAAAATGGTTTCATAGATCGGAAGCTTTCTGATACACAGGATCCTCTTTCGAGGCAAGTGTAGAGCATACTTGCATCTAAGTGGGGAACGACATTAAGAATTATAAGCTTCAAGTTTTCAGAGAAAGGAAAATTTAGAGAGATAGCATTTTAGAAAGGGAACTTGTATTGATTTTACTTGATTTCATTCTGCCTTACAAGTTTACAAGCATCTCCTATTTATACACACGGAATCCAAACCTTCGCTAAACTAAAATGAAATTCGAACCCGAAACTTATGATACAAGGTGGAATCCGAAATCAATTATTCAAACTATGGCCCACACATCATAATGACCTTACAAAAGACAAAACATCATGATTCATACTTTATTTAAAGTAGAAAGATAAGATAAGATTTGAAAGTGATGTCTTATCTCTACATGTGAAAGTAAAGTAGATCCAAGCTTATCTTCATTAACACGTTTACGGTAAACGTAATAGATACGTGTAAAGATAAGGGAATCTTGCTTTAGTAGCATGTCATAATGACAACCATTAACTAAAGCCTTTACTTTAGTCAGATCGGGTGGAGCCTGAGTAGTTCATCTGTTGTGCCTCACTCCTTGTCATACTTCCATGTAATGGGTCCCAGTAAGGATACATCTTTTTATGCATTATCATTTCTTCCATCAGATCTTCGTTGATGTTATCTGCTAGATCTTCTACTTTCTGGAAGTCTTCATCTGGGACATTCATTTCTGCTCGTGATTTGAAAAATCTTATCTCTTGGGATTTGTCTTCTTCTGGAGTGATTTGATTCAACTGGTATGTGTCAGATGGTCTTTGGGATGAACTGACAATGTTAGGGTCTACTTGCTTTGGTTGATAATGATTTATTTCACAAAGGTGATGCGCCAGCTTGTGCACTCAGAATCAGTTATCAAGTGGATAGGTGTCAAAGCTAGCCCATAGATAAGCTTCATTTTTTGACCAAAGGGTTCCAACTGGATTTATGAAGTATGGACGGTGGATGATGAAGATAGATGTCAAATTTTTGAGAAAGTCTTCGAGAACTCCTTTCTACTTTTGACTGGCCTATGATCTCCTTAAGCCGTTGTCTCCACCAGGGTATCGGAGAAAACCATTCGAGCAAGTGTCCAAAAAAGGAATTTGTCTTTATACGGATGTGTCAAAATATTGTAAGCTTTTGAGCCTTTAATGCAATAGGAATGGAGTATTGAACTGTATCGCACCAAATGGTCCAAAGGGTAGGCTCACAAAGGTCCCAACCAGGTTCACAGAATAGTTCAAAAATTCCCCCAAAGGGAATATTAGGATTGAACGATGAGGCTGAAATTACTTTGTATCTGAGGGTTTCATGTAAAAAGTAAAAATATCTGGTTCTGGCATAGTGGAGAATATCAGCTGGTGTGGTTGGGTTTAAACCAGGTGGATAGATTTTGACGGTTTTGGCTTTGTCTGAGAGAGGTTTGACCATAAAGATAAGAGGAAGACTATAAGTGTCAACTATCAATTGGACATTCTTTTTTGGTCTAGACAAAAAATCTGGGACTGTGTTTAGGTTTCCTTTAATGTGCTTAACAGTAAAATCATACCTGGAGAACCAGTCCATTAGCCTGAGAATCTGAGGATTAGGAGGCATCTTATTCTTGAACTCTAAGATCTTTGGGAATGAAGAGTTGTCCATCTGAACTTCAAAGTGATATCCTCTAAGATGGAAATCGAACTTTTTTATGCCATTTTTGACTGCTAAGGCTTCCTTGAACGTGGTGTGATAATGTTTTTCTGCATCTTTGAATTGTCCACTGGCATGTCCACAATAGTATCTTTTCCCATTTTCTTCTTCAATGAGTACTGCTCCCCAGTATTCATCGCTGGCATCAGTCTGCAATATTCTTTTTCCATTGCCTGGGATTTTCAGAGCAGGAGGAGCTTGAGCTATCTTTTTTAGTTCTTTAATAGCTCTGGTTTGTTCTGATCCCCATGGAGGTGGATTCTTCTTTAAGAGCTTGGACAAAGGACTTGTATTTCTTGCAACATTAGGGATGAATTCCCTGATATAATTAACTATCCCGAGAAATTGTTGGATTTGCTTGATGGTCAGATTTTCATCTGGGAAGTTGAGAAGTTCTTCAGCAATGTGAGGTTGAGGCTGATAAGATCCATGACTGAAGTGCATTCCTAAAAAGTCAATTTCTTCTTGGGCCAAGTGAATCTTTTTTTCTGAGAGCATTATTCCATGTTGATGGGCTATTTCAAAGAATTGATTCAATAATAGCTTATGGGAGTCCATGTTTGGTGAGAACAGTAAAATATCATCAATATAGACAATTGCTCTATCTAATATGGGCTCGAAGATTTTTGTCATGGCCTTTTGAAACAGTGATGGGGCTGTTTTAAGCCCAAAGGGCATTACTTTCCATTGGTATTGGGCATTGGGTATGCAAAAAGCAGTTTTGTATCTATCAGGTGGGTCAATGCCTAATTGCCAAAATCCGGATTTGAGGTCGAACTTAGAAAAGACATGGGCTTCTTTTATCAAAATGGGTAAGGATGAAGCTTTGGGTATTGGGAATTTATCATCCTTAAGAAAACAGTTAAGAGGTTTGTAGTCAATTACTAACCTCTTTTTTCCCCTGAGTTTTTCAGACCTCTTTTCTTCATAGAAGGCTTGACAGGTCCAATTGGATTGGGTTGGTTCAATCAGGCCCTGTTTCAACAGCTTCTGACATTCTTGTCTTGCTAACCGTAGGTCCGAGGGAGACATTCCTGGGTGAGTAGCTTTGGTTGGATTCACATCTTCGTTGAGCTTGAAGGGCAATTGTACAAAGAAATCAGAATTCTTCCATAAAGGCTTGGGATGAGAAAATTCTTCATGACTGTTGGCACACAGAGAGGTTAACTTTTGTTTGATCTGTTCAAGTTCTGGAGGAGCTTTAGAGAGAGAAAAGAGTCTTGGTATCTCTGTAAAATGCTTGAATTCTCTTTTGAACTTGATTCCTTTAGGAAGTATTTGAAATCTACTAGTCATGGAAAAGATGTCCATGCCTATCAGAATGTCTTTGTTGGGAAGCTTACTTCCTATTACTTTACTCCAAACTATACATTCTGGAAAGAATTTAATTCCGATTGGAGCTCAGGTTATTAACTCAGCCTTGAAGACTTTTCCGTCACCGCTACAAAATAGGAGGCTTCTTTCTTCCAAAATTCTTTGGGAAGAATATCGTGATCCATCATGGATTTCGGGCTCCAAGTATCAATGTAGGCTATGGCTTGGATGGATTTGTCATATTTAGATGGAAGGATTTGAACTTCTAAACAGTGGTCGAGGAGGAGAGACATTGATGAGGTGAGTTTCCCGGAAAGAGAATACCGGAACAAGATCGCTTCGCATTCCTCGAATATTCTCGATTCGCATTCATCGAGGAGATGTCGAGGGCGAAGACAGCTTTCTTCGTCGCAGTAACTCGTTCGTAATACGTAGATTCTATATCGTCTTTATCATCAAGTTGGAGGGTGGAGATGAGCTTGATGGCTCTGTCGCCTTTGTGGGGACAGCTTTTGGAAAAGTGTCCCTTTTTCTTGCAAATGAAGCACCGTTGATCTTGTGCTTTTCCCCGAACTTCTTTTTCTTAAAGAATTTTAAATTCTTTTTCTTCTTTTTTCTCGAAAATGGGTTTTTCTTTCTTTTTCTTCACCTTGCAGGTTCCCGAACAAGGCTTCTTGCATTTAATCTCCAAATAAGGTTTCGACAAGCTTTGCTAAATTTGCTTTTCTCGAGTCATGATGTCTCGAGAAGAACTCATGCCGTCTCGCATAGCTTATCAACTAGCTTCTAAGGTCATCTCGGTGAATCTGTCCCATCGTCGAGTGGTAAAGTCTTTCTGGATGGATATGGCCATTCTGCTTAATTCTGGTTGTATTTCAACAGGAAGAGATGCAACATATGTATTCTTTAAACTAGGATCATTGAGCCCATTGAGATGATAGAATCTTTTGCTCATTCGTCGGTAAGTGTTTCTCCAAGTCTTTGATTTTGATTGAGCAACATCTCATTTCAAAAACTCTTGTCTCGAGTTTTTTATCAATGATTGATCCGTCACCTATGAATTCTTCATGTAAAGCTCCAAGTACCGTCATGGCTTGGCCCAGCTTCATGGAACTGGTTCTGTCGAACGACTCCTAAGTTATGATACCATCCTTTAAGTGTTCCCGTCATTCTACAGCAGTAACTCCTCAATTACTTTATAAGAGTCGAATTGTTGACTAATTTGGTATCTAACCATGCACCAAATTCGATTAATCTGGCTCTCCATTGGGCCGGGAGGAATATCATCAATAGTGAACCAGGGTCCACCATTTGTCTTTGATGACATATTTGTCCTTGGAGGACCCGAGTCGCCTTCTTCGTCCGGAGGGTCGTAAATTGGCTCATGTCGGACTTCCGATCCGGAGGTATTGGTCATGAGTATCCGTGTAAGATCCTCATAGCCGGGGACTTCGTTTCCGATTCGAAGTAAGGACTTCGGTCCGCATTCTTCGAAACATGGATCTCGCTTCGAGTTCTCGTAGGATTCTTCATTCATTGTTACAGCTCTCGGTGTTGTAGGAGTTGGAAAAGATTCTATAGTTAATTGTGAGTATGGATCTTGTGAATCTTGAAAGATTGGATCAAATGGTTCTTGCTGAGTAGGCCTTTTTGGTGAGGGTTGATCATCAAAAGAAGATTCTGAAGAAGGTTGAGCTACTTTCTTTCCTTTATCTGGTTTAGAGGCTACTGGTTTGAACCTAGCCCTATAAGCTGTAGCTGTTGGTAATGACCACGTAGTTTGTGAGTTTGGTCGGAAATGAGGAGGATTTTGAAAAGAAGAATAGGTCTGGAGTTGTAGAGAACAAGGATGTATATGGTTGTTTCTCTCGGATTTTGTCGCCTAATCTTTTCTTCAATGTAATTATCCATTTCTTGGATTTGAGCTTTGAGTCTCCTTATTTCTCTTTCTTTTGCATGAGATAATTCTCCGAAAACAGATGGTCTTCCAATCTTCTTCTAGCTTTGAGATTTCTGTGGAGAGTTGCTTATAATGTTTTCTCAAAGTAGAGTTAAGATGCTCGGAGCTTATCATCGCCTCCTCTAGATGCGTGGAGATCTTATCAATCTTTTTGTCAATCTTTTGTAAGATTGAGTTCGAGCTCGAGCATTTTCTCGTCCGCGCTCAGGACTTCTTCTCGCTCGACTTAATGGTTTAATCTTCCCATCTCGGCCCAATTTCTTGACAAACTACATGAGGTTTAGTCATTGTTTTGGAAACAGTGGTCCGTGTTCCTCTCTAATGGAGGAAATTCTTCCTTATAGATCGAAGGTTTTATCATCATACATGGAACTGGAAGAGCTTTAGGAGTAGGCTGAGGTAGTGTGGCAGTAGGTTCTACACTTTTCTTGTTTAGGGAAGAGGAGACCCTCTTCTTCAAGGATTTCGAAGATATCGCTTGTATTTCCATAGGGGATCTCGGTTCAGGTTGGCGATGGATTCCTATCCATGGGCCTTTTCCAAGTTCAAATTTCCCGGAAGGAGAGAATGGAGGTTTGCAGGATCCTCCTTTGAAGTCATCATCATCTTTATCACTATCTCGAGTCATCGTCTTCATCGCTAGTGTCTCCATAGTGGTCACAGCAAGTCACAGATCGAATCGCACATTTCCGGGTCAATATCCCAAATAAAATGTCCTCCTATCTTGTCGAGAAAGATAGGTTTGCCATCAGGACGTACACTGTTGATTGGGATTTTTCCTTCTTTGGTTACAGGTGTTATCATCATTGACTGGAAAATGGAGGTGCTGGAACTAGGAGTTTCTTCAGAATTCTTGAAAATGGTTCTGACAGTTCCATCCACAGATCTTCTGAAAGTGGCTTCTGTAAACTGGATGGGTTTTTGGTTAGCATGAAGCTTCTCATAATTGGTGACCCACTGCATCGGAATGAGCTTTTGAAGCTCTTGTGCAGAAATATTTCTGGGAATTTGGACTATAGAAGGTGTCTCATCTTGGTTATTGGCCAAGACGAAAAGTGCTCCATCTTTGCAAGATGGTAGGGCAAGATTGATAGCATGATCTTGCAACCTATATATCATTTGATGATGAAGGGTGGCTGATAAGGCTTCAGCTACTTGTTCAGCTCCAGTGATCTGGATTTGTACCTTCAATCTCTGGGAGATTGTAGGATCCCTTAAACTAACGTTGAAGTTAGGGAAGATGATGAGAACTACACTTCCAGCATGAAGAGTAGTTAGAACAGTGCCAATGACAACATGCTCATAGTGAAGGTAGCTAGAGTCTAAAAGAGAGACTCTGGCTGAGACAGGTAATCCCCGTCTTCCGTGTAGAGAGAGAACGAGTCGAACTGCTCCATAGTGGAGATGGGTGTATCCTTCAGTTTGCCAGTGTCTAATAGCTTCTTTAGGAATTTCAATACTGACATATTGCTCTTCAGCAGTGGATGCTAAGGTGCATTGATCCATTCTGGAGGCTTGAACGAACTCCTTAACAGGAGGTCTTCTGGTATGAAGTATGGACGGTGGATGATGAAGATAGATGTCAAATTTTTGAGAAAGTCTTCAGTAACTCCTTTCTGCTTTTGACGGTCTATGATCTCCTTAAGCTGTTGTCTCCACCAGGGTATTGGAGAAATACTGGAACAGTATCAGTTTAAGGAGATCATAGACCGTCAAAAGCAGAAAGGAGTTACTGAAGACTTTCTCAAAAATTTGACATCTATCTTCATCATCCACCGTCCATACTTCATAAATCCAGCTGGAACCCTTTGGTCAAAAAATGAAGCTTATCTACGGGCTAGCCTTGACACCTATCCACTTGATAACAGTTACCGTGCACAACTGGCGCATCACCTTTGTGAAATAAATCATTATCAACCAAATCCAGTAGACCCTAACATTAACAGTTCATCCCAAAGACCATCTGACACATACCAGTTGAATCAAATCACTCCAGAAGAAGACAAATCCCAAGAGATAAGATTTTTCAAATCACGAGCAGAAATGAATGTCCCAGATGAAGACTTCCAGAAAGTAGAAGATCTAGCAGATAACATCAACGAAGATCTGATGGAAGAAATGATAATGCATAAAAAGATGTATCCTTACTGGGACCCATTACATGGAAGTATGACAAGGAGTGAGGCACAACAGATGAACTACTCAGGCTCCACCCGATCTGACTAAAGTAAAGGCTTTAGTTAATGGCTGTCATTATGACATGCTACTAAAGCAAGATTCCCTTATCTTTACACGTATCTATTACGTTTACCGTAAACGTGTTAATGAAGATAAGCTTGGATCTACTTTACTTTCACATGTAGAGATAAGACATCACTTTCAAATCTTATCTTATCTTTCTACTTTAAATAAAGTGTGAATCATGATGTTTTGTCTTTTGTAAGGCCATTATGATGTGTGGGCCATAGTTTGAATAATTGATTTCGGATTCCACCTTGTATCATAAGTTTCGGGTCCGAATTTCATTTTAGTTTAGCGAAGGTTTGGATTCCGTGTGTATAAATAGGGGATGCTTGTAAACTTGTAAGGCAGAATGAAATCAAGTGAAATCAATACAAGTTCCCTTTCTAAAATGCTATCTCTCTAAATTTTCCTTTCTCTGAAAACTTGAAGCTTATAATTCTTAATGTCGTTCCCCACTTAGATGCAAGTATGCTCTACACTTGCCTCGAAAGAGGATCCTGTGTATCAGAAAGCTTCCGATCTATGAAACCATTTTATTTCAGAGTGCTCTTCTTATAAGAAATATGAACTTGAGTGGGCTTTTAGCCGAGGGATGGTGCCGTTATGCCCGAGTATGTTCATATAGTCTGAGTAAGAAGGGGTCTCTGTCCGAAATGCCGTTATGCCCGAGTATGTTCATATAGTCTGAGTAAGAAGGG